>CM038120.1:13028755-13064140 GCA_001642375.2 Mentha longifolia | reverse complement strand
ATCGTAGTGTATGTGCATCAATACAGTTGTATAGACTACAGTGTTTCAGAAACCGTAGTGTATCATCATATAGACTACGGTCGTTAGTTTAACCGTAGTGTATGAGCGTATTTTTTATAGACTTAAATTTTGTAAACCATAATTTATGTGCGTATTTCTTCATAGACTACGGTTGATTATAAAATTTGTAGTGTATGAGCGTATTCATAATAGACTACAGAATTTTTAAACCCGTAGTGCATGAGCGTACTAATCAAACTACAGTTGTATTAAAAACCGTGGTGTATGCATAAATTTTTATAAAAAAAAAAAAAAGAAATTAGAAAAATAAAAATTGCTCCTCTCTTCCTCAATGTAAAACTCTCGTCAATCAGAAACTCATATGCAGAAGCCTCTCGCTGTCTCTTCTCCCCTACCCCTTCCTTCTTCCTCATTTATTCTTCGCCGGCCACGAGTACCGACCGTTGTTGCCACCTAACGTGAACCATCACGGCGGCCCTTATTCCTTTCTCTTCCTTCCCAATTTAAGGTACTGCTGTAAATCCTAATTTCAGCCCTAGATTTTTCTATTTTTGATTTTCCGGCGAGAACTCCTACCGCCATCGCCACCGTCTTCAATGGTACTGTTTCCCTAAGCTTCCTAAAATTCTGTCGCTTCTAGTTCTGCTGCTAGCCCGTTCAGCCGCATATCACCGCCGGCATCGCGACATTAGGAGCTGGGCACTGCCGCGAGTTCCGGCACCATCCAACCAGCTTCTTCTCGACCACGCCACCATGGCACCGCCTCCAGCCCCACTACGACATCTTCAAAAATAGCAGCAGGGCAGGGGTCCACCCCTGCCCCCTTCCTTCTGCGCCTCGCTCTCTTGGCTCTTCATTGACACCAGCGCCGCCATCAGGTTCCAGCCAAACATCCCAGCAGTAGGGGACGAGCTCAAGCTCTCCCATTCAATGAATAAGTTTTGAAATTCCCTCAACCTATTTCCCTTGTTTTTATTTACGTACTTTGTTTCAGTTTCTATTAAATTTTAGGATTAAGAATTGTAGTACTTGTGTTCTTGTGAAGCAATATGTTACAGATTCAAGATTTATGCATATGTATGTGTTCATTATATTATTATGTTTCAAGTTGTACTAGGAGGTGAAACATATATTCGGTTATATTGCAGTAGTCCTAGAATTTCAGCTTCATGCTTGTATTTCTTGATTTTATTATTGCTTGATGTGGATTTGCAGTTTAAGAGATGTGAATATATTTTGATTTCATGTTCTCTATAATTTTAGCATTTAAGCATTTAGGTTTGAAGAGAAGTTGCAATACGTAGTTTAACAGCTTAAAAGTTGAACTCTTAACAATTGGAAAGCAGGGAGGTATGAACGATTTTGAAACTGGCCTTGGAGGGTGAAAAGAGGGATGCAACCAAAGTTATGCTCTTCTTTTATGCTATTCTTTTCCCACTTACTAAACTGTTCAACAGGCTGCTATATATGGAAGATATCCGAGGATGCACCAAAGTTAATTTGACTACTGATGGGGAGTGTAGAAAGAGGGATGCTCAGGTTTTGCGTGGCTGTCGTACTCTTCCTACTGTTTGAATAATCGTTTATGCTTCTTTTTTGTTCTTCATTCTATTACGTTTAGCTTATTTCTTTAAATCCTGCTACCGTTATTCGTAAAATTGAGTTTGTTTACTGATTCATGGCTGTTCGATTCAAGATGGTGTAGGTGTAATGGCGTTTGTATCATGAGCACTACATGGAAAGATGAACAACATCCATCTTTCATCTATTTCATCTGTCCTTAGATCCTTATGGAAGTGGTACAATGCAATTTAATTTAATACTTAAGAAGCTGACTTTTTCATTATTGTGTGCAATCTACACATAGTGGATACAACCAGAGCCTGCTTTCGCGATTCATTGTTCTGTCTAGCTGAGATTTGACTTTTTAGTTTGTAGTTTGTAGTATATCACTTGCAGCATCGAATACAATGTGAAAAAGATCAACAAGAAATTAAACTTTTTAGATCACACAGCTGTGCAACATGCTCTGTCGAAACACGATGTTAGTAGTTTAGTGTCATCATTTATTCATTTCAGACATTAAGACCCTTTCATTATTTTCTAACTTTTTGTTTTTCAGTACTTATATTATTATCTCTTTGAATTCAATTTGGATATTTAAATTCAACTACTCATGGAAATCAGCATTTATTCTTGTTTTCATTTCATGTAATAGACACTCTAGAAGCTGCCGCCAACGCCGTGACTTTCCCTTCTCCCTCCATAGAAAGTGTCGGCAACATGGAGAGGGAGAAGCTCTCCCCCTTTAGGTTCCATTTCTGAAATCCCCTTTCTCCTTCTACTTTTTGGTTCTGATGACTACAGTTTCAATTTCTTCATATATGAAATTCTGACTGTAGAACAATTATGCAGATTTGAATATTATTGGAGATAGAGTTATTTCAGATTATGGATTCAAACTTGGTTCTGGATAGTGGCTATTTTTAGGTTCAGATTCTTAAATGTATTAATGTGGTTTTGATTTCTAAATTTCTTGCAGGGTTTTTATTCAAGTTATATATGATCTTATATAGCTGCCTCTTTCTGTACATTAACTGAGCATTTGCACATCCAATTGACATCTTATTCTGTTTAGTTACTGCGTCTATGCTGGAACCTGATTTACTTAACTGATATGCATATTTTTCATTAGGTTTTCAACAACCCCAAGGGACTATCAATGCAAGTGCCATCCTTCTGCTGGTGCCACAACCCTCACGTCTTGTCCTCATTTTTCAGCCTGATATTTAACAAAAGCTTAAAGTACCAGAGCTAGAGAAGCATCTCTTAGACCAACTAACCACAGATGAGCAAGATTGTACAGTTTAAAGTAGAATTCTTGTATTTGAATTTGACTTAAAGTAGAAGAACTACATTTTTTTGTGTGATTATGGCTTTATGTAAATTGATATTGTATTATGAATTTTATTTAAGTTGTAATAAATATTGCATATTTTGATTCATTATTGCTATTACAATTTCTAGTATGTGGATTTGAAAATAAAAATTATTACGAATAAATATAATATTTTGATGAAAGCATTTTAGAATAGACTACGGTTTTAAAACTGTAGTCTATGGCATAAATACTTTATCTACAAGATATATCTCTACGGTTTTTAATTCTTAGACTACGGTTATAAATCGTAGACTATAGTCTGCATACACTACGGTTATGGACCGTAGTCTATACTTGGTATCTTTCTCTACGCCAACCTATACTACGGTTGTTTAATAGCATATACTATGGTTCAGAACCGTAGACTATAGTCCGCATACACTACGGTTTTGAACCGTAGTCTATTCTTGGTACCTTTCTCTACACCTGCATACACTACGGTATGTCTACAACATACACTACGGATATTAACCGTAGTCTATGAGCGAAATTCTAATAGTGAATAATCCACGTAGGATGAGAATCCGTTTTTGTATTGATATATTGATTGATATTGATTATTAATTTATAGATAAACTCGATAAAATTAATAATAAAGAAGAAAGGAAAAGGAAAAAAATGAATTATACTCCCTCCATTTCGTGGAATTTGACCCCTTTGCTTTTGGCAATTGCTGGCATGTTTTTCCACACTTCTTGATAATGGGTTTTAAAATGGATTTTTAAAGATTTCTTTCTTTTACGGGATACTACGACTGTTGTAGTATCTCGTAAAAGAAAGAAATCTTCAAAAATCCATTTTAAAACCCATTATCAAGAAGCGTGGAAAAACGTGCCAGCAAGTGCCAAAAACAAAGGGATCAAATTCCATGAAATGGAGGTAGTATTAATTAACAACTTTATTATTTAGGATTGATTAGAATCTAATATTAATCGATTGCTTGCATAGTAAAAAAAAATTCTAAAAGAATTTAGTTTAAATCTTATAGGATTTATGTTATTTAGGATTGGTTGGAATCTAATTTTAATCGATTGCGATTAAAGATATATATTAAATTAAAGATACATATTAATTTGATTAAATTATTAATTAATTAAGCAAAATTATAATAATTTAGGAAAATAATCAAGAAAATTTAAGATTGATTGGCCTTTATTTTGCTATTATATACACACATATATATATATATATAGAGAGAGAATTGGTTCATATAGATTTAAATCCTAGTGTGAGAAGTGCGAATTATGCTTAAAGTTATAGAGAATCATACTTAAAGCTATACAAAATTATGTTTATGGTACATTTTGTGCGTATAAGCATAAAATAAGCCATAAGCACAATTATGTACCATAAGCATAATTTTGTGTTGGGAACCCTCTGCAATTTGTGCGTAATCAGGCAAGGCACGCATCACTTTTTGATTCAGTTCATGTTGAGAGTATTTGTTGGGTCTGATAGCTGCGATCTCAAGCGTGATCTCAATGAAGTGATTCTTCATCTGTTCTATTGTCTCTTTGGGCTGCATTTTGAACTCATCAAGTTTATTGCAGGCCATAGAGAGTTTGTTTTCAAGCATCTCTTCAGAGCCTTGACTAACTGCTTTAAGAGTTTCCCACATCTCCTTGGCGGTCTCGAGATTTCGAATTTTTGCAAGATGAACTCCTTTCACCGTCCTTGAGATGAGCCCTTTAGCAAAGTCATTGAGACCAGCCACCTTCTTGTCTTCAGTAGTGTAGTTTTGAGGGTCCTTGGGCTTCTGCTGGTAGTTGACGGCAGCGAGATCTTCAAAAGCAGTAGGCACCTGCTCATAGATGATGGCTGAGCCATTTTCAATAACTTTCCATATCCGATAGTGGTGACCTTTAAGGCACATCTTGATGCGAAAACTCCAGTCTTCATATCCCTGAATTAAGAATTCTTCGCATACGCGAATAAGAGATGCTTCCATGATGCAGAAAAGATGAGTATAAATATTTTTTTTTAAAAAAATAATTTCTAAGATCAAGTTCTATTGACCAAAAGTTTAAGGAAGGTAAAATTTTTAGTATTCAGATGCGATGGTCAAAGAACCACCTCTCTGATACCAGTTGTAGGTCCCGGAAAGAGTATTTGGTGTATAGGGGGGGATACACCAATTATACTCTTTCCGGGACCTACATTTTATATAGTTGTAAGCATGATTTTGTATAACTTTAAGCATAATTCACACTTCTCACACTAGGATTTATTTGCATGTGAATCATTTCCTATATATATATATATATTATAATCTATATATATATATAAACAAAACGAAATCGGCAGTTATTTTTTGCGCCAAATTTAACTGTTATTGATATTGATATATTCAGTTTCAGTTTTTATTATCGTGGTTAGTATATGCCGATCGTGGGTATTTCACAATAATTTAGAGAGAAGTTACGGACTGATGGCTACAAACGAAAACTTTCTACAAAAGAGAAATTCTGGCTCGCAACGGCAGAGCAAATTGATGCAATTTCCAACATAAGGTATAGGTGTTTAATTTTGAAAGTAATTTCAGCTTTATACGTTCTTGGTTGAAGATGTTAATTATTCAAGAAGGATTTATGGTTGCCACAATTGAATTCATCCATACAGTCTATAGAATTTGTGGAATTGGAAAATACGAGGAAAAAAATTTCAGCAAAATTGTTCAAATTTGCATACAAAACATTAGGAAAACTAACCGTGTTTGAAAATCTATTAAAATATCTCTTTTTAGTTATGCGACATAGAAGATGGAAATTAGATTGAAAGCGAATTGAAGTATTTGGGGTTTCTTTCTTATAGGAGTATTTTCTTTGTTGCTTCTTTTTTTTTATTATGTTTTTTGTTGCTATGGCTATGATTCAATATATGAAGGAGTTTATTTTAGTGCATATATGTTTGCCATTCATTTCTCTGATCTCATGTATGTTTTTTCCCCCAAGTATATATGGAATCGGTAGTGACTCCATATATAGTCCAGTATCCCTCTCAAATAGTGTTTTTGACCAGCATGAGTAGCACATGTTTTTTAATTTTTCTTACTAGATTTACAAACTAAAATTACTGAGTTGTATGGATGATCGGCAAGGAATCGCTGGTGCATATTTTCTTTTCTTTTTAGTCCGTAATAAAATTTCACTTTCTAAAACTGAAGTATCAATGATGTGCCTGCTACTATAGTAACTATACCAATATCAAACAAGCAAAGCCGATGTTGCTGGCCCAAACAGGAGGCCATTCTCCAACAAAAGTTTTATGAATAAATATTTCAATTTGGAATCAATGTGATTTAGATTTATCTATATATATAATAGTAAATAAATTTATGGTGCGCACAAATGATTCCATCGTTTTGTATAGATAGCCTGCCCAGCCCAGATAAGATTAACAGCAGAAGAATCAAAGGATGGTGGTTGCAATTTCAATACTAATGAAAGCAAGCATGAAGCAGTTGGGGGTTCAAAAAGTTCCTATTGTTGGGATTTTTGACGGTCGTACCTTCTTCCAGCTCATGAGCGAAGATAATGTGGAAATAAATTGCATCTTTGACTATGATGCAGAAGGTATGAAATCATTTTTTATTTTATTTTTCTGAAAGTAAACGTTAAGTTTGTAAGGTATGTTAAAATTTTATCTTTCCCTCAATCCTTGAAACAAAAATATAACATTCACCCATTGATTCAGAGAGTAAAGGAATTCATGGTGTTTCAGTAGTGATATGTGTCATTTGAAGAGAAATAATTTTGAGGCAATATCAATAAGTTTATATATACTACCACAGGATTTCTTCTTTTCCCAATGTTTTACAACAATAATATTCATCTCATCGGGAGATGATAAGAATTAAAATATCCTTCATTAGTAATAAGTCAAATTAATTAAACTAAATGATCAAATCATGCCATATATGTTGTTTTTGGATTATGAACCTAATCAATATAATGTATGTAACTTCATGTGTTGCTTACCTTTTGGATTTTGAATATAACCAATTTGGTTTTTTATATTTGTATCTTTCATATTGTTGCAGAACGAGAAGAATCCCAAATTCTCTACTTAATGGGAGAAGCCTCCTATGATAGAGATACTTATTCTTTGAGGCTTTATGCACGATAATTGTTATTTAGTTAAAAACTTTGTTTCTTACACAGCTGATGCCCACAGTTAGTGCAGCTGCTGCAGGCTTGAGGCTACTATCAAAGATTTGGATATAGAGAATGGCTGATTTCTTAAACGATTTTACTTCAATCTTTAAAAGAATACTTGCACCATGATAAAATTTATAAAAAAATAAAAAAAAAAAAAAATCTTTATGATACACTTTTGGAGGTTTGAAGTAACGTCACTATAAAACTTATGTGTACAAGACTTATTATTTCTTCTAAAAAAAGTTTAATACTCCCCCTGTTCAGCTCCATTTGACCTCTTTCTTTTGGGCACAATTTTTAAGAAAGAAAATATTATAGGAGTAATAGTGTAAATGTATGGGGTAAATGGGTTGATTTGGTAGTAATAAATGGCCAAAAATAGAAATTGGTCAAATGAAAAAAAACAACCCAATATGAAAATGGTGTCAAATGAAAAAAAAAAAAAAACAGAGGGAGTACAATCTTACTTTATACTCCAATATTTACTTTGTGTGTGTGTCACGTTCCAATTTCTGAGAGAAGACACACGCGTCAAGAGCGTGATTGCGAGTTGTATTTAAAAGGCGGGGATAGCAAAGTGAGCAAACTATTTCGATAATCAATTGATACTTTCTGAAAAAAATTAGCATCATCTTTGCAAAGGGATTAAACTGAAATTTGGATAATCAACTGATGCTTTCTGAAAAATTAGATAGCATCTTCTTTGCAAAGGATTAAGCTTGAATTAAAGGCAACGATAATTATTTCCAAGATAACATGCATATCATTTTAGACTAGGTTCGCTTAATAACTTTAGGAGCAAATATCCTAAACAAAATATTTATGATCTGTTTTATTTTGAAATTATTAATTCTATAGTTCGTTCTAATTATACTGACTATTTCATCTATGTATAAAGGTTGTATAAAAGTTGCCGTGCATCGCACGGGTTACGGTACTAGTTAGTTTGTAATAATAAAATGATGTATCTATAGCCATTTATTATCTTTTTTTAAATTTACAATCATTTCTACGTATCCTAGAAATATTGAATAAAAGTTACATAGAATTAAAAATACAAAGAAAAATTTGAAATCTCCTTACATAAAATTTGAAATACTATTCAATATCTAAAATTGAACCATCATTTGAAATTTCTCTAACTTCTAATTAATTGAAATATTTATTTAGCCAATTATAAAAGACCACAAGCACACCCAAAATATTGGGATACGAATTGTCATAAGTGATAATTAATTTGCAAATGTTCATATTAATATTATATTTATTTGATAGTTAAATAAGAAAATATACATATAATAAAATACTAAATTGAGAGTTGTTGAGAACTAAAATTGAAATTCAGTATTTAGTTATAATATATTTAAAAGATTATTAAAATAAATACATTTAAGCAAAACAAAGAAATGATAAAAATTAGTTAGTCAAAATTGATATTCACATTTGAAATTTATATAATGTGTTGAACTTTAATGAACCAGAAATGAGACTTTTCAAAGTAATGACGCATTAAAGAATTATATGAAAAATGATATAATAAATCTTGAAATATTTAAAACTTTATCAAAAAGAAAATAAAACAATAAAGATGCTCTAATATCAAAAATTTAGGAGGGAAACACACTATTCTAGTTTAGTACTCCCTCGGTCCACGATCTTTAGACATATTTTTTTGGCATACGTTTTCATGCGTACCGATGATGAATTTTAAAATGATTTTTTATAAATTTTTTTTTTTACGGGATACTACGATCGTGGAAACGCATTAAAAATCGTGGACAGATGAAATATATGGAGTAATATAGATAACTAAACTAGTCTCGATCTCAACTATGATAAATTTAATCATTTATTATGTGAAAATAATGAAAAATAAGTCGGTTGGTGACACACGCAAATTTGCACCAATTTCTTTTCCATTTTCCTACGAATTTTTATTTTTCGGCAAAAAGAATAAAATAAAACAAAATTCAGGCTTAACAGCCAAAAGTCGAAATCGATCTTTCTCTGGGGAACTAAATTTTACTCTTATCAGTTTGCATAATTACTTAATCATTTCCAAGATTTCTCGCATAAGTAGAAAGCTTTATGAAGGCTTGGATTGTCACTATTTTTCATATTAATCGTTTTATGTAATTTTTAACAAGATATATATATAAAGATGGTATCATGAATGATCATAACTATCGATTCTTTTATAACTTCTTAGTTTTAATTATAAGAGGACACCATGATTATCATATAGCCAAACTGCTTCAATGTTTGTGCAATGAAGAAATAGCAATGGTTTAGCCTTTTGACATATGTAGTATATTCTACAACGGGGCAAAGAAAATCTATAGATTTAAGCAGGCTACAAAGAGAAACATTAGTAGTAACTAGAATCAAACTACTATTACTTTACAATTGGGACCTGCCGAGCTCTATAGTGCTCTGTTCTCGCTCACAAGCCGAGCCTCGACAAGAGATCTCACCTTCAACTCTTGTAAATCAAAGAGACGAAGTTGCTCAAGGCGTGGAACGATGGAGCTCTCTTCTACCATCCACTCTTTCATACCAAGGGACGAATACAATCACAAGTGTTTGAAGCTGGAGAATTGCCCTTCAACTCACCATTCAACACAAGACTCGGCTTCTTAAATGAGTGTGGAAAGGTAAGCTTTACATAGAGAAGCAACCCTTCTAAAACCATCACCCCATGACAAGATAAAACCCAGATTTCTTACACTTATTCAGCTGATAAAAATAGAATTAGAATTCTATCAACTAAGTCGTGTAAGCACTCTTATGTATTTATTTTTAAACTTCTATTTGATGGCTTCAGAAATCCTTCACAAACTCATAGTTGGATGAGTTTTGAGACTCTTAATACTGATTCTCAAATGCTCCATCGTATGAAAAACATAACTTTAATTGAACCGACACAGTATAGCCCATTTGGAACACTTTGGTTGTTACGATATAGAGATCTACCTTTTTCATCGATATTACTAACTTACCTAACTTTCGTAAGAATGAATGCACCTACACCGCCCGAAGTTATGGAGTTTTACCTATACGCGAAGAGCTCAAGGACTATCTATCTGAGTTTCTAGAGCTCACTACGAGCTACTATGGAGAGCAGCTAGTAAATTAAAATTCCAATTCTAGCGGGAGTCGTCTTACCTATGCTAATCTGCCTAACAATTTTGGCAAGAGTAGTCTTACCCACAAGACTCGCTTTAACAAATATAGCCAGAGTAGTTTTACCTATAAAACCTCATCGGTTAAGTATAGCGAGAGTGGTCTTACCAACAACTCGCCCTATAATAATTGGATTGGAATGAACAGTTTAAGCTTAATTAATCTTACCGATGCCTCCCGTTCCAACAATCTAGATGAGCTTTTCCATGACCTCAATTATGCTGTCATCAAAGCACACCATGGCAGTGGAGGAAGAAGATCGTAAAGGAGCAACCGATCTCAGCCGTTGATCAATGACCACAGCCTTGAGCTTGATCGAATCCATTTCTTCAATCACTTGGTACAAGCTGGCCCTTGCGATCTGTTCTTCGTAGTCACGATTTAAATCTACAGATCTAATCTCATCCCTCCGATCTTGAGGAGGAATTCGATCCACGATTCGAGATTTGAGTTGGTGGTTGTTGATAGAAATTGGAGGAGAAGGATGAGGTTGGAATTGGATATCATCTATGATTTGAATAAGAGGATGCAAAAGGCCACCATCGCCGACCTCTTGTCTTGGATAGAAACAATGTTTGGTAGGAGAAGAAGACTAGATTTGCTTCCACTAAGTACTAACCTAGAAATTTCCGAGTACGTCCAAAACAACTGTAGAAAGCTCACCACGTCAGACCTTTTTTTTTTCCTTCTTCTTTTAATATTTATAAAATATATAAAAACTCAATTGTTGACAAAATTTACATCTATGTCATTTTTTCTCAAAAATCTACATGATTATATCCAAAAGACATAAAATAAGTATTGACTAACTATTTACATGTAGATCAAAATAATCTAATATCCTAAGATCAATACACAATGAATAAGATTGATACTAATTTTGGGATGGAGTCCAATGTCTTATTTAAATTAGAATGAAGTTGGATGATTTTCTATATGAATGCAAAGCATCATTAATTATTCTCACCAAGTTTTATGCACTATACCAAGTTTTATGCACTATTTTATAAAACTATCTCTAATTGTGTGTTTATTTATTTTTTTTGATTTTTTGAGCCATTTCCTAGAACAACTATATCATTTTTAATATATATATTTTTTTCAAACAAAAACTATGATTTTTGCTCAAAATTTAATTTATTCATCTGAAAAAACGTGTTATGTATGTATTTTCTTGAAAATTGTTCTATCATCATAGTTGCATTTTAGACAGCTTTATAAATATTTTTATACTACATTTGCAAGAGATATGCATATACCTACATACATCATTAGTATTAGTATAACTTGGTCTTTTAATCTTTTACAGTATGAAAAAATATTAGAAAAACTTATAATTCTAAAATTTCAAAATATTTGTTCTCTTGCAGAATGCTAAGATCAAACATGCAGATTGCATATTGCACTATTAAATTTAAAACGCGAAGAATAACACAACCTATTAATAAATTTAGAAAATACTATACATGTAGTATATTAATACTCCGTAACCTATTAATTATAAAGAAACTCTATACTTCATTCAATATATAATGTCTCACTTTATTATTCTTGATTTTCTTGTAAACTTAATTGTTGTATGACCCATGCATCGCACGGGAACAACACTAGTTTTCCTTAAATGTCACAAGTTATCAATCTTATTCCAACTATTACAATGTTAAGGCTGTGTTGCTAGAAATTCAGGATATCGTATTATTAATAAACATAAGATTATTTGTATGAATAGAAAGTGAGATGAGTTATTTATATTAGTATTTGGTAGGTAAGATTAAAAAGTAAGATAAATTAAATAGTATTTGGTATCATTGACAAAACTCAAGATTAAATTGAAAATTTACAAAAATAACCTTATAATTTTATCTAAAGACAAAAATATCTCTAAGATACAAAACCTAACACTTCCTTATTTTGTATGGAATCTATTTTTTTTTGTTATTCATTTTTTTATTTTGTAAATTACTTTAATTTTTTCTTTACATATCGATTTTTTCTATTTTGTAATCTAATTTAATTAATTATTTATATATTATTAAATACTATTTATATAAATAAACTTAAGACATTATGGCAATTTCAAGAAAAAAGGTAAATGTATTAAATAAAAAAATGTGGAAATCCCTAGAAAGAAGAAAGATAGAAAGAAATCTTCTCAATTCATATACTATTAACATATACTGTTCCATAAATGAGGGCAAATGGGGAAATGAGTTTGTTATCAAGGTTACTATTTGGCTTGGGATAAATAATCCGACCAAAAAGGCCGGATCAATTAACAAAAGAGAGCAGTGAAATAGCATCGGGCCTTCTCCTAATATCGGGCCCCCAAGAAAATTTATTTTGGCTACCAAACATTGAGATGAGCCCAGTTAATTAATTTATCTTGCTTGATCTTCAGTACCAAACATAGCCTAAGTTCATGTTTCAAATTTTCCATTATACGGTAATGAGTGGCAAAGATAAGGAGGTGTTGGGTGAGTACTCTCTTGTACTCTCTCCGTCCCACTTATATAGGGATAACATTTTTGTGGCACAAGAATTAAGATGGAGGTGATTACTCATTATTTAATGATCTAAATTTAGTTTTTTTTATTAATTTTTTGGATATTATTATTTGATGATCTAATGATCTAGATTTATTAATTTAATTTTTTTTATCATTTTTTTTGCTAAATTGTTATTATTTTTATCAGGCTATCAACGGGACATACCAAAATGGATCTTACCCTTTATAAGTGGGACGGAGAGAGTAAGAAATAAGAAAGAATCTAAGTCATCCAAATTTAAAGATCTAACGGTTGATTTTTGTTCACATATTTTTAATAAAATCTTATCCTAAGGGTGTGTTTGGTATCAAACTTGAGATAAGCAAAAATTGGGGGAGGAATGGTAAATCATGATATAACATCAAGATAATACCAAGATAGGAATTTAATTGTTAGCATTTGTTACATGTTTGGTAGGAAAGATTAAAACATGATAGGAAAACAAAAATTACTAAATTATCCTTTTAAAAATTTCAAAAATCACAAATTCTAATTACCCATTCCCAATCGAGAGGTGAGAGGATAGAGTTGGGAAAGAGATCAGAAAGGAGGGACGGCGGCACACCGGCTGAGGCCGGAGGAGGGGACGACGGTGCGGCGGCCGAGTCTAGAAAAGGGGGTGGCGGCGCAGGAGGGGGAGGCCAGAGTAGCGCGCGGGCAGAGGAGCGCGACGGCCTAGGCGCGAGGGGGACGACGGGCTAGGCTGGTGTGGCGCGGTGGCGGGGGGCAAAGGGTGGCGGCGTGGGGGGCGGCCAAGACCTGAGGAGCTATTGGAGTAGTAGTAGATTTACGAGACGGTGTGAGGGAGGAGTGGAAAAGGGTAAAATTGGTGAGAGGATTTTCTCTGAAGGAACTGTTGAAGCTTGAGTTCAATATCGGGGGGAGACCCAATAGAAATTGGAAGTCCAATGGTGATTTTGGATCGGGCCCATGGTATATCACGGGCTTGCGTTAAAGTGTATCTTGGAAACCAAACATTAGTATTAAGGGTGATATGGAAAGGAAGATGTTTTGCCTCAAATTTATGGATTTGTGTTGTTTGAGTGATATGGAAATGGAGAAATAAGGTAGTGTTTGATAACGTTGCTTGGAACAAAGAGAAGATAATCTTTGAGATTAAAAGTAAATTATGGGGTTGGTGCTCGGTGAAAGTCTATAATTTCGGTAGTTCTTCTTTTAACGATTGGCAGTTGGATCCGAGAAAAATCTTCAACTGCTAGTGTGCGGTATTTGTAAGTTTTTTCCTACATTTTTTTTGGGTATTGCGCGTACCCCACTCTTTCATTAATAAAGTTTGCTTTTCCGATAAAAAAAGGTTAAAGGGTGATATCTTACATTCTTGGTCTATCTCAAGATATCACCCTTAAACGGGAGCCGGGATTCTACACCTCCCTTCAATGATGTCGTCCATTCATATAGTGCCACGTGGGTATTTTGACTTTTGACCAAAAGGTCATTTTAGTCCAATGCATTTATACTATGGTTATGCGTATATGGTTTTGTATTTGTATTTGTAATTAGTGATGTATACTTATTTTTTCTTTTTCTTGAATTCCGACAATAAATAGCAACAAAGCTCCATCATTTTCCTTCCTCCCCCCTCCGACGATTCCGGGTTGTTGCCGCCTTCTTCACGACTCAACTTCTCCTTCTCCTTCCCTTCCTCTAACTTCTTCACCGCCCCCTCCTCTATGGACTTCTCCTCCATGGACTTCTCAACCTGCAAAATCGGAGCATAATAATCCGAATTCGCCTCCATGCACTTCTGCGGAGCGCAAGTGGCCTTGAAACAATTGTCGACTATATTCTCCTCGTTCTTCTCCGTTGCGTCCACGCAATTCTCCCACTCTATAGACGCCTCTTTGCATCCACCCGCTTTCGATATCTTCGGTGGGAATCGGACGGAGGGTGTTTGCAGCCAAATCACTTTTAGATTCAAGAGTTTAGGCTGACTGGAGGTACGTATTTACTTAATTTCAATCTAATATATGAACAATAGAGAGCTTCCTGAAGAAGCCAAACAATTTGGAGTATATTGGGGAGAAAGTATTTACTTGATGCAGTATTTTGTTTGTACATTTGAGGAGTTATTAGGAAATATAATGTTAGTTTTGTGTGTAGGGCTAAGTGTAGAGATGGATTCAATGACTGACGATGAATTGGGATTACATGATATTGAAGATTTCGCCATCAGTGAGGAGGGTTTTAGCATTGAATCTAACGCCGCGTGTTCGAGGCTCGAAGGCTCAACTAATTCTTCGTTGCACCGTGAGGGGGAACATCATTCACCCGAAGAGTGTCGATCTCAGACCGAAGAAACTTGTATTGGAGTGACGGAATTGGAGGGATCTATTCTCGAATTAGAGAATGCTCTTGCTGTAGGTAATTCAGTTGGAGATCTTGAGCAAGCATATTTACTTTAGTGTGAATATGGTCGCATCAAAGGTTTTAGCGTTAGACGTGGAGAACAACGATATGTGGGTAGAACTGATGTTATCAAGTGGAAGGAATACATTTGTTCCGCAGCTGGAAAGACTGAATGCAAAGGTCCTAATAGTCGTTTGCCAGCTTACAAGAAACTCATTAGACTCACAGGTTGCACAGCTAAGCTAAGGATATCTAGAAGTGATGGTGGTGGCTGGAGTGTAAGTCATTTTCTAAGGGAACACAATCATGCATTTGTCCCTGTGGAGCAATCCTATATGTTGAGGTCTAATCGTAATTTATCTTACTCGAAAGGTTGTCTTCTTGGAGAATTAACATCTGCTGGTGTCGGAGTAAGCAAGGCTTTTAAATTTATGGCGAAGCAATGTGGTGGTCCGCAAAACCTTGGATTTACTTTGCAAGATGCTTATGATCATAGGAAGCGAGTGAATAGAGTCACCAAGTTTGATAACGGTGATGCAACCGCTCTTATGGAATATTTGTTTGACAAAGCAAACAAGGTGCCACATTACTTTTGGAAGGTCCAGACTGATGACTATGGCAGAATCATGAATGTCTTTTATCGTGATGAACGGTGTCTGCAAGACTTTGAAGCATTCGGAGATGTAATGTCTGTTGACACAACGTACCGAACGAACAAGTACAATCTTGTATGCGCTCCATTTATTGGGATCAACCACCACACGTTGAATGTTATGTTTGGAATGACTTTCCTATCTGATGAGACAACGAGTACATTCGAGTGGCTGTTTAGAACATTTTTTGAGTCTATGTATAGTGTGGCACCGAAGATAATATTCACTGATCAGTGTGCTGCCATGATGAGAGCTATCGATGTAGTTTTCCCGAATTCTAAACATCGGTTGTGCCAGTGGCACATAAATAAAAATGCCCATATTCATTTTGGCAAACTGAAGTCCGACTCAGTTTTCACGGATCTCTGGTACAGATGCATGAACCGCGTGGAAGACGAATCTGAATTTGATAGAGTTTGGAATGAGATGATGCAATATTATAATCTGAAAGACAACAGGGACAACAGCTGGTTTACCGGTATGTATAACCTCCGGCACAGATGGGCATCTGTATTCTCGAATGATACTTTTTGTGCAGGGCTTCATGCTACCTCTAGGAGTGAGTCCACAAATCGTGTGCTGAAGGATCTCCAAAGAGGGAGTTCTTCACTATTTGAGTTTGTTCTTAATCTTGAAAACATTAAAACTAGGTGGCGGCAGAAGGAGATTAAAGAAGACACTCTTGCTATGTGGGTGCTGGGCCAACTGATCGACCGTAACGAGTTGTTGTCTCATGCAGCTGTTGTATACACACGTAATGTTTACAAGGAATTTGAGGGTGAGGTTACTTTATCACTTAATGTGGTTCTCAAGGGTGAACGAGTTCAGATTGGCGAGGATAGTTTGGAGTTAATAGCCACAACTGCAAGGGGAAAGCGTGTACGTAAAGTCACTTTCAACGTTAAGACTCATCATGCTAGTTGTTCGTGTAGAAAGTGGGAAACCGATGGAATCCACTGTCGTCATATACTAAAGGTTTACATCGAACATAATGTCTTTGCAATTCCAGAGGCACAAATCTTGTGTAGATGGAGGCGGAGAGTGAATGGAGGATTTGTGAAATCCGATGATGGTTTGGACCCACGGCCTGGTGGCCCATATTTTCTATGTGTTGATGGAGTTGTGCGTAAGATATACGAAATGGCCGGATGTGCAATACATAATGAGAGTGCCCGTCAAATGATCACAGACTGAGTTGAAGAGCTCCGCGAGCAGGTAATTGCTATGGTTGGTAATCTTGAGGTGAAAATGAAAAGGAAAGTCACTAAAGATATTACCTCCACTGTATGTTCGGATTTATTTTGTGATCCTAATCGGATATATGAAAAACGATATGCACCGTCAAAGAAGAAAAAAGAAGCTATGGTGGCCACAAAAGACGGTTAGTATTTAGTATTTGTGTAATTTGTATGTGAATGATTTATGCTTGTTGGTTGAGTTCTTTGCGATCTTCTTACAATGTTGTATATCTGAGAGCTTTCTTGTTGTTGGGTGATTTTTGATCTATTTACTAGGAAATGGGCCGACCAAGTATCCTAACAAGACTCTGAAGAAGGCTCCGAAGAAGACGCCTAAGAAGAAAGATGAGATTGTGCAATTGCCGTTCCATGTAGAAACATCAGTTAATGTGCCTTCTGCACCAATGTGATCACGTTATCATCTTCATTAGTACACTTCATTTGCATCGTTAATACATTCTATTCTGTTTTTGTGTGTGTAATGAATTTAATGATGAAGTCATCATCAGATAACCCAAAATTATATTTGAATAGTTATAAATACTTCCAAATTGTGATTTACCAATTTAATGAATTTGATCTATTTGTCATCTTGAAAGAGAACAAAGTTAATAACTTATAATCGAAGAAGTTATAAAGCCGAAATCCATAAGAAATACATAATATAATTACATGATAATCCTTGAATCTTCATGACAACATCTAGTACAATTCATACAAAAACAACTACATTAAGAAATATAATTACCATTACAACAACTTCCCAATAATGACACAAAGGAGGACTAACACGGCACCCATGAAGAGATATGTGATTTGGCTCTCCAAATGAGAACTATGGCGCGGGCGTCCGGTTGGAGAATCAATTGATGAAGGTTCATACCTAGGAGTACTGGTCGCCTACGTAGATCGATCCAGCCTTGCTTTTGGTTTATAAACTTGGTTCAAAACATAGTTTGGAATTATTTCACTTGCAGCCTCCTGATGGTAGTCATCACACCATTTCCAATATCCACAAGAAACTGGACATTTGTAGTATATGCGTCCCACGTGTTTTGCAGTTGGTCCAGCAGGTTTTATGAGAAGCTTACCCTTACCACAAGAAGGGCAAATCGGAATGAGATTGTACTCACTACTGTCAGCATCCATGATCTTAACAACTCGTAAATGAACTATATTTAAAGAGAAATGGGTTAAGTGAACACCCGAGCAAGAAATGGTGAATAACATATCTAGAATTCGGTCATGTATACAATTATAAATCATTCATTACACAAAGCAATCCAGCAATGAACATATCTCAAATTTTACTTGAAACAACATAAATTAGGCATATAAGAAAAAATCAATATATAAGAAGAATCCAACACTTCACTAATCGATTATACCCAATAGTATGTAACAGTGAGATTAATAAAACCCTAACTAATCTAAATCATTTATTACACAAAGCAATTCAGCAATGAACATATCTCAAATGTGAAACATGATATGAGAAATCTTAAATTGATCTGGAGAATTTACCACAGTACTCGTGGTCGTGGAAGTAGAGATACAAACCTCGGCCATCGTGTAATAGCCGTAAAAATTCGTATTTAGAGAAATTGGAATTTCGAAGGAGGAAATAAATATTTCCGAATATTTGAGATCGAACACGGACAAAAATGAGCTTATGCGAAATTTTTATAATATGTTGGAATTATTCCAATGAAATCTCGGGAATTTTGAGAATGAAGGAATTATGGCAAGACAAGAAATTACCCGGAATGATTTTCGGAGAATGTTACTCCGTAAATATTTTACGGAAAAAAAAATGAGATGTGTGTAGAGATATTACACTATCTCTAGCAATTAATAATATAATATAATAATAGTAGTGTGTGTGATGTGTCAATGGACTAACTAATGCCTAAGTGATGGGTGTGCAAGTGGACCAATCAAGTGAGGAAGGGAGATAAAAATCTAGAGGGAGTAGTGAGAGAGATCGAGAGGGAGAGAAGAGTGGAGTACAAGAATTAAACATCCCCATCTCCACACTCCACCACCATCCTCCACGTTACTCTCTCTCTACAACACAAATTCTGCAGAGCACCTCTCTCTAGAAACCCCACTTCATCTTCCTCTTCCTCCATTTCCACCATAGCCATCGAAATTCCCCACCTCCAAGAACTTCACTTACACTTCACCAATCACTCTAAAAACTTGTAAACCTTCATCATTTGAAGTCAGGAGCAAGGCTATGGTGACGGATTGTCGATTTGAAGAGTAGAGATAGGACATGCACGAGTCACTATTCGAGGAGGGAGTCAAGCTTCGAGTTTTTCTCACTTTCGGTAAGCTTAGCCTTTTCTTGATCTCTTGAGTCTAAAATGATGTCTAAGATAAGGGTTCAAGCATAAGATTGATTGTAGAAATTCGTCCATGAGTAGGAGAGTCGATGCATGTTGAACTTGTGTTTTTCATATGACGGACCTTCTACTGCTTTGTTAAGCGTCTTGATCGAGTCTTAGGACTAGTTCGAATGGAGAAATTGAGTTCTCATTTGAATTAGTCGACTTTAGCTAATTTTAGATAATTTAGAATTATCGAGTAGACTTATCGAACGTTGGGCCATGCCGGATTTTCCGGGTGGACTTTTCTGTCTTCTCGATTAATATATTTCTAAGACGCGATACGAACTAGAAATAGCATATTTCTCCAAAATTAGAATATCTATTTAGGCGATACTTTTTCCTAAAGGTCAATCGCAAGACGAGGGCCAAGGAACGTGAAGAAAAACCAAGAATCGCTCAATCATTTCTGTATAACCAGGTGGGCGTTCTAACAAAGAAAATTATATTGTTGCTATAATGAAGCATGTTTTGAAAATAAAGTAAGTTGACTCAAAACCCTTTCATGCATAAAATGTTTTTGGTTTTATGTGTGATGCCTATCTGTGTTGGATTGCCAACGTTATATCGATCGAGCCTGAGTTAGACAAAGGTCGCTAGCCAGGTTATGAGTACACGAAGTCGTGACTGTGTGCTCCAGAGGTGGACCGGTTATGCATGGAAACGTCCGGTGAGGTGGCCACCTTGCCGGCCTACTTATAGATATGGATAATACAGATGTGGAAGAAAATGGGGAGTGCACTCCAATTGTTTATGGAAATAAAGCTGTTTTGTTACACAAGTATTTTTGATAAAACCTTGTGGTAACGGTGAAATGCATGATTGGTGATTATTTTTACTAAAATTATTTTTGGGCATAACCTCACGGAGTACATCAAGTACTCAGCCCTGCTCGTGTTTTCAAAAACTTGCAGGTTGAGCGAGGTGGCAAGGGCGGCAGTGTTGAGAGGAGATTCATTCATCTTTTGAATTTGGTTCAGAAAGCGATACATATCTTCATATATGTATCTATTTTGTTTAAGACTTCCGCTGTACACTTCTATTATCTTATTTAGATAATTATGTTTAACTGGCTTCATGAACCAGTAAATCGAGAACTACTCTACTCGTATTCCTTCACGAACTAGAATTATGTTTGACTTTATATGGTTATTTCTATGAGATGATCATGTAACATTTGAACCTCGGGCTTCTTCATAACTTGTTTATCTTGCAAGTTTCTTTTGATCGAGTCTATTCAATTGTTCATTTTGCTAATTACTGAGTTACAAGTCATTTCCCCTTTCTTTCCCGCTTCTTATATCCAACCCCTAGTCACGGTTTCCCGTCTTAGCTATCCTTAGCAAAGTGCGGTCGTGACACATCGACTCTGGAAGGTAATACACGCTCGATTCAGAAAGCTCTCACCCACTTCCGTTCCGCTAGAGAATAGTGATCTGATTTGGTTTGCAACATTGGGGAGCCGAAAACCCTAATAGAGGAGCAAGGAGCCGAATGTTTTGCGGGGGGGGGGGGGAATAGATGGAGAATGAGCAAATGCAAATTGAAGAAATTGAATGAGCAAGGAGCCGAATCGCAAATTGAAGAAATTGAAGTAATTTGTTGTTATATATTTGAGGGAAGAGTATTTATTTCGCGAATATTAATTAGGGTCTAACTATTTGAGATAAATTAATTAAGGATAATGAGCAAATGCTATTAATTAATTAATAAACAATTACAGATGTCATTTATTTAATTATCATGATCTATCAGTTGTTGTATATGTTATTTCAGATATAAGGGGTTAGGTGGGAACCATTGCATTAATTGTTAAAATAAATTAGTGAATTACAATTGCCATTACGAGTTAGTTCGTTACTTATCTGGTACTACCTTCATCCCATATAGTTAGTCCAGTTTGCTTATTCACTTTTCCGGCACTATGGTTTCCACCGAAACCTAGTACGGGTTTTAAAATTTAATTTTGAAGTATTTTTTTTTACGGGATACTATGAGTGTCATAGTACTCATAGTATCCCGTAAAAGGAAAAATACTTCAAAATTAAATTTTAAAACCCGTACTAGGTTTCGGTGGAAACGCGTGCCGGAAAAGTCAATAAAGCAAACTGGACTAACTATATGAGATGTAGGTAGTATAATCTAGTTATTTGATATATTCCGTCCTTACAATAAATTGGTGTTCAATACTGTATTTTGATACTGTGTTTGATAATATCTCACAATTCACTTTCATGTAGTTAAAATGTTATTATTATTATTATTATTATTATTTTAATTATTAGTATTATAATTATTATTATTAGTATTATAATTATTAGTATTATTATTATAGTGGTCGATTCGGAATAGACAGAGGGAGTTTAAAACCTATGATTATTTCAGCAAATGACATTGAGATTTAATAATTCAGCAAAAGTAAGGTAGAACTGTACCAAATACACATACAAATTATAGCATGCACATCAACAAGAGTTAATTCTCTAACAAATCCACATTCAGTGAGCAAAAGATGATGACCACTTCGAACAAAAAAAAAATTCACAAGTATTCGTCACCAAGACGACAAAAACAAATATTGTTCAAATTCACAAACTTCTCAAACATTGATTCTTATCCCAAGTCTGGTCGGCGGTGGAGAATGAGGCGCAGCAACGTAGCCGAACAACATGCAGCGTGTCCGACGTCTGAGGTTGTAGTGTAAGAAGAACTGCTTCCATCCTGTCGTGAACCTCACTTTATCTTGGCCGTCGTTGTGCACCGTCGCCTTCAGCGTTATGTCCCACTCTCTTCCATCAATGCACACTAGCTTGATGGAGGACGCCAGATGCAAGCGAGTTTTTCTCACAAACTCTCTACGTATTTCCTATCCACCAAGAACAAATAACGTATTTAAGCAAGAGTTTTGAGTAATGAGAAATCTCAGTTATAAGAATTGGAATGAGATAAAGTAAAATGTTTTTTACCAGAGAATGTAGATAATTCTTGGTCACTATGAAAGTGCTTGTAATGTCAGCAATCTGGAATATACCTGGACATATAGTCAATTGCTTCAGCCAACTTGCTATAGTTTCGTAAAAGAATTATGTAATACTACAGGCTTGCAAGGAACTCACGTGGCAGAGGCTGTAGTTCTGTAGGACGGATCACACCGGCATCTGGGATAGCAGTCACTCTCAGCTCGTCTGATAGAGTGAAAATCACGATTCAAAGAAAGAAACATAAGTATAAATAAAACAACCCTGCGTTCTTCAGAGAGTAATTAAACTACTAATTACTTGAGGCCCAAGTAAAATTCAACCCTAACCTATCTTAATAAAACCGGGCAGACCTAAATAATAATAATAATAACCTTAGCTAATAGTTTGAACCCAACTTATAATTAACAATTCAAAGTAATACTAATTGAAATGCGCATCATCGTGAATGCGCTTACCAGTTCGGGACGCTTTGCATGATGTCTCTCCACCCATAGGCGCCGGAGGAGAAGTACAGGGGACAACCGTGCTGATCTTCTCTTTGCCTTCTGCTTGGAATATGAATCCCATTTCCTCTTCTCCATTGCATTTCATTATTGATGCTTGCAAGATCATATCTCCAAGGCTCCTGAACTGGATAAGATGCCAATCAGTTAACACGTGGGCATTAGAGAATTTAGTCCACCCATCTCCAAGATAAAGCCGGCCGTCCGAAGCATTCCTCTGGATCTTCATCTCCCATGTACCTATGCGTGATATCACCGACACTTTGCGTAGCTTCACTCTATCAAGTTCTTTTGCTATAGCCCGAGGCAACATCTACAATTATTTGAAGATTACTAAGTAACATCTAAGGAATTAGCTAGGATTTAACAATGACTTTGGCAAGGCATAGATATAGTTACCATTTTCTTATCATCACCAGGCATGATCACCTTCATGAAGACCCTATCTGGCCTAAACCCTTCTCCCATGGTGTCCCTGGTTTAATTATATCATCAGTTTATACAAAGCTTAATACAAGATCTCAGAACAATACATGCAAAAAATGTATTAAGCACAATACTTAACATGATCAGTTAAAACTAAGCATTGAAATTATCTAAGAACAACACATCCAAAATTGCATTCAGAACAATACTTAATATCTACTTAATGGATTTATACTAAAATGATCCATGATTCAGTAAAACTATATTTCCTTTGCATGTTATGTACATGAAGAAGATACATATTGAAGAACAATACTTAATAACAATTCTGAATTCGCGAGCATTCATGAAGTAAAGAACACGCAAACATATTATCAACAACAATACTTAGGAACAAGTACAACATTCAAATGACACCACAAGAGTGCAACCCATGCATAACTGATTCAAGAACCAATATGAATGATACATTGCTTATAATTTGTTGCATTCTAATAATATACCAATCGAGATTACAAATAATCCAGATAATAACGAAACTCAAAACACCAAATGAAGTACATGTACCTCACTACATCAAATGTGAGGTTGAGAGTTGACTCGAACTTCTTTGCCTTGTCATCCACTTCGAATATCAGGAAATCACCAGCTTTGATTTTGTTTTCTGCTAAGAATATTCGCCAACCCCTCGTCAAAGCCATCACGAGATGACCTCCCTCCACAATTTCTTGATTCACTACAACTTCCCATCCTATTTCATAATCGCCTCGAATTAGTAGAACGCGAGTACATGCCTCTAACTTCGTTACCGTAGCAAATTCCCCAGGGATAACCTACAAGATCAAATTGAGCAAATAAGTAGTATTGAATTAGTGTGTATTAGTCAACTTATTAATAAATAAATGTATTTAATCAGTACCAGCATCGCATTCTTTCCTTTGTGAAAATTATGTATCTCAACTTCAAAGCATGCCTTTCTTCCCCACATTTCTGTTAATTAATGAGTTAGAATAGTTAGTAAATTGGCAAATTCAACAACATAGTAATCATTAATCTTAACTGCATACCGACCTCCGTTCGTGCTAGCGCCGGTGACCTTCACTGCATCGAAGAACTCGCTCTCACATGCGCAAGCTTCTAGGTTTTGCCCGTCGTGATTTAGGCTAAGTTCGTTGAACGGAGACCGAATGGAGGATACATCGAAGACATTGGTAACAAACTTGCCATCACCTGAATAACGAAAGGAGACTATATCTAAATATTGAAGTTGCATGGCAATCGCGAAAATGGGCCATCCATCTTCCATCCAGAGTCGGCCGTCGTCGTCGTTATGGCGCACGGTTACCCACCACAGCGAACCCCGGCATTGAAGAACTATCTTCATCTCGGTTTCAGGCATGCGCTGCGACATTGTCTTGTGCAAACGCTACAATTGAAATGATTAAAATAAATTAGTAAGAATCAAGAAGAAATGAAATAAAACAAATCCATGGCAAATTCCTTACTAGTTTCGTCATGTTGGGGCAATTGTTCTCGCTAATTAATGTGAAGAAATGCATTCCTTCGATTATGTTAATTGCCATGTTGTCCTCTCGTACAGTTGTGCAAGACTAATGGAGGGTTGGATTGTGGGTGCGGAGTACAAGGAGAACATGGACTGTGCGATGAAGAAGAAGAACAAGAAGATTCAGAATGCGGGTGGGTGGGTGCGCTGAAGAAGAAGAAGACGAAGAGAGGAAGGAGGAAGAAGATGATAATGATTTTAATGAAGAGTTTGATTTATTTTACATTCATGAAAACCGATGCACACTCTTCCCTTCCAACTGCTCCCAATATCAGGAATAGGAAAAGATTTCTGCTTGCAATTAATACGGTTGCCGCTATTCGAAGCATAATATTATGTGTGTAGATTTGGACTTCAATCAATTATATACACGAATACATATTCATATTCTGTGTATTTTATTAGGAAGTTACTACTATTTAATTACAATTAACTGCAAAGTTAATGGAGGGAATGACGGGAATGGGAAATGGCTATCTCCTGATGCAGTCTCGGGGAATGTGGGCACGGCACCCGGAGGATAAATGTCTAATTCAGTCTAATCATTGCTACACAAAGTCGTGCCTCATTAATGAAGAGGAATATGAACTGCAATATTTGGTGGATGAAGAAACCCTCCTTTTGTTATATTGATTGGAGTAAAAATATTTGAATTATGATTATTATTATAATTATTATTTGAATTATTACTATTATTATTAATTCTAAACTTAAATTTACAGCACTAGTATTTAGGGTGTGTTTGGTGGATATGATGAACCAAGATGAGGTGAAGCATCTTGGTTAGGGATGAAAACGGATCGAATACGGACGGATAGTGCTCATACCGTATCCTAAATTATATTTTTTTCTCGGATTCGGAGTCGGATACGGAAAAGCCGGATTCGGATACGAATTCGGAATATTTGGGATACGGAAACGGAACGGATAAGGGACGAATCCAGACCGGATTCGAATAAATATAATCGGATAATATATTTCATACGAAAATCATATGGATGTGATTGAAACATATGAAAAAAAACTACCTACGCAATATTTCATAGAAGTTCTAATGCAAATTATAAAAATTATATCTACCGCTAATAAACCATTTTCAAAGAATGTAGTAGAATGTAAAAAAAATAAAAGATTATCACAGAATAACCAATCAAAAACACATGAGAGGGAAAGAGAAAAAGTAAAAACTAACAATGCCAAATTCCATTTCAAACAGACCTCATAACTTAAACTAGTCTATGGTATTTGGTCAATTTCTTTCCAAATTATTGAACGAACTCGCATGCACAACACATACCCCAAAATAAACATCTAATCTCTAATTAGAGAATTAATGTCTTCAATTGGTCAAGGAAGTAATGAAGCTCATTCTAAGGACGGTGCATCACTTCTTAGAGATTATTTCCAAACAACAAAAGTTCTTCAAGGAGCCATAGATATCCCAGAGGAAGAGGTACAAGATTAGTGAATTTTATTAGCAGTGAGATCGAGGCATTCATAGACTAGAAGAAGAGTTAAGAGGCTACATAGTTCTTCAATTTGGTAAAAATATAACATGCTCTTCATTGAAATATTTCGTCGAACACCACGAATACATTCTTCTGTTACAAAGAATGCATCAATTTTATGCCAACATTAATAATCTCCATTATCACTACAATCGACGGTATAGTAATAGCAGCAGAAATTTCGTGAAAGATAATAAATGATTCACCAATCCCCTGGGGATAAGTCGATAAATAATATTTTGTAGAACTAGAAATACCCAAATTTATTATTAATCTAATTTCTTGAATGGTTGTGCTGGGTTTGGAAAAGAGATTCGGAGGCTGTGAATTGTTGGCAGCGTTGGGCACCTCGCCGATGGCAAAATTGAACGGCGGCGGTGGGTCTTCATCCAATCACGGCGGCTAGCGGAGGGAAGAAAACGCGAAGCAGAAGAAGTGTTGTGAGGCGGCTGAATTCCCAACTTTTTCCTTTTTCTTAATAGTAAAAATTGATTTTTTTTTTTTAAACACAAATGTTAAAGAAGAAGTAGTACTATTATATATATATATATATATATATTATATATATATATATATAATATAAAATAAAATATATTAAAATATCCGGATATCAGGATTTGTTATCCGGATAATATCCGATAAAATATGGTAAAATTTGAATACGGTCGGATACTATGTAATCCATATCTGAATCCGTGTCCGAATGCAACTATCCGTATCCGCCCGAATACTAATTTTTTGTACCGAATTCGATACCGACCGGATACGGCTCCAGATCGGTTAGGAAATATCTTATCCGTTTTCACCCCTAATCTTGGTTCATCTAAGTGTTTGGTACCGAAATGAAATAAACTGGATGGCCCAAGATGAAGATTAGGAGCCCGTGAATAAGATTAGTGCACTATGGTATGGAACGAAATGAGATTAGGAGTTCGTGATTAAGATTAGTGCACTAAGGTACGGTACGAATCGAGATATATAACTCTTCGAGATTAGGAGTTCATGATTAAGATTAGTGTACTATGGTATGGAACGAAATGAGATTAGGAGTTCGTGATTAAGATTAATACACTAAGGTACGGTACGAATTGAGATATATAACTCTTCGAGAATAGGAGTTCGTGATTAAGATTAGTGCACTATGGTATGGAACGAAACGAGATTAGGAGTTCGTGATTAAGATTAATACACTAAGGTACGGTACGAATCGAGATATATAACTCTTCAAGATTAGGAGTTCGTGATTAAGATTAGTGCACTATGGTATGGAACGAAACGAGATTAGGAGTTCGTGATTAAGATTAGTGCACTATGGTATGGAACGAAACGAGATTAGGACTTCATGATTAAGATTAGTGCACTAAGGTACGGTATGAATCGAGATATATAACTCTTCGAGATTAGGAGTTCGTGATTAAGATTAGTGCACTATGGTATGGAACGAAATGAGATTAGGAGTTCGTGATTAAGATTAATGCACTAAGGTACGGTACGAATCTAGATATATAACTCTTCGAGATTAGGAGTTCGTGATTAAGATTAGTGCACTATGGTATGGAACGAAACGAGATTAGGAGTTCGTGATTAAGATTAATACACTAAGGTACGGTACGAATCGAGATATATAACTCTTCGAGATTAGGAGTTCGTGATTAAGATTAGTGTAGTATGGTATGGAACGAAACGAGATTAGGAGTTCGTGATTAAGATTAATACACTAAGGTACGGTACGAATCGAGATATATAACTCTTCAAGATTAGGAGTTCGTGATTAAGATTAGTGCACTATGGTATGGAACGAAATGAGATTAGGAGTTCGTGATTAAGATTAGTGCACTATGGTATAGAACGAAACGAGATTATGAGATTGTGATTAAGATTAATACACTAAGGTACGGATTAAGAGTTTGTGCTTAAGGATATAGAACACTAAGGTTGAACTGTATTGTATTTTTTCCTTATTATATATACTCATCTTTTATTAAAGTGACCTCACATATTTATAATTAAATGTAGGTGACATTTAGTTATGTAAAAAAAATATCAAAATGCGAAGTAGCTTCACCGAGAAGCTTCATTGTCGTGGGTCACGTACCACACTAGGCGTTACTGTCATGTCGTGTAGATGTGTGTGCTTCTCGGTAATCGTGATATTCTGACCGTTTGAATATCGAGCCATAAATGTAGATTATGAACTGTGTAATTGAGTTTTATTGTATTTCATAGACTATTTTTTTACCTTTGCCTTACTTTGTTTCTCACCTAAAACATAAAATGCCTGCAAGAGACGAATCGAGTACTTGAGGTTGGAGTTCTGCGTTTCAGATGTTCGTTGAGGCAACAGGGTCAGATTCCGATGATACGGCCCACGACCCTGAAGAAGAGCAGCGTACTCGGAGGCAAAGCCCGGCGGTGATGGCATACCCAACATCTCACTTCTATGAATCCAGCGACGAAATCATTCCTTCTATCGTTTCTCCGACTAATGATGGTATAGAGTGCAACTCTTCTATTAGGGAGGCTGAAGTTGTTGACAACAGTATAGCCCAAGGCATAATTTGTATCATATGCACACTTATCACTAAGGCAGGAGGCGATCACCATCCATGGTACAATTAGATAATAGTTGAATCTTGTTCTCGATCCCCCAGTTATGATTTGAGTTGATGAATTGATTGAAGTAAACCAGTTCTCATTTATGTTATGTGTTTATTCACAGTAATTTGCCATGCGGCCATGCTTATGGTTTCAAATGCATTATCACCTGGTTTAAGAGGAAACCAACGGTAATTGAAATCTTCGTAATTCCACGAATAAGGTTAGTACACTAATATTTAGCCTAATCGTATTTTACATTTTTTGTTGCAGTGTCCAATTTGCAATAAGGAAGGAGGTCCGGAGACATTAAGGCCGATATATGCCGAATTCGCTACCACCGCAGCCACTGGAGACAGGAGAGATGTCTAAGTAGTTAATTTCTTCCAAGAATTATGAATAAGGCCATGTAATAATACGTTTATTTTTATTGTGTTCACTTTATGTTATGTAAATCAGGCATTACCTTCTTTCATTATTGGGGTTCTTTCATTATGGGGTTTTAATAGTAAGTCTGAATATTAATAGTTAAATATAAATATATATTTGAATATAAACATGGACTAATCCGACACTAGGGTTGTAAACGAATCAAATAATTTTGATTCGATTCGGTATTTGTATTCGATTAGCCCTATTCGTATTCGATTTTTTACGATTCGAATTCAAAAACAAATATTTTTTATGATTCGATTATTATTCAAATACAAATAAAAATTTATGATATTCGATTCGATATTGGTAAGTATTCGATAAAATATAAATATAAATATAACATACAATATAAATATTAATATAAATATAAATATAACATACAATATAAATATTAATATTAATATTAATATTAATATTAATATTAATATAAATATAATATTAATATTGTATGTAATATAATTATATATATAAGATATTAATTCTTAAGCCCAATTAGAAATTTATTTCTTAAATAATGATTTCGAATCGGATATCCGAATCGAACTTCGAATTCGAATCATTTTCTTTAAAATATCATTTGGAATATGTGTAGGATAAAATGAATCGAATATTCGAATCGAATCGAATACTTTCGAATCTACCTTCGAATCGAATACGAATCAAATCTAGTATTCGAAGAAAATTCGAATTCGAATCTTCGAATACCTTAACGAATTCGAATCGAATACTGTGTTATTCTCTTCGATTCGATTCGTTTACACCCCTATGTAATGGTCAATTCGATGTAGAGGTATGAAGCTCGAAACAATAATTTAAATACTAATATAGTACAAGATTGCAAGAGGATAATGGGGGTATGGTGGTGTACTACCCTAAACTCCCAGCAAACTTAAACCTACCCTAAACTCCCATCAAACTTACACACATAGCATTACCTACATCTATAGCTTTATAGGGATATTGGGAAGCTATCTTAAATATGTCTTAGGCATTGGGCTGCATTTAATGCTTTTATCAGTTGCTCAATAATGTACTTGCACGTGGAAAGGCTTGCAAGTCAATCACTTTTGATGTAGAATAATTAATTCATTCTCCAAATGAGCAAATGCCCAAATCTTTACTGAGGGGAGTCATTGCAGGGATCCTTCATTGCATCCATAGAAGAGTTCACATGAATGCTTATGCAATGGTGGAGAACTCAGATACCGTACCCCAGGTATTACGTCGCCCATGCATTAACTATGTTCGATCTATGCGCAATCACTAATGACATCATTTTAACAGCAAAATCAAATATTGAATGTACTTGATATGGATGGAAATCGGGGGCGAAGCCACCCTTTACAGTGTTTTACGCATAATTTTGTATTGTATATCTGAATATGTGGATTGTTAATGTACAGCATGATTACTATACTCTAGGAATACCATTCAGTGCGAGGTGTAAAACTATGGAAGTAATTGATAAACTCAAAGCCAGTCTTGACGATGATAACCTCCTAAAGCTAAAGAATTCTTGTTTTGGTACATTCATGGAGGTTACGGCAATATTACTTCAAGAACAAATTATGGCAAATCTATTCATGCATGTCGTTGACACACGTTCAAGGAACCATTTAAAATTCAAATACGACAATGTGGAGGCCGAATTCGGAAGAGATGAATTCTTCATGCTAACTGGGTTGTCGTTCCGTAGTAGTAAACCACTACCCAAACATTCGAGATTGCATGAAACAGTTTTTGGAGGGAAGAGTACTCTATACATAGGAAATATTGAGCAAGCGTTCGAGGATGAATGCAAAGCTACAAAAGGAGGTAGCGAGTACGCGTTGAAATTGGGAATCCTCATCTTCGTGTTCAATGGTTTGATGAGTAATGGTAATAACTTTAATGCACCCCTTGATGTTGGATACGTGCATGCAGTTGATGATTTCGGATACATGAACGTCTACCATTGGGGTCGAGATGCGTATCTTTTCTTTGTCACACAATTTTACGCTGCGTACGACAAATGGGCGACAAAAATTAATGGGAGCGAGGGACCTCTTTTGGAAGTGAATGGTTTGAACCTTGTGCTACAATGGTGGGTGTATGAAACATTCCCAGACATAGCCTCAAGGTATGCTGAGTTGGTTCCTAGGCATCACGAGAAGTGGCCGAGGATGTTGAGATGGTCGAGCCACAACATCCCCTGCTGAATCAGAAATCCGGGATTATTACACTCGGCCTGTTGTTTATAATCTATATAAGTGTCAATTCAAGAGTGCATAATTGTATTTATAGAATTCTCATTCAATATGATTAATAATTCATTTTGTCTTTTGTTTACGTCTTCAATAATGAAAAAATGAAGCCGTCTGAGTACGAGGAGGATAAGATGAAAGAAGGGGGATTGCGTGTTTATGGAAGGACTACTTTAAGCAACAAAAGCAGTGGGATCCACAAAAGCATGCACATAAAAGTAGAGCCTTCAAAATGAAAACTAGCTTCATAAACGAAAATATTAATCAGTTGGTTGCGGATCACCAAGATGATCTACATCGTTCTAGAAGCCGCCAATCAATAAGTCCACTTACTGGCAGCACCAGTGGAGGTAAATATCCAAGGAAGTTCAACATGTTGGACTCAAATAATGAAGGAAGTACGGCGGTGTTGAAGACTCCACCGTCAATTAGCGTACGTGTGGTTATTCTTAAATGAATGCATGTTCTTTAATTCAACAGCGTGTTCTTTATTTGCATGTTATAAATGTCACTTTATTTAAATCTATACTCATGCAGCGACCTTCCACGTTCGAAAGCTACATGATGAAAAACATGGGTGATCTCATACAGAAAGTGAACTACATTTATGAGCACATCCATGTTTGTGTATCTAATGCTGAAGTACAGGCCATTGAGGAACCAACGCAAAAGGTCGAAGAGATAGATGATTCGAGTGAATCTTCAGCCGAAACCAAAAAATTAAGAGTATTAGATGGGTTGCTTGACTCCGTACGCACGAGACACATGAAAATGAAGGTCCAAAGTCAAAGAGATCGGGAGACATTCAAGGCCGTTTGCCTGTTGCAACAATGGGGTCAAAGATTGCAGGGCAAAATGCTAGAACACGCAAACATGTTCAAATTACGAAGCCCGAAAATCAGAATGAAGATCAAGAGGGAAATCGCAGGCAAAAAGGCTCATTGGGGACAACCGCCAAGCCTCATAGAAGAGTGAGAAATATGTCTACAATCAGAGAGAAAGTGGGAGATCAGAGTATATACTATACAGCCTCGTCGGTGAACATGTTCGATCCATTTCGACTTGCGAACAATGACAACTTCGTCCAATTTAAAGAGTGGCATGAGGAGACCAAAACTATGTCCATGTAAGTGCTACATTTGATTTCACTTGTTATCTACAGTTGTAGAGAAATCATGGGTCAAACTGCATATAGAGGAGAGCATGATGACCTCGTCATGTATAGCAGCTCGACCTCGTCATCAACTGCAGTCCAACCTCGTCATCATGCTCTCCTCTATCTGCATGAAACCATGATTTCACTACAATAATCAAAACATGTATATTGAATGGCCCTTCTCCACTTCTATTTCATAGTAAGCCTCTAATTCACACTAATCTGGCGTGTGCCAAAGTAATGGATGCATCTTCCTTCGATAATATAATCAACTACGACCGAAGACTTCAAGACAAGGTATAAATATGGCACATTTATCCATTAAATTTTAATCAAATTTCATTCGTACATGACTCGAATCATAACCGTCTGTTTTTTGTTTTAGGATTGCGATCTATTATTAAATCTGCTCATGTATAATGCTAGCATTAATCCAGAAACGTTTGAGCAAGACTGGGCGTGCATGGAAAGTTTATTTTGGGTATGATAATAAGTAATAACTATCTGTAGCTATTCTATCCCCCTTTTGCAAGGCATTCATATTAACTATATCATTTATCTCGATTGCAGGATAGAATTACAAAGTTTCAAAAGGAAGATGTGTTCTATACCCTTGCAAGGAATGTACAAGGGACCAATCCACTTGAGCGTCAAATACCGTGGTCCGAGGTCAGTAAACTCTATGGGATAGCGCATGTTTTTCACTAACCATTGGGTTGCATATGAGGTGCACTTGCGATCGGAGACTATAACGGTATATGATTCCTTATCTGATGGAAGCAATTGGGAAGCGATGAAGACCTCTTTCATCCCACTAAGTAGGACATTGCCATGGCTATGCAAGAAAATTGGAGTATTTAAGGAAAGCACTTCTGGTACTCAGTGCACACATTGGAATGTTGTCAACTGCTTGAACGCGCCTCAGCAATTAAATGGAATCGACTGTGGCATTTTGCGATAAAGTTCATTGAGTGTTTGGTAACAGGAAGGTCAATCAGGGATATTAATCCTAAGTCATGCAAAGAATATCGTGATTCATATTGTGATCAGCTATGGTCACTCCGACTCCTCGATAGCGAATGCACTCTTCCTTGACACAAGACAATGGTATTTTCATACCTACTTTTGAGAACGCTGTGTAAATTCGATAACCTAGCTAGACTTGTTGCAATGAACTACAGTTCAGTAACTAGATCATTTATGCATAAGTCTATATAAGAATTCGTTATCTTATGAGTTTTTTGCACTACGTCTTCAAAGAAATCAACACCATAGTATAATACGTCTTTATACACTACGACCCCATTAGAAATATAAGATAATATAAGACATGGCCCAATCCACGTGGCCCAATCTACAAGGCATAATTCATTTCTTTCATCAACGAAGTATCACAAAGTGCACAGTAACAATATTAGAAGCTAGTCTCACATGTGAATAGTATGAATTGGAACAACTTGGTTGATAATGTATTAATAATAGTGCTCTCATGATTTAGCTCCAATAACCATATTCGTCCCAGTTGTTTCTTCAGGATGAGGCCTTCTATACCAGGAGCCCATGGAGCAGACCCTGAGAAATGTGTGCTTCAGACGCTCATAACGAACAAGTTCGGGCGGGCAATTGGCATGTTGGATCGGTAAGTGAAAATCTTGAAGTTATTTCGTCACATATTGCCCGAGATTAATTTCACAAACGAGTTTGAACATGACAAATCGAATATTTCACAAACAGATAACGTTTTTGAAAGAACGTTATGAATGTTTTCGTTGTCTTCGACTTGAACAACGTTTCAACCCACACTGAATACACACATAGCGTTTCAGGTCCAACTGAAGCATGGCATCAACATATTGCGGTAATGGATTTTGTTAAAGCGCCGTCTTTTATTCCCACAATACAACACCAAATTCTAACTCTATTTCCCCACAATATTATGCAACTCTTACTTTGCCCAGGAAAATCCAATTGCAGCAGCCTATTATGCTGAAGGAGAGCCTTACTACAATCTTCTACGTCGACTTTTTTTCACAAATTGTGAATTCTAGCTTGATGTTCGAGAATTGAAGTACCATAATTAAAGTTAGTTTGAGTAATTGTATGGTTCATAGTTATTGCATGATTAGTGATTTATGGTTGTGATATGAATATGATATACTCATAAAATTGCAAAAACGATAAACTGCAAAAACGAGAGGCCTTCATACTACTACCAAATTATGGGCAAATACTACAAAACAAGAGCCAAATCGAATTATTATACAATCTCTGCAAACTATCGAATAGTAAGATACCCAATAATCCTCTACCAAATTTCTAATCTCGACTTATTACAAAGACAACCATCAATTGATCCATCTTCTTACGCTAATCCCACGCAGCACCATCCCATTTAACAATTACATACCTCTGAATCTGCATCACAGTGGCTCCGATCAGGTGATGCTCCTTTAGCAAATTACTACTCCACTCTACGTA
>CM038120.1:12926359-13025457 GCA_001642375.2 Mentha longifolia | reverse complement strand
GTGGAATCTGTTGGTTCAGAGGTGCCTTCAATGAGTAGAGCGGGACGATGCTGCACTTCAATCTCAGCAAACTCCGCATGCAACCTGCGTGAGATATGAGTTGGAGATTTGATCCTTATAGACTTTGAGGGTCTGTCAAGCTGTTTGCTAGGGGCTTGCTGTCTCTTCCTCCTGTTGTCTTGCTGTTCAGGGGGTACCTAGGCTGGGTTAGACCTACCCATTGCATACAAAAAAGGTTTGACCAGGTCATCATTCTTGACAAAGACGGTCATGTCCACCCCAATAATCAGTTCAAGCTGCTTCTGGTCCTTGGGGACCTTGTCTTTGTTGAATGGCGTCATTCCACTCCAGTGGAGGTTGGGGTGGAGACCTTGAATGAGGGAGCAGATCTTGGTGCCCAGTCGCAGGTTCCGGGCGACTCAAAATTCAGTCAGCACATTACCTTCGAACGTGATCGAGAGCTGCTTGATTTCTTCATTTATAAGCTCGAGAAGAAATCTAGCCAGTTCACGTCCAGGCCCTGTACGATTGCAGTCACGATTCTAAATTTTGCTGGAGTAACTGCATCGTGGTTACCAGAGTAACCAAGAAAACCTTGTGAACAAAGTCAAAGAGAACTCTGTATGCAGGTCGCAGCAGAGGTCGCGAGAACCTCTTTCCATCGTATTTCTCTGCAGGTTGCATCAGAGCTTTCTGATACACAGTTTCCAGATCTGTGTCAGAAACCTCCAACATGAGACCTAAGGTCTTGTGATAAAGAATCTCTACAGATCCCGAATCTGTGATTTCGTAGGTTCGAGAGATGAGCGGCAGAATTGGAATAGGCTCGTCGGGCTGGTTGGGCATCAGAAGATAGAAGGCGGCGGAGTCTACATCCTCCGGCAAAAATATGAGAGGATGAACATGGATACTTGTTGCGGAAGCCAAAATTTGGGCTCGTGAGTGATGATCTTGAAAAACCCTTCCGCAGCTTTGATGGAGGCGTACATCTCATCGAGACCGGCGTAGCCGTAGGTAGAGAAATTTGCAGAGGGCTCCGTGAGAATGTACTCTTGAATAAATTGAATCTTTTCTTCGGTAGTTGTTGGAAGATTTTGAGAGGTGGATTCTCCTGCCATGTCGAGAAAGTATGAGTGAGTATTTAGAATTTTGAGTTTTGAAAGAGATAAGTTGCAGAGAAAAATGGCGGAGTTAGTCGGAAATTTTAAATGAAGAAGACGATGCACAGTGATGAGCACATATATATAAGAGATAATGAGCGGTTGTGATTGAAGTATGTCAACCATTCAATGGATGAGATTAAATCCTTAGAAATCCATGAGGTAGTGGGCGCGTGGGGTGGTTGTGAAGCCCACTCGCACAGCCCATACACTCAACCGTCGTCTCGCATTAAATGCGGATTTGACACTGCATGCACTTTTTGACATACATGGAAAGTGAAGTGCGAATGTTGTGTACTGTGTCAGAATATCCTTAACAATGATTTCAATAAATAACAAAACACATGCTTCAATAAATGAGAATAATTGATAAGGCATAAGATTTATCAAGTGAAGCAAGAAATATTTTATTGAAGTTTGAATATTTGAAATGTTAAGGCATATCATTGATATATTTCAAATATAATTCAAAAACATGGAGACTGATACAGGTCGTCCATGACACTTCCCTATGCAAACTGTGACTTATCCACAGTTTCTGATTTTGCAGTTTCCTCCTAGCTGGACTTTCCTTTGTCCATCGCGAACTGCCTATGTGCATCCTTTTCACCAATGTGAGCTTTGATGAACTCCCACAGCTTGGCATTCTCAGCTTGCAAAGCTGCAAACTTTTCATCAACATAAAACTTGGTTTCCAGTTCCAAAATGTTAACCTTCCGAGACATTTTAAGAAATTCTGCGTTGAAGAAGGATAACATCTTGTCAACTGCAGTTGAGCTGTTGAATGGAGGAGCTTCGGATGAGGAGCCGATAACTGCGAAGTCTGGAGCTGCGAAGTCCGGAGCTGCGGAGTCTGGAGCTTTGGACGGGGAGCCGGGAGTGGACTTGACACCAGCAGGTTCCACATCAACCTGTGGAGAGACAGGCTGCATTGGACTAGCAAGTTTGGAGTCTATCTCCAAGAAGGTTACTGCTGCAGATCGTGTGGTACGCTTATGTGAGGGCGCAGACGGCAGATCCGTCATCTTCCTTTTCCCTTTTCTGACTATCTCAACACAGTCACTGTCTTCTTCTTCATTCTCACTGCCATCTTCACTTCCATCTTCATCTTCCTTTGAATCTCGCATCTCTGTGAGCAGTTGCTTGGCTGCACCTCTTGCTTTGTTGATCTTGTGTGGCAGAATCCCAAGTATCATGATCAACTGGTTGCAGGTGTGAGGAACCAGCTTGTCATCAGGAAATCCGGTACAGACAGGCCATATACGATTTGTAAGTGTTCTCTGCAGTATGATGGAGAGCTTGGTGCCATGACGAAGCTGCATGTTGGCCTTGATTCTGGCAGGTCGCTCAGCGGCCTCCTTGATGAACAGGTTGACTAGCACCCTGGCCCAGTTAACATCTAACTGCTTCACCACAGCGGTCAGCAGTTTGAACTTCAACAGAGTGACAGCTTCATTTGAGCCTAGATACGAGAAGAACACGTTGTGGACGAATTCGAAGAGGTATCTATACTCAGACTTCAAGTCGTGGCGATTGAAGGTTTTCTGATCGTAAACCTTCTTGGGCTCGAACAGAGCTTGCTGATACAAGTCGTTGACAGCATCCATGGGCACATCATCATTCGTCATGATAGCCCCTGCATCCGTCAATCTGTAGGTTTGAAGGACGAGTGGAAGAAGATGACGCCGTTCTTCTTCATCGTTGACTAGAAAAGTCGCCGTTGCGGGATCTCCGGCCGTTGATTCCAAAGAACACAGCAAGTACGCAACATTCATTGGTAGCGTCATTCGTGGATGTTGAGTGATGATATTGAAGAAACCATCACATTGGGTGATAGCTTCAATCATCGGATCCAGGCCTCTGTATCCATACTTGTCTAGCACAACAACTTTCTCAAAGAAGATGAGAGGGGTTGCTTTCTTCACTTGAGCACTTAGTGAATCTGTAGACATTTTTGCAGAGAGTAAGGAATGATTGTGAATTTGTGATTTTTGAAGAGAAGCGAAAGAAATTTTGAAATTTGATTTCAGAGGATTTCAAGAAACGCGTAAAGAGTTCAAGAAATTCTCTCTATTTATAGAGTTTTCTCCAACGGTTAAGATTTCATTGATAAATCTCAACGGCTAGGGAGGCGCGTGAAAAAGGTGATAAAGAAGGTGAATTTCACGCGCTTCTTCTCTCTTCTTTTTCTTTCTTAGATTGACATAAATCCCTCGATTTTTGTGAAAAACTTTTCAAACACTTAAGAGTAAAAAGATTTGGAAAAAGATTTTTGAAAGGATAAGTAAGGAGAGGAAATAATAAATTCTGCAAAGAATTTAAATGGAGATTGATACGATATCTCCAGTTCCCCCTTAAAGGTTGGCCAGTAGTTTTGACTTTCAACGCAGTATGTGGCCTCAAGCTGCGTGTCCCCGAACTGCTTCTTTTGAGCTGCAATTTCCAAGTCAGTCTTCTTTTGGCTGACCTGCTCTAGCGAACTGCTTTTGTTAGCATGCAGTTTCCAAGTCAGTCTGCTCTTGGCTGACCTGTGCTAGCGAACTGCTTCCATTTTCTGACTTAGGCTGTGTATCCATTCTGAGCATTCCAAGCTTTCCATACAGCATGTTGAATCTCTCTTCCATGAGAGGTTTCATTAGAATATCAGCTCTTTGGATGTCAGTATGGATTTTCTCAACTGTTATATCTTGTTTTTCCACATGATCTCTAATGAAATGATGTCTTATATCGATATGCTTGCATCTGGTGTGGTAGACAGGATTCACAGTGAGTGCTATAGCGCTTGTGCTGTCACAAAAGATAGGAACTTTGCGAACTGTGACTCCATAATCTTTGAGTTGTTGTTTCAACCAAAGAATCTGTGCACAACAGCTTCCTGTCGCCATCTACTCAGCTTCTGTTGTAGAAGTAGCAACTGAAGTTTGCTTCTTTGAAAACCAAGAGATCAATTTGCTTCCAAGAAACTGACAGGTTCCTGATGTGGATTTTCTATCCATTTTGCATCTTCCATAATCTGCATCTGCATAGCCAGTTAGTTCAAAATTATCATCACAAGGGTACCATAAACTGAAGTTTGCAGTTCCCTTGACATATCTAAGAAATTTCTTGGCTGCTTCTAGATGAGATTCTTTTGGATTAGCTTGATATCGAGCGCATATTCCAACTGCAAAAGAAATATCAGGTCAACTTGCAGTAAGGTAAAGTAAAGAACCAATAATTCCCCTGTACAAAGTCATGCTGGCAGGTTTCCCTTCAGAATCTGGATTCATATTTCCATTTGCAATCATTGGAATCTTTAGTGATCTGCTATCCTAGACACCGAATTTGGTTGCCAGCTCGTTAGCATATTTGGATTGACAAATGAAGATACCATATGCAGATTGCTTGACCTACAGGCCGAGGAAGAAGTTCATCTCCCCCATCATGGACATTTTGTACTCATACTTCATGAGTTCCCCAAACCTGTCACATAGAAACTTTGACCTAGATCCAAAGATAATGTCATCAACATAAATTTGCACAAGAAGAATATCATCCTTGTACTTAAAAGTAAATAAAGTTCTGTCGACCGATCCTCTTTTAAAACCGGAATGTAGTAGGAATGTAGACAAGGTTTCATACCAAGCTCTGGGAGCTTGTTTCAAACCATATACTGCTTTGTGCAGTTTGTAAACTTTCTCTGGACCTGCTTCCTCGAAACCTGGAGGCTGTTCAACGTAGACTTCTTCTCCAAGGATTCCATTGAGGAAAGCACTCTTTACGTCCATTTGGTAGACTTTGAACCTCTGATGAGCTGCATATGCTAGAAACAACCTAATTGCTTCTAGTCTTGCCACTGGTGCGTAGGTTTCATCATAGTCTATCCCTTCTTGTTGAGCATTTTCATCTTTCTTGTTCCTAAACACCCATTTTACATCAATTACTCCTTGATGTGTAGGACAATCAACTAGTGACCATACTTCGTTTCTTTTAAACTCGTTGAGTTCCTCTTGCATGGTTGTAACCCAGTCATGGTCGTTAAGAGCTTCCTCAACGGTTTTGGGTTCTGAGTAGGAAAGGTAACAACTTAATAGACAGCTTTCACCTATCTGTCTTCTTGTCTTCACACCCGCATTTGAGTTCCCGACAATGAGATCTTCAGGATGAGCATCGACCCATCTCCTTTGATGAGAGATTTCTTCTTCTGTAAGAATAGGTTCAGGGTCTGGTGAGGGATCTTCAAACTCAGGTAGAGGTTGAGGAGTGAAGGGGTCAAGCTGTTCAAATTGTTCAGCAAGCTGATCCACTGACAGTTCTGCATTGACTGCAGGTTCTTTTGGAGTTTCTGGATCAGTTGAAGAGGAGCTGGTTGGAGGAGCTTCGGTTCCCCCTTGGTTTGTTCCCCCTTGCTGAATGGGTGGATTTTGTGATTTTGAATCTTGTACAGGCTGACTTTCTTCTTCTTCCAAGTCGGTTGGACTCCATATAAGTATTTCATCTCGAAACTGCGTGTTAGAGCCTGCTTGATCTTGATTTGCACCTGTACTTTCTTCAGGTTGAGTCTCCCTGTACTCACAGATAGATTCATCAAAAACAACATGTGGTGTTACTTCCACAATTTGAGTCTTCTTGTTAAAAACTTTGAAGACTTTACTGATCTCTGAATATCCTACAAATATTCCTGGATTTGCTTTGCTATCAAATGTTTTTAACTGTGATTTCCCATTATTATGAATGTAACACACGCAACTAAAAGATTTAAGATATTTGAATCGAGGTTTCTTATCTTTCCACAGCTCGTATGGAGTTTTTCCATGTCGTGTATGAATGACTGATCTGTTCTGAGTGTAGCAAGCTGTGTTGATAGCTTCCGCCCAGAACTTCTTTGGAAGATTGGTTTCATTCAGCATTGTGCGAGCTGCTTCCTTTAGAGACATGTTGCGTCGTTCAACAACACCATTCTGTTGAGGTGTGCGAGCTGCTGAAGTTTAATGTGTGATTCCATTTCTGGTACAGTAGGACTCGATCATATGATTAAGAAATTATGTTCCACGATCGGATCTGATTGAGATCACGCTCTTGTTCTTCATGTTTGACAGTTTGGTGAGCAGCGCAGGGTAGCTTCCACTAGTGTCTCCTTCTTTTTGTGTAAGAAAATAACCCAAGTATATCGTGAGTAATCATCAACAATAACGAGAGTATACTTTTTACCATTAATGCTTCTAGGAGTCACTGGACCGAATAGATCCAAGTGGAGTAATTCCAAGATTCTACTTGTGTTGTGAGCTGCAATGCTTGGGAATGACGATTTGGTCTGCTTTCCAGCTTGACAGGTTTCACAAACATGATCTTTGTAGTAGACTTGATCTGGAAGGTCATCTGCGAGCTTCTTGCGAGCAAGCTTGTTGATGGCTTTGAAGTTTAAGTGACACAGTCTCTTGTGCCATAGCCAGCTAACTTCAGGTGCAGATTTGGTGACCAGACAGGTTTCTTTTTTATCTGACCATTGTACTATGTACAAGTTATCCTGCAAAATACCGGTAAGAAGAATTTCTTCTCCTTCCTTGTTCTTTATAGCACATGTGTTAGCAGAGAACTCTACTCTTTTTCCAGTAGAGCAAAACTGGCTTACTGAAAAGAGATTATGATTTAAACCTTCAACATATGTGACGTTAGATATTGTTGTTTACCAACAATTAATTACCGTAACCTCTTGTTTTCCCTTTATAGTCTCCTCCAAAAGCAATTGGAGGTCCATCACATTCAATGAAGTTTGTAAGCAAGCTTTTGTCGCAGGTCATATGCTTTGTGCATCCACTGTCAATGATCCAGATCGCGCCGCGAGCTGCTCGCTTTCTCCTTTGAGTTTTCCCATCCTGCAATTTAGACAGTTTTAGCAACCCACATGAATTTGGGTGCTTTGTTAGCAGGTTGAGTTTTAGCAGCTTGGTTTCCAAGCTTCTTCTTTTGGAAACTCCTTTTGTTGACTCGTGGCTTGATCCATTGCTCGTTTATTGAGTGGAAGGTTTCATATGCAGACTTCTATTGATAATGAGCAGGTTGATAATGATCATTTTTATAACATTGCTCCATATATCCACATCTGCAGTAATCAGTTCCAAATCCACTTCCATTTGGAAATTGATAGAGCCTACTTGACAGCTCAGGATATTGGTACCAATGATGATCGTACCAATAACCTTCATTGTCAAGAGTTTGTCGATTTGCTCGTTGCTCATAATGATTGTTTCGTTGTGATTGAGCAGTTTGAATGGTTATTGGATGAGAGACTGCTTTTCTTCTGTTAGCAGTTTGCACTTTTCTTGGAGCAGGTTGGCTTCCATTTTGATAAGCAGGTTGACCATACAGTTTCCTAGGAAGCTCAGCCTTTTTCTGTTCAACTGACGGCTTTAGCTGCTGCTTCTTGATAGCAGGCTTTCCATGCTCTTTCACCAAGATTGCTTGAGGTTGTCGAGCTTGATTTTTCAGTTTGAGCTGCTTGTCTGGTAGAGTGTGATGAGCTTTGCTTTCAACCACTCATTTTTCTTTCTCGAACACGACCTTCTCTTTCTCTTTGGCTCCGCTAGTTTGACCATGGAATCCAATGCCAAGCTTTATGTGAGCAGGTCTCTGGGCAGCTTTCAAGGCTTCAAGCTTTTCACCATTTTTGTTCATTTTCATCAGAACTTGTTGAAGCTTGAGCTCTTTCTGCAACAGCTTCTCATGCTCTTTTGAGAGATCCATCAGTTTGCCATTCAGGTTGTTGATTTCACTATTCTTTTCAGTGAGCATTTCTTTAAGGTGTTCTTCCCTTAAAGCTGATTGACCCATGTGGACTTTTAGGGTCTTTATCTCCTCTTCTTTTGCTTCATCATATGGAGTGAAGCTTTCATTTAAGGCAGTTTTGAGTTTCAAGTTTTCATCTTCCAGCTTGGATCCTTCTATGACCACTTGCTTAAACATTTCCGAAAGCTTTTTGTAGTCATCAAGCTGTTGTTGAAACTCTTCATACGTTGGCATTTCAGGTATTTCAATACCTGCATGATCGGAGTTAGCTGAGTATGAAAAAGAGGTTTTAGTATCAACCTTGTTTTGAACAAGATCGAGATCTTTTCCCATAAAGCATTCCTCATATTCAAGTTCCTCGTCAGCTAAGCGACATTCCTCCTCATCCAATTCATCATCATCATCTTCGTCGGAGGAGGTTGAGTCTGATAATGTGGCAATTGCTTTGGCCTCTTCCTCAGCTGCGATCATGGCGTTGCGCTGCTCCTTAAGCTTTTGATCTCTTTTTGCGCAGAGCTCTTCGCGTTCAGCCTTTGATAAGTCTGGGCAGTCTGACTTATAGTGATCTAGTATGCCATATTCAAAACAGCCACCCGTGGGAGTGTTAGAAGAATTGAATTTAGAGGGTTTTGATATACCTTCACCTTTCTTGTTGGAAGAAGAGATGGTTTGATTTCTCTTGAAATCCTTGTGATATTTACGGAATTTGTTGAAACGTTTTTCAAGCTCTTCATTTCTCCTAGCCATGAGTGCGTAGTCTTTCAATAATTTCTCCATTTTGGAGCATAAATCCTTTGGGATTGCTCTTTCTTCTGTAATTGATGCAGCTTTGAATGCAGCATCATTTTCTTTCTTTTCGGATTCAGTCTTCTTGCTTGAAGATGCTTGTTCTGACCCGTGAAGTCTGATCATTTCAAACTCATTTCTGATGAGTAGATCAAACAGTTGCTCGGTTGACAGGTTGCTGATGTCCGACCTGCCACGGTGCATGGCACTGTACACATGCCAGCTTGCTGGAAGAGATTGGATGACTTTGAGGTTGAGTTCGCGCTGTGTGTATTTATCTTTCTTGAGAGCTGCGATCTCCAAAGTGATCATTGTGAATCTGTTCTTGAGCTGATCAATGGTCTCCATTGGCTGCATTTTGAATTCTTCAAATTTACTGCATGCCACTGACAACTTGTTTTCCAGCATTTCTGTTGATCCAAGGCTTATGGCTTTTAAGGTGTCCCACATTTCCTTTGCAGTTCCAAGATTCCTTATCTTGGCCAGGTGGACTCCCTTAACTGTGCTAGAGATCAATCCTTTTGCGAAGCTGTCAAGTCTAGCTTCCTTTCTTTCTTCGGTTGTGTATTTTCTGGGATCTTTGATCTTTGGCACATACGTTGCTTCGGAAACTTTATCTCCAGAAACATCAGTATCGTAGGGTTCGTAGATTGGTGTTAGACCATTCTCGATGACATCCCACATCAGTACATGATGAGCTTGGAGGCACATCTTTATTCGAAAACTCCAGTCTTCATATCCCTGCACAGAGAAATCTTCGCAGACGCGGAGAAGTGAAGCTTCCATAATGACAGTTTATGTATATATGCACAAACACAAGTCTAGAGATCTAGTTCAATTTGACACAAAAGAACAGAAAGCTTCTAGTATGCAGAAGCAGTGGTCAAAAGAACCACCATGTTTGATACACTTGTAGGTCCCGATAAATAGATATTGGTGTATAGGGGGATTATACACCAATTAGCCAATAGTTTTGATTTTTCAAAACAGATTGATCTTACTGAGTCGTCACTACAGTATATCAAAGCAGTTTAGTTTTTCCAGCTCAATCAGTAAACTTGTTGAGCTTGCAAAACTAACCTGCGTGCGGAAGTTTGGTGGAAAGGTTGGCTTATAGTTTTCAAAACAGTTTTCAAAGGAAACTTTAGTTCAGACAAGTGTTCATGCAAGACAGGTTACAGTGATGCAGGTTGTGAACATGCAAACTGTGTAAATGAATAAGTAAATAGCAAGAGAGACAAGGAGTTTTTATCGTGGTTCGGAGTAAACAGCTCCTACGTCCACGCCAGATTCCGTCAAATCTGTAATCCCTTAACTTGAGATTTTTCACTCCTTTTAACACTGGTGGAGGTCCAGTCCAAATTCAAGTCTTTCTCTTAGACTAAATCTAGCACGTTTCTTGAGTCGTGTCTCTTCTTACTTACATACAAACTATCATACAATCTTACTAACACTAAATGACTAGTGCTACTATCCAAACTAGAGAGCTGTGAATAGCTATCGTCGTAAGGAATACAACTCAATCAACTACACTAGTTTTTCAACTTTGATGGTAGTGAGAGTGTGTGTGATGTGTTCTAGTAAGACAGTTTCCAGAAAGATTAGAAATCTACAATGATCAACACTTGGGAAAGCTCTAGTAACTTCGAGTGTTGATTGAATGAATTTCAGCTTGAGATTTCTGTAGAGTTTCGGCTTGTAATTTGAGTTTCCCGCACTTCAATCTGGAATGAGTTTAGGTATTTATAGAGAAGCATTTGAAATAGAGCCGTTGGAAGTGTGTCAGGATTTCCAGTACTGTACACTAACACAATTCTTGTCGTTGGATGAGAACAGGTTTCTCAACCACAGCTCAGGTTGATCTTCACAGGTCGAGCTTCCTATACCTCAAACTGTCTTCAGTCTTCTGTAACCTTCGTGTGAAATCTTCTGGCATGGTGAGAGCAGGTTATATAGACATTTTACTTAATGGAACAGTATGACAGATTAGGTGGTTTAGGTACCAGGTTGCACTTGCAACCTTGACCTTTACATGAGCAACCTGTCCGAGTAAAGCTTGACTGATCCAAACACGGAGATCAGCCTGTTCCAGTTAAAACCTAATATCTAAGTGTGGTTTCTAATAGCATTATCAAAACTCAGATTCAAAGGGTTCCCAACAACTTTGAACAACGAGTGACTTGATATTGTATCTTATAGTCTCATCGATACATATTTTTCGAACATAATATAATGTTAATATATATATATATATATATATATATATATTTGTGAAATTCTATCATTTTCCAATAGTAATTATAACTATTTTATTTAAAAATTGTGACATAAATTTTTTTTGTTATTTTTTTCCTAAATTCTCATAGTTCTACTTATTAATCAATAATTCAAATATTTTGTCTAAAATAATAGTACTATAGATCTACACAAAAGAAACTTCGACAAATGACCATAACTCACTTTCCTGCTCGTGAGCATATCACGTTTTCCATCTCTCTGACTAAGAAGTTTCGACTGCAGCAATATGATTCAACTTCTTAATTTTAATAGTGGTGGATTATCAAAGCATAATAATTTTAATTTCTTTTGGATAATAATGGTGGATCATTTAGTCAAAGCATGATATAAAATGATAGTGTGTTACCTGATAACAATATTGAAAATGCTACCCCCTTCTACTCAACAAAATAGTACCCCAAATTGATCAGCATTGAGGCGCTTTGAGGCTATGGCTCAGTGAGAGGTTGAGGGGCTCTCGGGATGTGTCCCAGTGACATGATTAAAAGGTTATCTATGTGTTATTTTTGGCTTATTCGAGTTTATTTCGTGCTCGATGTGTGATTTGGTTTTTTTGTATCTATGGTTGGATGCATTAGAAATGATACACCTGATTGATATTTTTTTTTCTATTATACGAGTAGTAAACAACGGGCGACTTCAAAACATAAGTGAAAATAACTTGATTTACAATTTTTCTATTATAGAAGTAAACAATGGGTGACTTGAAATTCAAAACGTGAATATAAATTACTCAAGAAATCTCAATAAATTATATTTCTAACTAACTCCTTGACATATTTTCAATTATATCAAAAAAAAGGCTGCTTAACATTTAAATTGAACCTTTTAGGTGACTTGACATTCAAATCAAGTAGAACTATTTAAGAAATACTAAAATTCATTAATCCATATTGAATAACGAGTGGCTTGATATTCAAATATTTATACAACTATTTGAGAAAAATTATCAATTCTTACCCTATATTATAGATCTATTATTTTATTGCGACGAGCTGAACAATAAGTGATTTGAGATAATCCTCCGTCCCACATGAGAGGTCTCATACATTGAATATATATGAGGTATAAAATAATGAAATGAGACTATTGAAATGAGACATAGGATTACAACAGAAGCTCAACTCCTCCACAAATCATACATAGCATTGACTTATTTTGTCAAATGGAGTATAATTTGATACTGATTTTTTTCCATAATATATTGTTACAATACTATCATTTTTAAATAACTAAATATATTAAATTTTACTTAAAAATTATGATATAAAGTGATTATTGTCAAAAAAATATCAATCATTAAACTATTATATATACTACGAGCGCATTAACAAAAAGAATTGAATATTTTTCTATTATTGTGAATAATGAAACATTCAAAGCTATTGAAACTAAACGAGAAGTATTGACTTTTTTTTTCCTAATATAATTCAGTCATAATAATATATTTTTAATAAAAATTATCAAAATTCTACATTTTGTAATAATAATAATAATAATAATAATAATATCATTTTTTAATATTATATATACTTACAAATATGTTACATAAAATGATCCCGTTGAGTTTCGACGGGCTCTAACACACCGATAGATGTACTATATCTTTCTAAACTTATTTTTTATAATAAAATTCAATACTAACAAATTTTATATGAATTACAGCAAAACTTTCATTTTGAAATGGATAATAACATTGATTTTTTTATTTTTTTTTTTTTTTTTTTTTTTTTTTTTTTGTATTTCGATGAACTCTACACTAGTTAGAGATAAAATTATTTTCGTTACTAGTACACTGTTTCCTTTTTAACAGGTTGACAATGGCGGCCTATGTAGCTTTGGTTTCTCTTATGCCAATCATAGCTGATATCGAACAACACCCTTCCCCTCCAATTTCCATCAACAAACAACAAGTCGAATCTCTCACCAAGAATCGTTAGATTCTTGTAGGAATTTCTCCAAGGTTATATTTCCCCCGTCGCCGACAGCGAAGCAGCAGATCCATTTGAGAGGCGCATCGCAGGTGCAGCCTATGCTGCTGAAGACGTTATCGAATCTCGAATTGTGGATCGGATTCTTCCTCAACATCCAAAAAGTCGGGTTAGGTTCTTTGATTGCTTCCGAATTCTGAAAAAACCCCCAAATGTTGAACAAATCAAAAGCGTCAACTCGCATCAAGATCTGCAGCGAGTGATAGAGGAAATGGATTTGATCAAGCTCGATGCAGCAGAGAAGGCGGTGGTCCACGATCAACGGCTAAGATTCGTTGATGCATCTTCTCTAATATCTTCTTCCTCCTCCACTGCCGTGGTGGTGTGCTCTGATGACGTCATAGTGGAGATCATGGAAAAGCTCACCGCGGGAAGACCCGATCGCCACGTCATCCCGATTGTTGGAATGGGAGGTATAGGTAAGACCAATCTTGCTCGATCCGTTTATTCGAATTCACTTATTAAGGAGCATTTTGATACTTTTGTTTGGGCTATAATTTCTCAAAAATGGAACACAAGAAAAATTCTTTGTGGACTTGTTTGAGGCTAAGGATTTGATGAAGCAAATGGTAAACAATGGTTGCTTGCCTAATGGTGTGACAGACAAAGTTTTTGTTAGGATTTGAGCTTTACAAGTATGTGTATGGGAGAAAGTTTCTTATTGTAATGGATGATATGTGGAGTATTAATGCGTGGAACGAGATTCAACATTTCTTTCCAAGTATTTATCAAGGAGAAGGTTTCTCGTTGTAATGGATGATATGTGGAGTATTGATGCAGGGAGAAGGTTTCTCGTTGTAATGGATGATATGTGGAGTATTGATGCATGGAAAGAGATGCAACATTTCTTTCAAAGTATTTATGTGGGAGAAGGTTTCTCATTGTAATGGATAATATGTGGAGTATTGATGTGTGGAACGAGATGTGACATTTCTTTCCAAGTATTTATGTGGGAGAAGGTTTCTCGTTGTAATGGATGATATGTGGAGTATTGATGCGTGGAACGAGATGCAACATTTCTTTCCAAATATTTAAATAGGGTGAAGGTTTCTCGTTGTAATGGTTTCTCGTTGTAATGGATAATATGAGGAGTATTGATGCTTGGAACGAGATGCAACATTTCTTTACAAGTATTTATGTAGGAGAAGATTTCTCGTTGTAATGGATGATATGTGGAGTATTGATGCATGGAACGAGATGCAATATTTCTTTCCAAGTATTTATGTGGGAGAAGTTTCTCGTTGTAATGAATGATATGTGGAGTATTGATGCGTGGAATGAGATGCAACATTTCTTTCCAAGTATTTATGTGGGAGAAAGTTTCTCGTTGTAATGGATGATATGTGGAGTATTGATGCATGGAACAAGATGCAACATTTCTTTCCAAGTATTTAACTGGGAGGGAGAAGGTTTCTCATTGTAATGAATATGTGGAGTATTGATGCATGGAACGAGATGAAACATTTCTTTCCAAATATTTATGTGGGAAAATGTTTCTCGTTGAAATGGATGATATGTGGAGTGTTGATGCATGAAACGACTAGGCTATCACAATTGGGTTCTCAATTAAACAACAATTATAGCTTTAGAATGAAATTTTTAGATGAAGTTAGTAGTTGGGATTTATTCACCAAGACTGTGTCTGGGGAGGAAAGTTGCCCCCTTGAGCGATTGTAGTCCCTTCACATCTATGTTTCTGGAGGGGTTGCTTCTCTTCACGCGCTTACCTTTTCACACACTCTCAAGAAGTTGAGTCTATATTTGGATGGTGCGCTGCGAAAAATATGGCTCAATGTTGAAATTGTCCCACATCGGTTGGAGATGGTTACTTGAACCACTTTATATGGTGAGGTAACTCTCCCCTTCATAAAGCCTTTTGAGGGGAAAATAGACCAAATATTCCATTTTCTGATACTCAACATGTGTAGTGAATCAGCGGTGATGTCTGCAAAAGAGGTGGTTGATGAACAGATGGAATTACAAGGTGAACTGCCTTTTCATGTTGAGGTTTGGCTTGAGCGAGAAAATGAAGCACTGCAGAATTTGGAAGTGATGTATTAGTGTATTTCTCTTTGTATCCTGCATATTAATATATAAATTTCACTTTTATAAAACGTTTTTATCGTTGTAGACATTTTTTAGTTGATGAAACATTAATCATATTGATTTTTTATTTATTTTTTTCTTTTTCTAATAGGTTCTTGTTGTTATAAGACTATAACGAAATCAATTAAAAGAAGTAGATCTTCCATTGCTACTCGATGCATTATTAGGCTCACCACCTAAAGGAACATCAGCATCACCATTTTCTTGTTCACTTATGCTTGCCTCGGGCAATTCAAATTCACAGAAATGAATTCCCTTCTAGCTCTCAACCAATCAGCTCCTTCGGAGGTCACACCCCTACATTTCTTAACCTTCACCTTCATCAGATTAGGACAGCCACCAGCTAATGTTTCCATCCCGTGATCCGAAACTGGACAACTCTTGATGCATGGCTTCTTCAGGGCGTAACATTTTTGCAGCAATGCAAGAAATCTCAGTATCTCCTACAGTTTCACTGCCACAAAGGGCTAACCTCTCCAAATTCTGGCAATTAGTAGCTAACTTCTCTAAACTTAATCGCGTGGGGTTTACACCGATCAAGACCAATTCTTGCAGATTAGGGCAGTATGTAGCAACAGCAATCAATCCATCATCACTTATCCTATTGGTTTTCCATCCATCAATGTGGAGCTTCCTAAGTAATCTGCATTTCTCCACGACCTCTATAAGCCCCATATTCGTGCATTCAGGAGTTTTGATCAAATGCAGAACTTCAAGATTAGCACATTGAGAATAAGTATTTAGAGTCTCAAAACTCATCCAACAATGAGTTTGTGTTGAATGGTGAGTTAGAATGGGTAGACATATTAAGCTTAAATTCTCCAACTTCAAACTCTTGTGATTGTATTCGTGCCTTGGTCTGAAAGAGTGGATGGTAGAAGAGAGCTCCATCGTTCCACGCCTTGAGCAACTTCGTCTCTTTGATTTACAAGAGTTGGAGAGATCTCTTGTCGAGGCTTGGCTTGTGAGAGAGATCAGAGCACTATAGATTATAGAGCTCGGCAGGTCCCAATTGTAATGTAATAGTTTGATTCTAGTTACTACTAATGTTTCTCTTTGTAGCCTGCATAAATTTATAGATTTTGTTTGCCCCATTGTAGAATATACTACATATGTCAAAAGGCTAAACCATTACTATTTCTTCATCGCACAAACATTGAAGCAGTTTGGCTATATGATAACCATGGTGTCCTCTTATAATTAAAACTAAGAAGTTATAAAAGAATCGATAGTTATGATCATTCATGATACTATCTTTAATATATTTCTTGTAAAAATTACATAAAACGATTAATATGAAAAATAGTGACGATCCAAGCTTTCATAAAGCTTTCTACTTATGCGAGAAATCTTGGAAATGATTAAGTAATTATGCAAACTGATAAGAGTAAAAGATTTTGTTCCCCATAGAAAGATCGATTTCGACTTTTGGCTGTTAAGCCTGAATTTTATTTTATTTTTATTTTATTTTTTGCCGAAAAATAAAGAAAATGGAAAAGAAATTGGTGCAAATTTGCGTGTGTCACCAACCGACTTATTTTTCATTATTTTCAAATAAAAATGATTAAATTTATCATAGTTTTTTTTTTAAGAGGATCAATAATGGTACTCCATTTCCCCCTTAAGGAGACTCGAACCTCCAACTGAGCTGCGCTTCGTTGTCTAAATTTATCATAGTTGAGATCGAAAATTTAGTTATCTATATTACTCCATATACTAAACTAGAATAGTGTGTTTTCCTCCTAAATTTTAATATTAGAGCATTTTTATTGTTTTCTTATTTTTTTTTAGTAAAGTTTTACATATTTCAAGATTTATTATATCATTTTTCATATAATTATTTAATGCGTTTATTATTTTGAAAAGTCTCATTTTTGGTTCATTAAAGTTTAACACATTATATAAATTTCAAATGTGAATATCAATTTTGACTAACTAATTTTTATCATTTCTTTGTTTTGCTTAAATGTATTTATTTTAATAATATTTTAAATATATTATAACAAAATATTGAATTTCAATTTCAGTTCTCAACAACTCTCAATTTAGTATTTTATTATATGTATATTTTTTTCATTTAACTATCAAATGAACATAATATTAATATGAACATTTGCAAATTAATTATCACTTATGACAATTATTATCCCAATATTTTAGGTGTACTTGTGGTCTCTTACAATTGGCTAAATAAATATTTCAATTAATTAGAAATTAGAGAAATTTCAAATGATAGTTCAATTTTAGATATTGAATAGTATTTCAAATTTTATGTAAGGAGATTTTAAATTTTTCTTGTGTGAATACCCATAAGTAGCCATTTTCATAAGACAAAAATCTATTTTGGCCACCAAGAAGTAAATGGTCTAATTTTAGCCATTTTTTGAATTTCATGACATTTATACCCTTTTGCATTTAATTTGATTGTACGAATTCACGGTTACTCGTGTTTGTGTGCACGATCAATCCTTATTTTGCTTGTGTTTGTGTACACGAACACGAAGAAAATGAGTGTGTTCGTGCACACGAACACGAACAACCATAAAAAACGAGTGTGTTCGTACGCCCGGTTCTAAGTTTATTGGAAAAAAAAGAGAAAAAGGAGAAGTGTTATAAAAGGTACCCGACCTCTAATAGCATAATAGCAAACATCGAACCAGACATCAATTTATACACCAAATCTCATTCCCATTCTTCTTCGCCCAGACATTGTAATCACCGACCTCCTCTCATACAATATGAAAATATAAAATACCATAAATTTCTTCAATGATGGCTCGCACTATCGGTTTATCGAAATGCGCACTCTTTACCGGCATACTCTCCAATTTTAGCTGCAGCGGCGCCCCTCGACACCACCCTCATCCCGCATCTCCGCTCAGCGTGCCTCACCGACGGAGACGACAACAACACGGTGGCGCTTGACACCAGATCTGGAGACTTGTTCAACAACAATTACTTCGTCAATCTCTTCAAGGGGAAATGAATTCTGCAGTCCGATCAAGCGCTCATTTACGACGATACCACGGTGGCCACTTGAAGGGGAGAAGAGAGAAAGAGAGGAGGCGGCGGTGGCGGTGGTTGGAAAGCCGTGGACTGTGGAAAGACGAAGAGAGAGAGATGGGAAATAGAGGGTGCGGGACGGCTGATGGGTGGAGGGTAGGGTTTCATTTCTAATTTTTTTTTATTAAATTTTATTAAGGGTATAAAAGTCTTTACATACGAAAAATGGCTAGAATTAAGTAATTTTCTTATTGTTGACTAAAAAGACTTTTTTTTTTTATAAGAAAGACTATTTTAGGATTTGCCTCATTTTTCTTTGTATTTTTAATTTTATGCAACTTTATTCAATATTTTATAAGATACATATAAATGTTGGTAAATTTTAAAAAGATAATGCGTAGATATATCATTTTCCGTGGCACTAGTACTAGTACTAGTAGAAGCAAAATCAAAGGTTCAAAGAAATGTGCACTGTTTCCTTTTTAACAGGTTATAATGGCGGCCTATGCAGCTTTGGTTTCTCTAAAGCAAATCAAAGACGATATCGAACAACATCCTTCCCCTCCAATTTCCATGAACAAACAACAAGTCGAATCTCTCACTGGAATCGTTAGATTCTTGGAGGAATTTCTCCAAGGTTATATTTCCCCTATCGCCGACAGCGAAGAAGCAGATCCATTGGAGAGGCGCATCGCAGGTGCAGCCTATGCTGCTGAAGACGTTATCGAATCTCGAATTGTGGATCGGATTCTTCCTCGACATCCAAAAAATCGGGTAGGTTCTTTGATTGCTTCCCCATTCTGAAAAAAACCCCAAACCTAGACAAATCAAAAGCGTCAACTTGCATCAAATCTGCAGCTAGCGATAGAGGAGATGGATTTGATCAAGCTCGATGCAGAGAAGGCGGTGGTCCACGATCAACGGCTAAGATTCGTCGATGCATCTTCTGTCAGATCTTCTTCCTCCACTGCCGTGGTGGTGTGCTCTGATGACGTCATAGTGGAGATCATGGAAAAGCTCACCGCGGGAAGACCCGATCGCCACGTCATCCCGATTGTTGGAATGGGAGGCATAGGTAAGACCACTCTTGCTCGATCCGTTTATTCGAATTCACTTATTAAGGAGCATTTTGATACTTTTGCTTGGAACACAAGATAAATTCTTTGTGGACTTGTTTGAGGCTAAGGATTTGATGAAGCAAATGGTAAACAATGGTTGCTTGCCTAATGGTGTGACGGACAAAGTTTTTGTTAGGATCAGAGCTTTACAAGTATTTGTGTTTAGTAAGTTTTTCGTCGTAATGGATGATATGTGGAGTATTGATGCATGGAACAAGATGCAACATTTCTTTCCAAATATTTATCTGGGAGAAGGCTTCTCATTGTAATGGATGATATGTGGAGTATTGATGCAAGGAAAGAGATGCAACATTTTTTTCCAAGTATTTATGTGGGATAAGATTTCTCGTTGTAATGGATGATATGTGGAGTATTGATGCATGGAACGAGATACAACATTTCTTTCTAAGTATTTATGTGGGAGAAGGATTATCGTTGTAATGGATGATATGTGGAGTATCGATGCATGGAAAGAGATGCAACATTTCTTTCCTAGTATTTATCTAGGAGAAGGTTTCTCGTTGTAATGGATGATATGTGGAGTATTGATGCATGGAAAGAGATGCAACATTTCTTTTCAAGTATTTATATGGGAGAAGGTTTCTCATTGAAATGGATAATATATGGAGTATTGATGCATGGAACGACTAGGCTATCACAACTGGGTTCTCAATTAAACAACAATTATAGCTTTAGAATGACATTTTTAGATGAAGTTAGTAGTTGGGATTTGTTCACCAAGACTGTGTTTGGGGAGGAAAGTTGCCCCTTGAGTTAGAGGAAATTGGAAAGATAATAGTAGAGAATTGTAGAGAACTTCCTTTATCAATTGTTGTGGTGGGTGGTCTTTTGAAAAAGATGAAATACACCAAGTATGTTGGGAATCGATAAAGAAGAACTTGAATTTAGTGGTGAATTTAAAGAACGATAAACATTACTTGAGATTGCTGCAAATGAGCTAATCATTTGCCAGTCTATTTAAAGCCATGTTTTTTGTATATGAGAGTATTTGAGGAAGACGATACAATTAGAGTCTCAACGCTAATCCAACTATGGGTTAGTGAAGGATTTCTAAAACCAATTAGTGGCAAAAGTTTGGAAACAGTCGCACAAGGAGTTCTTGAAGGATTTGGTAAGAGATTTATGCTTGAATCAAGGTAGGAAAGAGGGGTTTTGTCATGTGATGGGGCAAGGTAGTCCTCAAGGCATAAATAGCCAATGCCGAGCTGTGATACCCAAGAAGGCTTCAAAGAAGAAAGTCCTTGATGACTTGGAATCCATACCACATGTTCGTTCTGTTATCTGTGAATATGGAGAAGTTCCATCGTGTCGAAATCTCAAACTGTTGAGGACATTACATGCATATAAGTTTCATAGAGACGAGGATGGAAGCTACTTGGATACCATTGCAGTGCAACATGTTAACTTGCGGCACCTTGCTGTAAAAGTTAGTAGCATGTCTTCATTCTTTTATTCTATCAGTCTCCTTTGGAATTTGCAAACACTAATTGTTTCTTGCACGTGTAAATCTACCTCGCCGACTGAGATTTGGAAAATGCCTTCAATTGAGGTGTATTGAGTTTGTGGAATGGAGTCGGGCGATGACGTGTACTAAAGGGAATAGAGAAATTCCCAATATCAAGAAATTGAGAATAGAATATGACGGGCGTGAGGGAACTGAGCAGGATAAAAATTTTATGTACATTGGAGTCCCTCCACATCTATGTTTCTGGAGGGGTTGCTTCTCTTCACGCGCTTACCTTTCCACACTCTCTCAAGAAGTTGAGTCTATATTTGGATGGTGAGTGTGAATGGGAAAACGTGTTGGAAAAGGTAGCTTCATTACCCTTTCTTGAGAGGCTTATGTTGTCGGATGGATGCTTCGGAACGTGCAAGTGGGAAATAGTCGAAGGCCAATTCCCCAACCTCAAATACTTAGAACTGTTCTGTTGCCTTGGTCTGAAAAAGTGGATGGCAGAGGAGAGCTCAATCTTTCCTCACCTCGAGCAGCTTCGACTCTCGTATTTGCAAGAGTTGAAGGAGATCCCTTCTGAGATCGGAAACGTACCTACGCTGCGAAGACGTGTGAAGTGAATCAGTGGTGATGTCTGCAAAAGAGGTTGTTGATGAACAGATGGAATTACAAGGTGAACTGCCTTTTCATGTTGAGGTTTGGCTTGAGCGAGAAAATGAAGCATTGCAGAATTTGGCAGGTCCCAATTTTGAAGTGATGTATTAATGTATTTCTCTTTGAAAATGTAATTTTTATAAACGTTTTTATCGTTGTAGACATTTTTTAGTTGATATTAATTATATTGATTTTTTTAATTTTCTTTTCCTAATATGCTACTTTATCATATGTTGGATTATGATTAAATATATTTAGTATTGAATAATGAATGTATAATATATCTATATATAAATATACTCGTATGAATTAATATATACTATATTAATTTAAAATAACAGTATACATAGATTATTTCTGCCCCCCATTGCAGAATGTAAAAAATAGGTGGAAAGGCTAAACAAAGTATTTCGTTCCTTTGTAAACAACACACTAGTTTCTAAGTATGTGCTCAGTTTTCAAGATAAAATAGGTACAAATTAAAGACTCGAACTAGCTCATTTTCGAATTCCCTTCGACCAGAGGAGACTCTTGGAGAATTGATAGAAGGCGTACATGGTAATCCTCAAGAACACCTGCACTTAGGCTTTGATTGTTTTCATCATTCTCAGTAGAACTGGGTTTAGTTGTTGTCTCCTGCTGCTTTGGTGACTTCAGTTTCTGGTCCTTGTAGAACAGTTTCAAAGCTTCAGTGGATGAGATACCTTTTACCGACTCGTGCAGCTGTTGGAACTTGTTTCTTGTTTCCTCTCTTTCAACCATCTTTTCCTTTAAGCCACTAGGCAAGGCAGCTATAGCACTTCAAGAGGAAAACGAAAAATTCGATGGTTAAGAATAATCGACAAAACATTACAAACTCAGCTTTCTGCAAATGACAAGTTGGCATAATTTACCTGCTAATGCCTCTCACAAGACCCCAGTTGTAACCAGAAAGCACAGAATCCCTAAAGCCAATGTTGAAGCCCTCTTGTAACGCGGCTTCCTTGCCAGCAATGACACCATCACGGTAGCCTAACTATTTAAGACCAAAAATAATTACGATATTTTGAGAAATAATGTTTTGAAATCCAAATGGTGAAAGGAGAAAAAGATATTATCGTAAGCATACATTGTGGAATTGATTATGCCTCCTACGCCACTCCCTGTCCATATCGGAGGCTTTGCTCGATTTTTCAATAGAATCTTCAAGAGAGTCGTCATCATACCATGTGTCACCTGGATCGCTTTCTGAGACCAAACAAAGGAAAAACTTAACTGTTGAATAGCAAGAAGCTTCCACACCAATAAGAACATAAACATAAGGAAAAACCCATCAAGAAAGCAAATTTCAAGTCATGTGCTATGAAGTAACTCACTCCCACATCTTCCTTAATGGTCAGAATTTGTATGTTTCTTACTAAGAGTTCTATCGAATTAGGGTAGGTTACCTATCTGTCCAGAAAATAAAAGGTGAAGGAATTTTCATATAAATTAATAAAAAAGAAATAGCTAAGAATTCAAAAAAATCGAAATGCGTGGTTCTCTTAGGTCGATATAATCATTCATGTCCTAATTTGATAGTTTTCATCTTTCAAGTCTTAGATTAATAGTTAACCTATATTCAGGCCCTACATAAATAAAACTCTTTAATATCATAGAAGATTATTCCATTTCTTTGGAAAGATAAACTTATGTATAACAGAATTTGCTGAACTCCCTAACAGATGACGAACTAAGACTCAGAACAAATTTCAATAGTCCATCAATGGCTATAGAACACTTTAAGCCAGGACAAATAATCTCACAGTTAGAAGATTAACATGTCCACTAGATAGGAATCACTTAACAATACGAGACAAAATTCTAGATATACATGGATGTACATTCTCAGTTAGTAAAAAGAAAAGCCCAAGTTGCAAGTTAAGTAGGAGTACATTGCATAATCTATTGCCATTCTTTCAAACAAAATGGAATTGATGTCCAAACCCCATTCCCGATTGACAGATTATCTAAAGTTATTTTTCTCTTCAAAGTTGGATTAAGATGATCTTCTAGATACAAACAAAATAGTTACAAATGCGAAATTTGAATTTCATACCATGGAAATTGTTATTTGCTTGTATTGTAGTTGATCTTCTATCTAAATCAACACTTGATGATTTCAAGATATCTGAATAGAGTTCATTAGCAATACTCCCATGTGGCTGTACACCAAATGAAAATATTTACGAGCTACTCTATAAACATTTTCAACACCACAAATCAATTGAAAGACTTGATTCTCCATGACTCGACAGAACAAAAATAGGAAGCATACGAATGCAGAAACTACTGATACAAAGGCTGTGCAGAATGGGTTGTGACATAGGAAGTAACGAATTGATATTCCACCAAATTGTTTGTTCGGCCTCTGTTTCTCCCGACCATAAACCTTTTTAACATTGATTAAAAAGCATCGTTTGATCAAAAAAAGGGAATCCATTTCGTTGCTTCAAGATGCATAGAATTTTCACACTTAAAATGGCAAGGAGAAGTGCAGTTTCCCCCAATCCCACCTTCATAGGTAAGGTATATATGGTAGTTAATTCATAAACTCCCGAAAATCACACAAAATAACAATATGCACACACAACTGGAGAAATGAGAAGCTATACAAACTCAAGTACGTATAGAATTGGGTAAGCTAATTTATTTCAAGTTAACATGACGGCACCAAAAACAACAAGAAACAGCTACTAATAAACCCCATAACCCTTACCAAGAATCTACGAAAAAATATCTCCAAAAGAATAAAAATTTCTTCTCAATCACAGATTTCAGCAGGGTAGCTGCGCACGCATATTACAGAAAGAGTGGATTACCTCCATAGTAGCTTCAGAACTTGTATCAAACAGCTGCCGTGCACCGAATGCTAATGCCTTTCGTTTCTTCTACTCCTTGATCGACAAGAATGGAGCGTGATTGCTTCAGAAAAAGAGATTATATTTCTGAACTATTTCCTCTCACCGGCGAAAAATAATGATGGCGGATCTTCGCGCACACTCTAGTTTCCACTTTGCTTATGCTTCCTCCCTCTTAACATAAATCGAGAAAATAAATGTTAAATTTAACTAAATTATGTGGCCCACATAAACAATCTACCGCCAATTTGAATTGTTTTCAATCCAAAGTTGCAAAACTAATCAGCCAAAATATCAACAATCGGAATTTGTTGACGTTGAAATTGTTTCTTGGATAAATTTTCAAAGTAAAAAACGTAGGAGGTTTTGTGTTATTTATACTTTAACTAGATCTACACCCGCGCTTTGCGCGGTTTAACATTATAAAGTACCTTCTTTTAGAAGCTAACCATTAATAATAATAATAATAATTAACATTATACATTTGAGAATCCATTAAGTCTCAAAGCATAAAGGAATATTACACATAAAAAAATAAAAAGTGAAAGAAATACGCCCAAGAATTCTCAAAAAAATAATAAGAACACCACAACCAAATTTTGATATCAAAAGAAAACAAATAATCATATGAGAGTGAAAGAGCGAAATTAACATCTGCCATGAGAATTTGAATTTAACTGACTGCAAATCGAAGAGAAAATTTTAATACGGAGTAATTTTTTTTGATCCGATAATTGATTTAATTTACGGAAAAATAAAAATAAAAAGGGAATTGAAGAGTTTGAAGTTGGACGGTTGGACAATAATAATAATGGAAACCGAAGAGTTTGAAGAAAGTATTAAATTTGAAAATGTTTTGAGAAGAAGATATAGCCGCATCGAAAATTGTACTGTTTAAAATAATAAAAGAAGATATTATGAAACAATAAAAAATGAAAAGTAAAAGCAAATGGCGTGCATCACTTAAAAACATAAGCTTTTTTGAATGGGACATGCAATAATAGGCGGGAAAATGAATAGTTTGAGCGGGAAAATGCAAGCAAGGGATTTTGTTTTAATATATATATAGATGTGGGTGTTTCTATTATTAAATTAAATGATACTATCAAGAACGCAGCAGGGATAGACGCAGAAGTTTAGGGAAGAAGAAGAAGAAAATAGGTGGGGAACGCATATTAATTCAGTAAAGGAAAAAAAGGAAATTATAAAAGAAACAGCAAAACAGAAAGGAGAAACAAAATGGAAAAGAAAATAGATAAATTAGAGGCGAGTTGCTGAAACATTAACATGAATGAAAAGAGTTTATTTCACAGTCTTCAGTCAACGGAAGAGATACCTTTTTAGTGATGAACAAATTGAGAACTTTTACTAATACTCGCTCCATTCACAAGAATTTTGGCTACTTTCTTTGTCTGTTGGTCCATAAAAAATATGATTTACTTTTTTTTTTTTAACATAGCGCACAGACCCTTTATACTTTTTATCGTTATTATTTATTTCACCAATTATTTACTAAAAATCACCATCCCCGAGCAACAAGCCACAATTTTTGTGTATGGAGGTAGCATTTGTTATTGCATTAATAACACTGATAAAAACTTATCAAACTTTATTCAATATATATAAAATATCAGATTAACCCGAGAATAGTTGGTCTTTATATTTGAAAAATCCGAATCACTTGTAGCAAGGAAACACGAGAATGTGCTTGATCTACTGTAGCTCAAGTTTTTTGCTCATTTTTTTCTTTTTCTTTTCGGCTGGCCTGCTTTGTATTTTAGATGATATTTTCATAAGATTATGGTGCAGATGCTTCAACACTTACTTGTCAGAAAGTTAGAATAAAAAGAGCAAATAGCAAAACTGATATATGAGTTTCAAAAAAAAAAAAAAATAGGACCGTGATGGACTTGAATGAATACAGCACTCAAGAAAAGAAAAAAAAAAAACCAAAAAAAAAAAAAACAAACTTGATTCTGCAAAATCAAAAGCAGTGGAAATTCCCAAAAACTTCAACTTTTCCTACCCAAACCGAACTTCCATTCACGAATACCCGAACGGGAAATATCCAAATTTAATAAAAGCAATCTAATTTTTTTTCGTAAGCTGATCGATTCTATACGCAATTCCAAAAAAAAAAAGTAGAAAATCCAAAAAATGGGGACGATTCTATTCCCTTTCAAAATAATCAAAGAATACAAATATACTACTACAACACAATTTCATAGTCTAATTTCAATTTTCAATTCACAAGAAACCAAAATAACCCAAAATTAAAAATTTACCTTGCGAAGGAGCCTGCGGTTGCTGCGCTGGTAACCGGCGGCTGTCGGGCGGGGGCTGGGGTGTTGAGTCGCGACTCGCGAGTGAAGACTCGTAAGAGGGGTTTGAGAGAGGGGTGACGCTGTTGTGTTGTGTTTGCTTAAATTCTCAGATGAACGTAATTTTCAGAGAGATGAAAACTTTTTATTTTTACTTTTTTTTAATCTATCCATTTTTTTAATTTTTGTTTTTTTTTTGTGAATGGGTATCATTTTTTTTTAGAGTATTTGCAATACCCTGTCTTTTTCCGCTAAGTTTCTACCGTGAAAAATTAGGATTTTCATTTATGATAACTCCTGCCCGGAGAAAAAAAATATTTTTTTTTCTTTTAAATTCAAAATTATAAATTATGTTATATTGATAATGTGATTTTCTTTTATTATTTGTGCTTAGCATTAATAAATAAATGCTATAGGTGTGCTTAATTGATTTCATTTTTGTATATTTAATTTATAAGTATGGAAATTACTTGATATATAATTGCTTATATGTATATTTATTATAGAATATTTATATGTGATATATTGTAAAATATACTATATATAATGAAGTTAGTATTGGTTAATATATATGAATTATACATGTAGATAAGCAATACGTATGAAATGGTGCTACATTAGAACAGTGTTTTGAAACCCGACCCGGCCCGCCCGGTCCGACCGGTTTAATCGGGAACCGGCCAGCTGGCCGGTCCGGTTATGTATATTCCGGTTGTATGCAGTGATCCACAGCGACCCGGTCAAATCGGGAACCGGTTCACTATAAAAAAAATTAAATGTTGTTAACAAGATTTGAACTAGAAATCTCTTAGGTAATAATCTAACAAGCTAACCAAGTGAACTACTTCACAATATTGATTAAGTTGCAATAATTAATAAATTTATTCAATCCTCAACAAGTTTTTTTTATAATTTATTAATAAATTTTACACCATCTTACAAGGTTTAAACTCTTAACCTCCATAACTTTATTGAATAATTTTTGTCATTTCATTTACAACTAACATTTCAGAAATTATTATTTATGATGATAATGAGTTATATATATTATGGTAATTATTTTTTTTCTTCTATTATTTTTTCATTTGAATGTAAATACTTTCATATATTCATTGAGTTGAATAAACATTTGTGACACCTAAATTTATTTTTAATTTGTAATAAATTTTAAATTCTATTCAAGTTATACTTTTATTTAAGTATTAATATATATTATTAATTATATATATATATATAATAAAATACGGGTCATCCGGTTTTTTGAGAACGGTTCAACGGGTCGACCCGGTGACCCGTTCGAATGACCGGTTCGATGTCCGGTTCGGGTTTAAAAACATTGCATTAGAAAAGAAAGAAAAAAAAAATCGTTGTTTATAAACTTGGGGTTGCAAGGCACTACATTAAATCTTAGATAGAAATTACTGGTAAATAGTTAGAGGAAATGGGATATAACTTTAATACTCCGTATAGGCTACCTCATAGAATACCTTTTTCTTTTAGATTTTTACCACACCTTCCTGGGCCAAAAGTGAAACCACGTCACCATCTTTACCTTTACCACAAGTGAACACATATTCAACTATACCACCATTTGCTTCACATTTCCTTCTCACCAACAACACCAGAGATGAAAGAAAAATGTAAGGAGATCCAGAGATAGAGAAAGGGGCCGTGAAATTAGAGAGCAATGTGACTGAAATTCTGAGGAAGAACGAGCAAGAAGGAGAGGAACTAAGAAATAACTAGCCAAATCCCAAATAGAAGAAGAAGGAGATTAATTAAGGTTTCAATTATCTTCCTTTTTCACTTGTAGAAATCGGTCACTTTGGGGTTTTAAAAGGGGAGCATTTATTTTAGGGATTTTATGTTTTGGGTTTAATTGTATGTCTTTGGTAATGAGGAATTATCGAGCATGACTATGTGATGAAAATTGTAGGAATTTTACATGATAGTATTTCCATCTATATTGTTAGGATATCTAGAAAATTATTTTATATATGGATTATGTGGGTTGAATTCTCGAATAAATGATGAAGGATATGTGTATGTTGTATATGAAAATGTTGCTTGAAGGATGATATTTTTCAAACTATAATTTTTGCTAAATGTTTGAGTTGTAGGCATTAATTAGTAGATAAGCATGACTAGGAGACCAATTTCTTTGAAGATTTTTGTTCAGTCATTTGCATTATGGTTTCCAAGTTAAGTTTTTCTTCTTCTATTATTGTATCTATGGCTATAAATTCTACAGTTCCAATTAAAACAGTACAATGGTTTTCCATTCCCAGTATCTATTTTATTAATTTGATGAAGCTTTCTTGATATATTACAGGTATACACTGAGATGATAAACTTTGATTAGTTATAGTATATAAATCTACCATTGATGTAGTTATATGAGAAATAAATGGTTTCGAAAATTATTATGTTCTCTTAGTATGCATAGATTGATGGTTTGAGCAGAGTATGATATATGCTTAAGTTAAGATGAAGTGCTAAATATGAAATGTTTTATATCTATGGAATGATTTTCGATATAAATGTTTAAGTTTTCAAAACTCGGGCATTTGTATTTCTTTGGAGTCTAAGCTTGGAATACCTTTAAGTTTAGAACTTCTTGTAGCGCCTTTTGGAGAAGATCACTAACACCGGAATCGATTTGTGATAGTTAATCTACGAAATTATTCCATCGAGGTGGGTTTTACTTCCAAACATATTTTGAGTTATATTATGCTCTGATATTTACAAAATGAAAATTGTTTATCCATAAAATGTTCTTGTGCGCTCTACACGTTTAATGCTTTGAAGTTAATCGATCGAGGTTCTTAGTTCAGTCTGAAATACTAACTTCGAACTGTGTATACACCCTGATAGTATTGCGATTGGTTGATCTCTCTCGTGTGCTATCGATGAATGAGACTCTCTGGGTTTTCAACCCGAAGGCCAAAATAAATGTTAATGGACTCGACAGTGGCTAGAGGTCCGGGGTCACAGTAAGAGTAACTGTAGAGTGTGACAAATGCGCGCTGAGGAAAATGATGATGTTTTGACATACTTGGATGTATTTTCTTTTACAAAACCTTCCAGGTTATGTCTTATGATAATGGATAAACTGTATTTTGTTTTTAATAAACTGTATATCAAATGTCAAGCCCACTAAGTACATTAGTACTTAGCCCAAATATTTTCTAAATGTTTTCAAGTATGGGGCACACTCATGTGAGCCTGGACTCACGGTGAGATCATATCTTTTCTAAGATCCAGATCCATACACCTGGCCCCGCCTAACCCGTCGGATTATAAAATATTTAAAAGAATATTTGTTCAATATCTTGTCTAAGTGTCATTTCTGCACTTCGATCTGAGCTCTGGGGAGGAATTTCCCCACAATGGTGTACCCACGAGTTTAAGAAGGCGAAGATAGAGCTAGCATCGCCGGCACCGTGGTGGTTCGCAACTCCTATGCAAAGGCTGCCACCGGAAAACAGCGTCACTTGTTGTTGGGAACCCTTTGCAGTTTGATTTTTATGATGTTTATCGAAACCACACTTAGCTTTATTTTACTCTTTTAGAGTTTTAGGTTAGTTGGAACAACCTGCCCTGTCTTGTACAGGTCAGCTATACTACATGTCTGTAACAGGTTGATCACCCTTGTAAAGGTAAGATCGTGTTAGACGATATGTCCTATAGAGATCAACTTAACATGGTGTTCCATTAGTCAACCTGTTGTAGAAGTCCAGTTGCACTGCCTTGAAGATCTCAAGATCGCTGGAGCCTTACAAACCGAAGGTTAAACAGATTCACCTACATGGATCAAGACGATCTGTTCTCTGGTACCTGTTGCCAGCTAGGACGAAATCTCCCAACAGCTAGAAGTGAGTCAGCAGTACGGCCTCTCTGCCATCACTGACTTTTCCAACGGCTAGAATTCAAATTCGAAGCCTATAAATACTTCAAGCCTCATTCCAAAATCCTCATGGGAAATCAAGAACTTAAAGCCAAAACTCTGCTGAAATCTTCAAGCTCTCTAAGCCCATTCAACACTCGAATCAAGACGATTTCCCAAGTGTTGATACTCAAAGATTTTAGATTCTGGAAACCTCAGTTCTAAGCATTTATTGTTACTTAGAACAACTCATAAACTCTCTTTCTACAAGCTCAAAGTGTAATCTTTAAGTAGAAGAATTTATGTAAGTCTTCACCATTATTGAGTAGTTCAAGCTCTGCAAGTGAAGAAGATCGAGTGCAAGATCGTGTGAAAGATTGTAAGCAAGATTGTAAGCAAGGTTGTAAGGGTCACGACCCAGAACTCGTGCTCAATCAAAGTCTAAAGATTGACAAAGGTTGAGGCTGGTACTCAACCAGTATAAATAAGAGAGAGGTAAATCCAAGGTTAAGGGATTTTTCAGATACGACGGTATCTGACTTGGACATAGGGAGATTTCCCGAACCACGATAAAATTGACTGTCTCAATCTCTCTCTCTCTCCTCTCTTTATATTCAGTCAATCTATCTTATCTTACTAACCTTCATAACTCAATCTGCATTCTTGCTATTAATCTTGCTAATAAGCTTACTTGAATTAAAGAAAAGATTTTCTAAGAGTACCAACATATCCACCAACTTCCGCACTGCAAGATTGGTCTTGACAAGCTCAGCAGGCCACCTGCATAAGCTCAATAGGTCGACATTACTTGACCTGTCTACCTGATCTGTCGACTTAATCTGTCGACCTTGATCTGTGTAGGCCCCGATAAGTAGTCATTGGTGTAGGGGGGGAATACACCAATTAGCCAACAGTTTTGATTTTTCAAAATAATTTGATCTTACTGAGTCGTTACTTCAGTTTATCAGAGCAGCTTAGTTTTTCCAGCTTAATCAGTAAACTGCTGAGCTTGCAAAACTAACCTGCGTGCGGAAGTTTGGTGGAAAGGTTGGCTAACCGTTTTCAACACAGTTTTCAAAAGATTTCAGTTCAGATAACTGCTCATGCAAGACAGGTTACAGTAGTGCAGGTTGTGAACATGCAAACTGTGTAAATAAAGATGTAAAAGTAAATAGCAAGAGAGAGAAACACGAGGAGTTTTTATCGTGGTTCGGAGTAAACAGCTCCTACGTCCACGCCAGATCCCGTCGAATCTGTAATCCCTTAACTATAGATATTCGCTCCTTTTAACACTGGTGGAGGTCCAGTCCAAATTCAAGTCTTTCTTTAGACTGAATCTAGCATGATTCTTGAGTCGTGTCTCTTCTTTCTTTACATACAATCTTTCATACAATCTTACCAACGCTAAACAACTAGCACTAATATCCAAACTAGAAAACTGTGAATAGCTATCGCCGTTAGGAATTCAACTCAATCAACTACACTAATTATCAACTGTGATGGTAGTGAGAGTGTGTGTTATGTGTTCTAGTAAGACAATTTCCAGAGATATCAGAAATCTACGAAGATCAACACTTGGGAAGGCTCTAGTGATTTCGAGTGTTGATTGAATGATTTTTAAGCTTGAGATTTCTGCAGCGTTTCGGCTTGTGTATTGAGTTTCCCGTAAATTCTTTCTGGAATGAGTTGAGGTATTTATAGTGAAGCATTTGAAATAGAGTCGTTGGAAGTGTGTCAGGATTTGCATTACCGTACACTGACACAATTCTTGTCGTTGGGTGAGAACAGGTTTCTCAACCACAGCTCAGGTTGGTCTTCACAGGTTGACCATCCTATACCTCGAACTGTCTTCGGTCTTTTATAACCTTTGTGTGAAATCTTCGAGATAGTAGGAACATGTTACATAGACAAATTACCTAATGGAACAGTATGACAGATTGAGTAGATTAGGTACAAGGTTGCACTAACAACCTTGACCTTTACATGAGCAACCTGTCCGAGTTAAGCTTGACTGATTCAAACACGGAGACCAGCCTGTTCCACTTAAAACCTATATCTAAGTGTGGTTTCTAATAGAATTATCAAAACTCAGTTTCAAAGGGTTCCCAACAATCTGTCGACCTGACATGTCAATTTGACCTGTCGACCTTAACCTGTCAACCTAATCATAAATTTTGTTTTAAAGTCAAAACTGTTGGCAATTGGTGTATTTCTTCCCCCCCCCCCCCTATACACGAAATTACTCTTTTTGGGACCAACACTTGCAGAGTGGGAAGAAGTGTTTGAGAGCAAGAGAAAGGGATTGTTTTAGTTTCGGAACGATTATTTCTAAGAAATGGGGCTTTGAACAAGAGAATTCGTAGAAGATAAGGCGGGGAATCGGGTGGAAAGTTAGCCAGATGATGACGTTATTGTCGAGGGGAGAGAATGCGCTGAAGATATTTGCGAAATTGACATTTGGGACATTCAGGATAATATTTGTGAATTATCTATCATACTTCCTCTTCCTCCATTTCGTGCAATAGGCTTTAAAATATTATATACCTCGCATATGAATAAATAATGGAGCCTATTGCACGAAATGGATGGAGTAATACATATAATTTGATGGAATTTGAAAGCTGCCAAATTCGAGTGAGCCCATTTAAACCTATTATGTTTAGTTGAATAATTTTTGTCTAATAGGTGTAAATATTCAACTAAAAAATACAATAAAAAAAATGATAATTATAGATTCACACTTTTATTTATAAAGATCGGCACTTTTTCGAAAAATACGATAAAAATAATTATTTTATCACTTCAAGTGCAGGGGTATGCTTTGCTCGCTCTTAAGGCGTTGCATATATAGCCATTGGAAGATTATCATAATTTAAAATTGACTATTTTGGTAGTTAAAAAAAAAATGGCAGTTTTGTTCATATAGCTTGTCACTTTTATTTACAAAGATTGACACTTTTACGAAATATACGATAAAAAATAATTATACTATCGCTTCAAGTGCGGGGGTATGCTTTGCTAGCTCGTAAGGCGTTGCATATATAGCCGTTGGAAGATTACGATAGTTAAAAATTGACTATTTCGGGAGTTAAAAAATATTGGCACTTTTATTCATATACATTGACATTTTTATTCATATAGATTGTCACGTTTACAAAAAACACGATAAAAATAATTATTTTATCATTTCAGGGGCGGGAATATGTGTTGCTCACTCGTAAGGTGTTACATGAATAGCCGTTGGAAAATTACGATAATAATAAAATAAATTTTTAAAAAAAAAGACGATTTTGGAATTCAAAAGATTGACACTTTCGTTCATATACATTGACACTTTTATTCATATATATTGACACTTTTATGAGAAACACGATAAACATAATTATTCTATCATTTCAAGAGTGATAATATGCTTTGCTCAATCATAAGACGTCACATAAATAGTCGTTGGAAAATTACGATAATAAAAAAAATGACGATTTCGGGAATTCAAAAGATTGACACTTTTGTTCATATACATTAACACTTTTATTCATATAGATTAACACTTTTATGAAATACACGATAAAAAAAATATTTTATCATTTCAAGGGCGGAAATATGCTTTGCTCACTCGTAAGGTGTCGCCTATGAAGCACAAATACGCCTAGGAGGGTAGGCGTATTGGAAAAAAACGTATTTAATACTAATACAAAAATAATACGCTTCAAATATGTATATAAAACGTATTTTTTATTTAATTAATTTTCATTTATTTTTTATTAAAAAACGTATTAAATACGTATTTACACAAACAAGAAAATATAATGGGCTTTCTGTTGGCAATTTTAAATGCTTTTGGGCTCATTAATTGTTGTTCAATACTCATTAATTGTTGCTTATTAATTGCTTACAAGTTACAAGTAGAATTGAGAAATTTAGAGATTTAGAAAGCATTCAATAGCAGTAGTCAATGTTGCATTAGTCAAAATGGATATACTATGACACCGAATCCAAATTTTGATAGTCGTAAACCACTAATAATATTATTACTAATAATATATAAAAATATTATTAAAAAATATAAACATATTTTTAACGTATTTGTATTTTGATTTTTGAAAAATTAACGTATTTGCGTATCGTATCGTATTCGTATTTGTATTTGTATTCATATTTGTGCTTCCTAGGGTGTCGCATAAATAACCGTAAGGAAAATTACGATAATAAATAATTGATCATTTCGGGAATTTAAAAGATTGACACTTTTGTTCATATACGTTGTCACTTTTATTCATATAAATTGACACTCTTATGAGAAATACGATAAATAATTATTTTGTATCGTATGTTTTCCTAAAAGTGTCAATTTATATGTTAGTATAATTATTTTTCTTTTCCTTCATTTTTTTTATCAAAGAAAACACAACCTAAGTGATTACCATTACTACCAACATATAGGTGTATCTAATCAACTTTTAATCACGACTTGATATTTATATATATACTCCAATAATACATTTAGAATTATATTACGGTATAATAAATTCATTCAAAAAAAAAAACGAGATTCAAAAAAAAAAAAATGGAGATTCAGCAGTTGCCACTTCAATTGTGAATTTGTGATCATGCATGCGTGGAAAATGCGTTTGAACTTTGAAGTGTTGGACTGGGCACTGTGCCCATCATCTAATTTTTCTTGGGTTTTTGTCGGCTGTTGGGTTCTGGGCTGGGTTTGTTGGGCCGTATCATGTGGCTGAATGGGAATTTAAGGTGTGGGTATGGACAGAACATTGAGATTGATGCAGAATAAAAGTCACCTATTACCTTAATTGTGCTTCACTATCACACACGTGATCAACACGTGGAATTTGAGAGTAGAGACGACGATGTAATTATATGCGAAAGTATTTTATGTAAAGGGGCCAATGATAATGGTGATTTTTGTTGCATTTGTTGGGAAGAATATAAAGTATTTGGGAGGCTAACACTTGTTCCAATATGTGGCCACTTGCTTCCACTATTGGTTGCAAATAAGCTATACTTGCCCTTTGAGCATAACCTATGTAATTTAATTAGAGACTTGCATTTCATATTTTACCTCTTTGTAATTAACATTTTTACCTAGTGGATTTGGCAGCATCAAAGTTTGGAAATCTTGATAGATTTGTTTATTGTATGAGTTTGGAAAGATCAAGGAGGAAAAACCACACTTGATACAATATTGATGAATAAGCAACCCATTACATAATATTATGGTTTTAAGTTTTAACTTCTCTTTGCCAGCAAATGAAGCCTCATCTTTAATACTAGTTCTTTGATATTACTATTATTTATTTTATTTTTGTATTATAAAAAGAATCCTTTTGTCTCTCTGTATTTTGTTTTGTTGCTCTCGAGAGAGAAGTCGATCTCAAATGAACATGAAAAGAACATCAGGATTCAAGTATTCTTGGGTGCACAAGTAAGTATATTTGTATTGTACTTAAATATACTATACTAGTATGCAATAAAAACTTAATAAGTTTGTTGTTTCTTTTGAGAAAAAAAGAAAAAAAGAAAAAAAAAAAAGAGGAAGAACGTAGCTTTACTTCCAAAAGAAGCAAGCAATTAAACTTCACAATCATTACGACATGCTTCAATTCTAATAGTCGGTGTTTAATGTGTGCACACCTTCAAATTCTACACGCATACACACATCAATACAAGTTATATATATTTTTCGCAATAAAAAAAAGTGTACACATATTATCATAAATAACTTTGTTTTTTAAAGACGAACTCTCTCCATAAACATGAAATTAAATAATGATGAAAGAGGACTCAAATCAAAAAAATCAACCACTTTATAACCAAAAAAAGAAAATGTGAGGTGCCAAATATTCTAGCAAGAAGAAATGTATTACAAACAACATAAGCATGGGGGCAATGAGTAGCTTCCTAGTGAAAAGAAAAGTTAAAAGCAAAAGCAAACCCTCATTATAAATGAAATCCCTTGGCCAACATTCCATGAATCATAACTCTAGCCAAGAAAAATGGCCTCCTCTTCCCATACTCTCACTCTCTTCCTTCTCAACTTCCTCCTCCTCTCAATCCCAACCACTCCCTCGAACGATTTCATCATCGAGTCCGTAACCACGGCCCGGGCGGAGAAAACGAGCCGCCTCCACTTCTACTTCCAAGACAAGCCGAGCAGGCCCGACCCGACCGCGGTCATGATCATTGGAGACGGGATGGGGTTCGGGACCACGTTCATGATCGACGACGCACTCACGCAGAGTGCGGCGCGCGACTCAGAGGTCGTTGGGAGGGCGCAGGGGATGTACTCGGTCGCGACGCAGAACGACTTCGCGCTGCTGATGATGGTGACGTTCCACTTCTCACATGGGGAGTACAATGGGAGCAGCCTAAGCATGATGGGGAGGAACCATGTGCTTGATGAAGTGAGGGAGATGCCGATTGTGGGAGGGAGTGGGGTGTTTAGGTTTGCTAGAGGCTTTGCTTTGGCTCATACTGTTTGGCTTGATGCTAAGACTGGAGATGCTACTGTTGAATATAATGTGACTATCACTCACCTTTGAAAACTTTTTTTTTCCTTTGTCTTGATTAGATGATCGTGTAAGAAGATTCTATACTGTTGAGGAAATTTTCTAGTTTGTGCTTTCTTCTCAATAATGGCTTCAGTGTTGTTTACTTGTACTTTGCTACATCTAAATTTAATGCATTTTTTGCATTAGTTGACAAAAGCCTGCATATTTTGGCACAGGTGAATAGTGCAACACTAAATTAACAAACAAAATTATGCACCGAATTCATTGCATAAATTTATTTAGAAATGCAACATTTCACTGCATAATTTCCTAATAGCATGAAGAAATGCAACATTTGCTTTTATTTAGCTTTAGAAATATTGTCTTTACCATTTCACTGTGTTTTATTACCAACTTGAGTACTAGGATGAGACATTCTACTTAAAACTTATACACTACATTGATGAAAATAGCACGAATTTATACAGAAAATACATGAAATAAACCACAAGTTTAACAGTGCTCGTGGCTCAATCTTATCTTATTTATTTCCTAATAAAATCAAAGTTCCAAACGAATTCGTTTCGTGTAAAATCGATATATTATATATCAAAAACTGTATTTAATGAGCTCGAAACTACATCAAAGGCATACATATCAACCTAAGAGAATATAAACTAGACAAGAAACGAGAATCGTAAGAACCTGGAAAGATCAGGGATGCACACGCTTGAGTAACTAATTCTCCTTCTTTCCTTTGGCCTTTGCATCTTCTGGAACACATGAAGCCCAGAAAATAGGTACGAGCGTACAAGCAGCCTGTACCAGCAGAGCTTTCGCAAGCCCTGAGAAATCATCCCCATTCACCCCAAAGTAGGTAGCGAGAGCGACGCCTAAGTAACCACTTATTATAAACGAAAGTGCAATAGCAGACATAACAAACGCCATAATCGAGCCCTCACAGCCAGGCGGACAGAGCTGCGCCATCAGAACACTGAATGGTAAAATCTTGAAGAAGTAGAGAACCTCGAGCAATCCCGCGAACACGACAACGTACAAAGAATCGGGAATCCCAAAACTCTTATAGAACCCCTTCACAAATAGATAATCTGATAACATGAAAACAACCATGGCCACTTGAACAGCTGCGATCAATTTTCTCGAAGAAATCGACTTTAAGTGGCGATTGTAGACAGCCCCCCATAGGAGCATTGCAGCTTGGCCCATCACCTTTGATATCCCAAGAATCGAAGATTCGATCTTTAGATGTTGGGTTTGGTAGAAGAACATGGTGCCTGTTAGTGCGGGAATTACAGCGTAGGAGAATGCAAACCAGAGTATTGAGTGAAGGATGTCCGGTTTCTTGAGGGCAACCATGAGTTCTGAGATTTGGCTCTTGAAACCTTCTTTAGATGAACTCTTTGGTAGGGCTAGAGTGCTCTCGCGGATTAATCCTGTTATCAAGAACTGAAGTGCAAGGAGAATGCCGTATACTAGAAACATCATTCGAGGGGCAAATTTATCTATAGCAATTCCGCCTATGAGATTTCCGAGAATTCCACCTATGGATGAGGCCATCCAGACAAATGATTGTAGTCCATTAGATGAAGGGGATTTGGTTTTTTTGGAAGAAGAGGGTTGTTTTGCAGTCTCTGCCACCATGGCATCGTTTGCAACCTCGACTACAGAAGCACCTAAATTTCCGAGGAGGAGATAGAATGTAATCGATGTGAAGGAGATGCCTGAGGATGAAAAGATTGCAATAACCATCCAAGAGATTGCCTGTAGAAAAGCTGCAAAATATTCATTATTCTCCGTCAGAAAAACAATAATCCACATCATGAATTTAGGGTCAGAAGACTCAGAACTAAGCAAGTATTAGCATTCCCAAACAACTCATCTTAGGAGCAAACTAGCTTAACAAAATGTCTTGAGAAAGACACCGTATTCTCAAAAAGGCCATCGATCTTATCCAACATTCTAGTCTTCCTAGAAAGGAGTCCAAAATTACCAATATACCCATATCAAAGAACTAAGAACTATCAGCAGCAGAATTATCCATCCATAAAGTGCAATGCATTTGACTGCAGAGACTTGCAGATAACTCTAATGCTAATGTCTCACCTCAAAGTAGACATAAGTTTATTCAAGTAACCATTAGCAAATAAATTTCAACTCACATGTGATGGGTTAAAACGTAATCTTAATCACTGATACCTAAAACATCATTGCACTTGGAGGACTATCCTTCAGCCAAGATATCGAAGATAAAATACCATACGAAACCCCATATAACTCAGTAGTCATATCTTATGCCCGACAAAAATATAGTTTACTATGCATTGCTGAATCCCTTTTAACAAATTATTAAATAAATAAAAAAAGGATCGCTAAATCCCGTCAACAAAACTGTATGATATATTCAGCATAGATTCCCATAACTGATTAAATTTCCAAGAAAGAGCATCCAACAAAAAGTAGGCTCCAGTTCCAATCATACACGTCAAGAACTCATACAGGACAGTAGACTTAACAATTGGACTCGTCACTCGCATACAAGAAGAAGAAAGACTCCATACATCTAGAAGCTGTATTTTTAACAATCATAGTCCTTCCCTCGTATCACCAAACATATCACTGACTAAACTTTAGCTTCAATAGAATATGAATTTGCAAGATAGCACTCTCCAGTTTGCATAGCTATGTCCAACAATCTCATTATTTTCACAGTGCTAAGTGCATTCCTGCTTACATATAAATGTAATTTTATCTAGAAATCGAAGCGAATAAACACCTAACAACATTAAACAGGATAGAAAGATAAACAAAGCAATTCAAAGCAACAAAGAAACTCAGTCGAATTGCAGAGGAGGAAATTCCATACCTCCAAAGGCTATGTAGGGGATGCGGTGCTCGCCAAAGACGTAGAAGGAATCGGAGAGAATGCCGTACAGGGGTTTAGCCACCATGGGCAAATTGGTGGAGTTCTGAAGGATCTGAAGAGTGGAGGGATCCACTTTCATCCCATCCTTGAGGAAGAAATTCACCCCCATCCATGGAAAGCACCTCAACCCCTGCACAAAATACCCAATCCCCAGCAACAATTTCCTGTTTCTGCCAATCCCACTCTCACTCTCACTCACACCCGACACCATTGCTCCACCCCCAATACGTAGCCGACACTTCCTCTAAAAACACCTCGATTATAAAAAAAAAAATCTTCAAGATTCGGCCTTTCGATGATAGAAAAGCTCCTCGAGCGTCACCGAGAAAATCCCGAAAATTTCAAGATGTTTGAAGAATTTGACGTAAAATGGATCGGGTGATGGATTGAATATCGAAATAATTCATTAACGATCGATGATAATATTATAATCTTAACTTTATGGCAGCATCTGAGATTGAATATTTCGAATTTTTGGGTGTTAAATTAATGAGGAAGCAAAAGCGCAATCCCTCCTGATAGCGGAAAGTTTCTGGAGGAATCAATGAAGAAGGAAAGAGGCGAAGTTAGCATGTGTAAGGTGAGGTGAGGTGAATTCTTTGTCCCCACACAAAAGAAAATCTGACGTCATCTTTCACTAACCGCCTTTTGGATTTTTAAATAAATTTGAGATTAACTAATATTGCTCCGACTTCCATCACTATTGCAATTTGCAAGTGAGAAATTTGAAATTTGCGCATGTTATGTAAGGGGTGGTGTTATTTAATTTGCAGGTATATAATTGTTTTTTTTTTTTTTTTTTTTTTGTAAAAATAAAAGATAAATTATTTAGCTATTGAAATACTTCGATCTTGCTACCGGGTCTAATGAAAATTAGAGTATGTTCTCACCTTAGACCATATTGTGGTATTCAATCAATCAATTTCCACCAAAACAATTTGGAGTTCGATATATATTTATGTCGTTTGAAATCATTTTCTTTTATTTTTTTTGAAAAAATATCTTATTGTAGTTCTGCCGACATCATGAATTATTACTTACGTACTATTTTAGTAGCCATGGCATGAGCAATACCTTTTATATTAATTCGTTGATAACCATCACTTTCTAGAAAATATGTAGTCGAGTACTATAGTTTTTTCCTCATAAAATGCTACTAGTGGTCTCAGGACTCCTCCCCATAGTTATAATTAAATGCGCAACCCTCACGATCCCCATTTATTGGAAATTAAAAGGGAGAGTGAAGAACAATTATTTATCATAAAACAAATTTAAGGATATTTTTTTCGATCCAAGAGCTGCAAATAAATTATCCACGTATTTTTTTTCGTTTTTTTTTTTTTTTGTTTGTTTGTTTGTTTAATTGGAAGATGATGTCGATTGATTTTGGAATTAATGCTGATCATCAGGGATTTACATCCAAACTATGATGCCATTTTTCCTTCGTCTTTTTAAGTTTTGACAAAACAATATTTGTTCTTTCACCTGGTAATTTTCAAACATTAAAAAAAATGAAAAGAAGATTAATCAAACTACAAATCGTATAACTCATACTCACTTCTCATCTAAAAACTTAATTGAGGATAGTTTGGATGAGTAATGCTCCCCTACCCACTGTGGACATACTTAATATGCCCACGGATGAGGTGACGACATTATATTTAAGGAAAATAATAATTAATATAACTTACATAAATAATCTTTACCATAAAAAACTAAACCCTACTAAAAAAAATTGAACCCCAAAAGGAAAAATCATTTACGTGGCATTGTCACGTCAGCCGTGGGCATAATAAGTGTGCCCACGGTGAGTAGGGGATTATTTCTGTAGTTTGGATATTGTGTTATTTAGCATGCTTATATGGAAATTTATTTTATATAGTGGGTTAATGAATTTTCAATTAGATTAAATTTACAAAACAACCGAATGAGATAATTGTGATTGAGTATAAGGTAATATTTATTCTATATAGTAGTAAAATCGAATGTGATAATACCTCAATATACCTAAGAACACATAAGAAATACAATATATATCACAAATTTAAGAATAGACAATTTTTACCCAATTTTTGAATAATTGGACAAAATTACCCTTGTCCCTTCTCTCTCATCCTCTCCATCATTTCACTTTTATCCTCCGACCTAAGCATTTTCATTCCTCTCTCTCTCTCTCTCTCTACAAATTCAAAACTACTCTTCTCTCCATCTCTCTCGTGACCGTCGTAGATGGCTAGAGTCAATGAAGAAGTCTGGTGCGGCGGCGTGGGCACAGTGAACGTAAACATCGAAGTTGCACTCGGAGCAGCAAGATTGTGTTTTTTTTTTCTTTTGTTTTTGTTTCAATTTAGATGAATCAATCTATGATGATGCTTCACGAATGTTTCTTGGTGTTGAATCCTATAGCTTTTTGTGTGTTTATTGCTTTGAGTAACTTTGAGTAATCTATGTTTGTGGTGGTAGAACTTTATTTTCTGGTTTTTCTTTTTCTTTTTCTCTCTCTTGAGAATAATCATAAATGGCGGAGGTTCCACAAGAAGCCATCAATCAATTTCAGGCTTTAACGGAAGAAGGATTTTTTTTTAATTTTTTTATGTGATGATTTGGGATTTTTGTTTCTTTGGGTGCTGATTTGGGATTTTTATTTTTTACTTTGGCTGCTAATTTTAAAATAACAAAATTGCAAACAATAATAGGTACCCTTTTTAATAGCATTATTCATGGAATCTATAAGATTTACCTTAGAGCATCTAAATCACATGAAGTTGCATCTCATTTATGTTCTTACCAATTGTAGGTAAGAAATTGACCTATTATGTAGTCGGGTTTGTTAAATTTGTTTGATAAGTAAGAAATTATTTGTTAGCAGTGAACTCTTGCAAAGTGAATTTTTGAATGTAGTTGACTTGGAGCATCTTTGGTGCATTTTTGAAGTTGTTGCATTGATTTGTTAGATTAGTTGGTTTATTGGAGGATACTGAATTAAATATATGGACTCGGAAGCATATTATACTAAATGGTCTATCTTCTTGCAATTACTTTGCAAGATATAGTCAATTTCTTACCATCTCACAAAAATGACTGGTAAATGTTTGATAGATGGCTAGAATTGTATCACTTCATACATACAAATGGTAAAAATTATATCATTTCTTACCTAATCATATACCAAGTGTTGTTATATAAGTTAAATGAAAAGACAATATTCATCATGTTATTTGTTGAGTACTAGGTAAGCATTCAAATTTCTTACTAACTCTTTCATAGAAGGCAAGAAGACAACAAATTCTTAACAATTACCTACTTCAGAAAGTAAGACCACCTTTTTATCGCGATGTAGAAGACATAATGCAAATAGGATGGTAAGAAAATGATTGCTAACACATTTGACAAAGATAAAGATCACAATAAACACACCAAATCTTACAGTTTAATTAGCAAGAAATGACAGTTCTTACAATGAGTTGGTAAGATTTTGTCAAATTTTACAGTTTTATTAGCAAGAAATGACAGTTAATTGGTTGAACATAAAAAATTGACAAATTCTTACTAAATGTATTCATCAAATTATTACCAAGTGGAATTGACAATTTAGAGAAGGTAAGAAGTTGTCAAATTCACCAAGTAATTTGATAGGACGTAATCGGTTTTTTTTTTCTTTTTTCCAAATGAATTTGTCAAATTCTTATCAAGTGAATTGGTAGAACTTAAAATACCTGCAAATTCTTACCAAACGAGTTGGAGAAGCTAAGAAATTAAATTATTACCAAGTACGATCACACATACAACATGTTAAAATTCGAAAGCTCCTTACAATAAAAAAAATCACAAGAAACGGAAAAGGACTAAAAAGGAAAGAAAAAGGGAAAAGAAAAGAAAAACTGAAAGAAAAAAAACTAACATAAACGAAAAAAGGAAAAGGAAAAAAAAAGATGGAAAGAAAAGAAAAACTGAAAGAAAAAAAAAGGAAAAGAAAGAGTATCACCAAAAATAGAAAGAAGGGAGAAAGAGTAGCATGTCACATCACACATGTGCATGTGGGGTATTAATTTAGGAGAGAGAAGAGAGATAATGTGTTGAAAAAGTAAAAAGTAAGGGTATATTGAGAATAGATTTGAAAATTTGGGTAGATATTATAGTTTTTTATATTTGTGAATATTTTGTAGTATTTATTATGGCCCTGTTTTGTTAGTGAGATAAGGTCTGACTATATCCAACATTAGGCCCAATCTCATGTATGGTAGATAAGATGCAATCCTGAGATTCAATCGGATGATAGCTCGGCCCCACCCTATTCGCGCGATTCAGTCGCAGCCTCCCCCTGGGATTCAATCTCTTTCGTGCGCTTCTACACGGTAATACTACTTTACCCTTCTCCAAGCTCAAGCGTCTCTGTTTCGAGAAAATCAATCTCCTTCCCGTTCTTGTTCCTTGAACTACTCCCTTCTCCTTGCAACCTACGACAAAAGACCAAAACAGCTGATTAAAGTTGGAACTTGGAAGCCTTCGCCTACCCAAAAAAAAACTTAAAATACAGGCGGAGATGAAGCAGAAGAGCGCGTGTATGAAAAAACCCAGCTTCTGACGAAGAAACACAGAGCTAAAATAAAGCCATGTTCAGAAACGCGGTTTGGGGGAAACATTCGAATAAAAGTAAAACCCAAACAAAAAAAAAAACAAAGAAAAAGAAAAAGAAAAAGAAAAAGAAAAAGAAAAAGAAAAAGAAAAGAAGAAGAAGAAGAAAGGAGGAGGAGGAGGGTGAAAATGGGGAAAAATGAATGGGAGGTTTGAAAAAATCAGAGGAGGAAATAGAGTAAAATAAAGATGGGAGCTTGGAGCAGGGGGTTCAGATAAAAAAAATACTTCTTTATTGGAGAAAAAAGAATTAAGGTGGAAAGTGAGATTAAAACACCCTTTTGCAATATTTATTTTTAAGGGGTATATTAGTAAATGAGTAATAATCTAACATTACCTAATATTGCAAACCAAACATAATATAAAAGTTATCAAATTAAAGATTCAATCTTGGTTTATCTCACACTATATCTCACAATTATCTCATCTATCAAACCAAACAGGCACTATGTGTATATAGGTAAAATAATTCTTGTCTCAAATGGAATTATCTATGACATTTTTCCCTCCAAAACATGTCATTTTCAATGTATTATTATTGCATCCAGATTTTTATGAAAAAGTGGGAAATCAACTAAGGGTACCTCTAATAATAAACTCAACATTCAACTTTTATCTATATCACGTCATTATTTGAAATCACCTAACTTTTATTATCATTTTTCCTCCAATAATAAATACTCTTTCCGTCCCAAAGATAGTGTCTTGTATTTTTAATTAGATTATCCCGGAGATAACGTCGTGTTTCTATTTTTAAAAATGATAAGGGAGCCATTAGTTAACTAATTACACCTATTTACAATTAAATATTATTTACATAAAATATAGAAATAAAAAAGACACTAACCACATGGCTCCTTAAATTAATTTTTTTATAAAAAATAATTATTTCTGATAATAAATTTAATTATCAATAATACAAAATAAATAAGTTAATAAATGTGCATCATTTTCTAAACTTAAAACTATTATAATATTCACTAATTAAAGCATTTAGTATCACTTAATAATAACCACATGCTCCTTAAAACCTGTGCCTAAAGAAACATAACGTTATCTTTAAGACGGAACAAGTATAGCTTCCAACTTTTTTTAGGTGCACAATAAATACACCTTATTTTTATAATATACATACATACATACATACATACACACACATAGAGAATCAACAAAAGTAAAAAGAGCATAAACGTGTTTCTTCAACTCGTTTCTTAGTTCTTACTCCTCAAATGGTAAACACCGTATGGCTTGATCTTTTTTATCAACAAGGACCTCTTGACCATTGAAATATTTTTCAATCCCCAAATTTCCAAATACCTTGCAAAACCTTAACGACATCTTCTTTTTTCAAAGACTTGAATATTTAGCTCTCCATATTCATGGCTGCTTCTGTATATTTTTTTTATAACTCCCTAAGTTCATAACATAATGAAGACAAACAATATTTGAGTTCAGTTTGCATGTGCGAATCAAATTCGAATTCATCTTTGTTTCAAGACACACATACACCTGAATTCTTAAATAGTCGAAAATATTTTGGTGTCCCAAGTCACGAGCTCAATTTAAAAGTTAGAACTCCACTCTTGCTTTTGAGGAATAGAGATTAAGCAAATAGTTTGTGTAACAGAACAATATTGGTTATCGCAAGACTCGGCAGTCATGTATTAGAAGCCAAAGTTATAACTGGTCAAAATATTGGAAAAGAAATTTTCGTTCTAAAAATGTTATTGACATTGGTTGATCCAAGATTGCCCTTCAAATCTTAGAAATAAACAATTTCAATTCCTCATCTTCTATGCAATGACAATCAGGAAGTCATAAGGTTAATTATTGTCTCTGTTAGTTTGCTTTTGAAAATAAAATAAAATAAAATAATATTTGGCCATGATCAATTGTATGTAGCAATTTCACAAGTCACAAGTTGAAATGGTTTGAAAATATTAATTTGTAAAGATGATGATGGCCGTAACATCACTGCTACTTCAAATGTTGTATTTGACTTGCTCATAGTCCTCGTTGTGTTTTCATTTCTTTATTGTCACCTTTTATGTTTTTCCTTACATAATAATCACTTTTACCACAAGAAAAATATAAACATTTTTACTTTATTTTTACATAATTATTTTTACTATAATTCTAAAAGGAAAAAATTACAACTAAACAAAATACAAAAATATAATATGGAATTAATTATTTTTTTAAATATAACGGCTAGGTAAGTAAGGTACCAACATTTTCTGGCTATTTAACCAGACCGGTCATTTCCCCAATCAAAAACACCCCTTTCAAAGCGCAGACCCCCATAGAAACAGGGGTTTCTCTCAATCCCCAAATTCCAAATTTCAAATTTCCATTTCAAAGCGGGAAACGAAGACCACAGCAACCAAGGGCTCCATCACAAGATCTCTAATGGCGGATGACAAGAAGAAGCCGCCGATGAGTCTCAACCAGCGCCACAATCGATTTCTCGTCGATTTATCCGCCTCTCAAGCTAGACCCAAGCAAAAACCAGGTACTTCTATACATGTACTTGTTCGTGTTTGGTAACTGTTTGAGCGCTACCTTGACGCACTGTGCTTATTTTCGTGGTTTGATTTTGAAAACTACAGTCGACCACAGTACCATATCAATGGCGAAGCTCGCTGATGCACTTGATGATGACGTCCCGCGCTTTGATTTTGATTTTGACTCTCATTCTCCTCCCACTCGAGGTATTGTTTTTTCGTGTTACAGAATAAAGGAGTTTCGTTTATGCGAGTATGATGATTTAATCGTTTTCTTTTTCTCTGTTAAATTGTGCAGGAGGGGTGGATGTCAAAGAGCCTGAGTCGAGGCTTAACGATTCATCTCCTAGGCTTTTTTCAGGCATTGCGGATTTTGATTCCCCATCTCCCGCTTTTGGTAACGTTTTAAAATTGAGTACTTCGTTTTGTGTCGTCTTTTTCTACGATAGCAACTGAGTGTCCAAAAGTATTCTCCCAAGTACATGGGATAACTTCAATCTTTCTATGCAGTTCATTTCTTCAAGGGTTAAAATAACCATAGCTGTGCATAATATTGGCGTGTATAAATGCGAACTAGAAGTTTATAAATGTGGATAATGAGTCTTGAGTTCTACATAATTAATGCTTTGTGAATTTCTTTTATTTCTTTTTTGAGACTTTTTGTGAATGCAGAAAAATGAGTCAGATAGTCAATGGAAGTCTAGCACCAGGAATACAAGCTTAGAAAATATTTGTTACTATCAAATTATATTTTTTCTCTCTATACTAAGTATATGCTTTTATTTAAGGTAAACTAATACTTTTTCTAATTCCTCTTAAAACTCCAGAAGCCTCCAAACTACCTGAAAGTTGCAAGATAACTGAAGAAGAGGACAGTTCTTCTAAGAAAAATCCAGCTACTACTGACTCAGGCGAACACGACAGCAATTTTCAAGGCAAATTATTTGCATTTCCTGAGATTTTGAAGAATTACATTTTGTGCTACTTTCTTTCCCATGTATTCCTTGCATTATTTTTATGTCCTGCTGATATGATTATGTCAATGCATCATGCAGTTGATGTGGATATCAGCAATAGTAAAATGTCTGCTGAAGCTGAAGCTGAAAAGGGCAAATCTTTGTCATCAAGTATTACTGATAATTCCAATAACCCAGGTATTTCTTAATTTCCTTGGACCCATCATATCGATTATCGTAGCTAGCATTACGATTTATTTCATTTACATGGAGTTTGTGAACTGCAGGAGGAGAGAAGCAAATGAAGGTTAGACTTGAAGGTCGGCGTCGCCTCTGCAAAATTTCAAAGAATATTGAAGACCATGCTGGTGGAGGGGAAAAGGTCACTAGTACTGACGATCCAAATGTTGATGACCTTTGCGATTTTGAATCACCACTGCAGGCGAAGAAAACATATGCAAGTGGTGGAAATGAGATCAGGGATATACTGAATGATTTGAGCTCCAGACTTGAGATTCTTTCTATTGAGAAGAGAAGGATTCCCAAGAAAGTAGATATTGTGGACGATTTTCAGGACTCACTGGAGAGTAAACTACATGACGTAACCATTGAAGAGGAATTGCATGATTATAAGGCTGCTACGTCTTCACATCGACCTTACACTTATTCGCTTGATGAAACCACCGAGCCAAAACGTGGAGGCAATTTCACCAATAAATATCAGAAGAAACAAACTTACGGTGCTGATGCTGTGCGTGACATCTATAATGGTAAACCCAGCAGAGAGATGCAGAAGTATGAAATGCTAAGAAATGACGAGCCTGTGAAGGTGCATGCAAAGTCAGGGCCAACTAAAGAATTCCAAGATTATAGTAACAGAAAAGAAGATGAAAATTATACAGCTCGGAGTGAACGGCCTCCTTCTAAAAAAGTGGGTGGTCAAACAAAGTTTATTGAGGTATCTGATGAAGAATATGATGATATCACCACCTCTGATAACCATTTAGACGAATTCACTATGAGTGGTCTAAAGGGTACATACAAGCTGCCAGGAAAAATAGAAAAGATGCTGTATCCTCATCAGAGAGAAGGACTAAAGTGGCTTTGGTCTCTTCATTGCAACGGTAAGGGTGGTATTTTGGGTGATGATATGGGCCTCGGCAAGACAATGCAGGTACAGAAAATGCTTGTGTAAATGTGTCCTTTGCCTGTTTACAAAATGTCCTGTTTCTTATTACCAAATCGGTACATATCTTTTCAGATTTGTAGCTTTTTGTGTGGACTATTCCACTCAAATTTGATTCGGAGAGTGTTGGTTGTTGCACCAAAGACCTTGCTAACCCATTGGATAAATGAACTTTCAACAGTTGGACTTTCAGGGAAGACGAGAGAGTATGATATTTTTTTCTGTGCTACTTTCTTGATTTATACAAGTAATTGTTATTTGCTCACTGTTGTGATGTTTGCCATTTGAAATTTTATTTTACGTTCACAGGTATTTTGCGACTTGCCAAAAAACTAGGCACTATGAGCTTCAATACATACTTCAGGTTATCTCTCTGGGGATGCTTAAAATACACTGATCTTACAAATCATATATGTTTGCTGTAGGCTCTGATAGTTTTTGAGGAAGAATCTATTACTGTATTTAATTAACTTTCTTGCAGCAATGATCCAGAAAAGCATGCATCTTGTATATATACCAATTATCAAGTTAAAACTTCAATTTCTGCTTCCTTTTGAACTTAAACTTGTGTTTAATTCCTTGCATCTGCTTTAAGTTCTACTTCATTGCTTAGAAGATGCTTTCTGTGTCTAGCCTCAACATGGGAGTCTTCAACCGTTATTACATGGTCTTTTGACATGCTGAGCTGATGATGATCAGATTTGGATTTTAAGCAATGGTGTTCACATTAGACATTAATGGACCTAGATTAACTTACTTTTACTTGGAATTTTCGTTTTATTATCCGGATTAACTATTTTGTGTTTTCCTAACAACAGGACAAAGGTATTCTTCTCACAACATACGACATAGTGCGAAATAACACAAAATCCTTATGTGGAGATTACCGTTACAATGATGATGGTGAAGAAGATGAATTGACGTGGGATTATATGATTCTTGATGAGGTATGCATTTTTTCATGTTATTTATAATTTTATAGATATATGAAATAGAATATATTTCTAGAAGCATCAACTTGCTTTGCTTTATCATCATCACGGTTCTCAAAGTTTAGAATTTAAATTCTGAATTTGTAGGGCCACCTTATAAAAAATCCAAGTACACAAAGGGCAAAAAGTTTACTTCAAATACCTTGCCGTCATCGCATCATTATCAGCGGGACGCCACTCCAGAACAATCTCAAGGTAGTGTTGGTTTAATTTTAACTTTTCCTTTTTCATACTAGAAGCATTGGAAACTAATACTTATGAAAGTTCTCTCTCTAGGAACTATGGGCTTTATTTAATTTCTGTTGTCCCGAGCTGCTTGGTGACAAGAACGAGTACTTTTCTTACCACTCCAACTTTGTTTTTTTGTTGAATTATTGTGGCATTTCTTGATTATTTATTCTGCTTACTCCTTTAGGTTTAAGGAAAAATATGAGTTCTTCATCAGTCGAGGAAATGAGAAAAATGCTTCTGATAGGGAAAAGCATATTGGTTCAACAGTTGCCAAGGTACTTATGATTTAGTTTGTGGTCTGTATTTTAGTAGATCAAATGGCTTATTTAAGTTTGTAGTTGTACTTCCAATTGATTAAACTTGTTAAATTCCATTATTTGTATCTTCTTTGATGTGAGATATTTTAGTGCAGAGATAGTTGAACTCTCCAACCACTGATATACCATATTTCCTTTAAAAATTATGAGAAGATTTTCTGTGGAAAGAGCACTTATTTCTATGTAAATTTTCATGGTTAGAATATGCAATGCTTTTGGTTTTAGGAATTGCTGGAATGCTTGATGATATATATTCATATACTAGTATATATTCTCAATCTCACTGATTTGTCAGCAAGCTCATCTTACGTCAAGATCTGCTTCATAAAAATCAACTTATAGAACTTGTCCAAGACTGAACGTGATTTTTGACTTTCCTGAAAAATCTGAGCACAGTGGCCTCATCTTCTGTTACCGATTTGTTTTGAATGTGGTGAAACAATTATAACAAAACGATAAATTTTATTCACTGTATTTTATTCCATCACACTAGCACCAAGCAGTAGTGTTACACTGTTTAGAGGATTGTCCTGTTAGCTTTGAGGCCTTTCCTCTGATTGTTCACATGCTAGTTCTTACTTTTAGATTGCTTCAAGACATTGTAAATTATTTTTAGGGTGCATGCTGAGCTACAAACTCAAGATCTTGCTCCATTTTTGTATTTGGAAATCTGTAGAGCTTTAAATATGTACCTCAGTACCTGGATTGCAGATAATTTTAAATTCTTATTTTGACTACGGCCTCAAGTTAAATGAGTTACCATGCTGAAAGAACTGATTTCAGATGTGGTCCATTTCTACAAGAATATGTTCTTTCTTTCTGTAGATGAGAAATTATTCCGTAAAGTGTACTCCTACTATAATAGGGCTCTATGGATTAATTTCAAATTTCTGTGTGAAATTCTCTTGCATGGTCTGAGTTTATTCTGCATTTGTTCTCCTTTACATTTGCACCTTTGATTAGCTCTTAAATGTACTGTTTGGTTGATTATAAAATGATGGAGTTGCATGACAAGTACAATTTCATTGTCACATCTAATATCATTTTCTGATGATAGAAACTAAGAGATTGCATTCAACCATATTTCTTGAGAAGAATGAAAAGTGAAGTATTTCGTGATGATGCCACACTTTCCAACAAGAATGAAATTATTGTATGGTTACGGTTAACTCAATGTCAGGTACTTTTCATATTGTTTTTATTAATAACTGGTTGTTTGCATTGGGAAGATTTTACTAAAGAGTGCATGCTATTTATCTTTGTGAATCCAGCGTCGACTTTACGAAGCTTTCTTAAACAGTGAGATTGTTGTCTCAGCTTGTGATGGTTCACCTCTTGCTGCTATTACGGTAATAATCATTTGGTTTTTACTTTTCATAATTTTGTTTTATTTATGTTCCCTTTCATTAGGTGTTGACATGCTAATAAAGCATTCATTTAGTAATTGCTTCGTTGTGCCATATGATAAAGTTGTGTAACCTACTAATTACTTCTTGATTCTAATGCATTGAGATAGGTATATCTTTTTATGAACAAAATATTTTCATGCTGTAAGAATACACAATATTCATTTAAGAATCCTTTATCATTCACCTTTCAAAATGTAAAATATAGCCACAGTTACTGCATATGAAATGGATGTGCATAACTAACATTATCTTTCTTTATGCTGCCATTGCCTTGTGTGCACTATCAACTAATAGCACATGTTCTATTTATAGTGAGTCTAACATTCGGTTCCCTCTAAAAGCTCCATCCATTTCAGACTTGTTTAGTTTGATAGCAATAGAATTGTTAAGTTTGGTAGCAATAGATTAATGCATACAAGCTATGGATCCAGAGGGACATGTCATGCTTTGTGTTTTCATATGCATCCTACACTATATATTGGCGGATCATGTTTTAGAGAAGGATTGATTTTCCTTGGAAGCAGATCTTGAAAAAAATATGTGATCATCCACTACTATTGACAAAAAGAGCTGCTGAAGATCTTCTGGAAGGAATGGATTCTGTGGCAGAGCAGGAAGATCGCCGTGTTGCTGAAAAACTGGCAATGCACATAGCAGATGTTGCGGAGAGATTTGACATTGTTGAGAATCATGACATCTCTTGCAAAATATCATTTATATTGTCGTTGCTGGTGGGCCCTTGATTGAATCACTGTGCAATAATTTTTATTGGTTGATATTTCTTCCTGATATTTTTTTGTTTGGTTACAGGGAGATTTGATCCCAAAGGGACATAATGTGCTTATATTTTCCCAAACAAGGAAAATGCTTAATTTGATTCAGGTCAGTCCAAGTTACATTCTGCCCATGATATAGTTAAAAAAAGTAAGTGCTTCTGTAGCTTGTATAATTTGAAGTCACTTGTGCTCGGCATGCTGCTTTGTGGAATAGTACTTCAGATGAAGTCCTGATAATACCCCCTTAATATAGAACTTGTGTGGGAAAAATCTGAAATACTTTTTTCATTGTTCCTATTTAAAATTGTTGGTTTATAAATAGTGATGGAACTAAGCGGATCAAGGATTAATGTTGCTTTAGGTGAATCATCACCGGATAGTTATAGGAGTGATAAGCTTAGATAATGAGAGTTAAAGAATTTTACATCATGGCTTTTGAAAATGGCATACCCATGGAAGTAGAAAGCTGTAAGCTATGATACACGGCATTCTGCCATGAGAGAATATCATTGCCTATCATGATCCTTTCATGTGTTAAATTGGTAATGAGCTATTTTTTGTCTGAAAAGTCCCAAATATGTTCTTGAAAAATAGGTTGGATCCAGCAGGAACTGTATATTACTTCATGTCATGCATTCAAAACAAAAATTTACATGTTAGAACTTTTGCACAAGCAATTGTGCAGTTTAATCCTGTGAAATGTGAATAATAAGAATTTGCTGGTTTTGGTGTTGGGTAAAACTTTTTCACAGAGCTGGTTGTCTTAGATCTTGAGAGCAGGTAATTGATACTTCTATCAACTCATTCAAAGACCTTATGGTTGATTCATTGTAATGTCGCTATTTCCCATATCTTATCAATGGGTTTCATCAAAAGAAATTGAAACAGATATGTAACATAACTAGTTTTGGTACCTTCTATTCTATTCAATGGCTATGTAACATAACTAGTTTTGTAGTTCTACAATTTTCATCGCAGACTTGGTTTAGAATATCTCCCTTTCTTTGTTGGAAATCAAAATTGCTAACTTCATTTTGCTCTGGCCACTCAGGAGTCACTGACATCTAGCCATTACCAGTACATGCGGATAGATGGTACTACCAAAATCCATGATAGAGCTAAAGTTGTAAAGGTCTGCTTCTGTCTATGAATTTGTTTAAATAAATATATGTGAAGCTGCATATTCCTACATGATCTCTGTGTCTCATTCTGTATAGGAATTTCAAGAGGGCCGTGGAGCTCCAATTTTTCTCCTGACTTCCCAAGTTGGTGGATTGGGCCTTACACTCACTAATGCAGATCGCGTAATTGTGGTTGATCCAGCATGGAACCCGAGGTATGTTGTTAAATTAAATATTTCTGCCCTTTTGGGATTTTTTTTTTTTTTTTTTTCTTCTGGAAAAGGCTCTACTAGTTATTGCTTGGTACTTTTTGAAAGTTTCCCTTAACCATCTGGCTTTAGAGTAATTGGTAAAATTGCCAATACCTTCTTCCCTATCACGCATGAATAAATGGCAGAAGACTAATCTTCAAACAAGCCATACATCAGTTCAGAAAAATCCGTTTCTATTTTCTAGGATAATGGTTAATTTCTATCACAATTTGTACAGCACTGACAATCAAAGTGTAGATCGTGCATACCGAATTGGGCAGAAGAAGGATGTCATTGTGTACAGATTGATGACATGTGGAACTGTGGAAGAGAAAATTTATAGAAAGCAGGTTGGTAATATGTTCTTCTCTGGTTAGACTTTTCCTGATTGTAGGGACTTCCTGTAACTGATAGAGTAGGTTTTACATGTCTAGTAGCATTAGAATACTATTGGCCATTTTCACCTTAGACATTTTTCCAAGTTGAATAGAAACTCCCAAATTTACTGTGGAAGATTTCAGTAATATTGTGACTGAATATTCTCCTTGCTTGTAAGTTGTAATAATCTGTTCATAGGCTATTGCTTTACACGAGTAGAATTTTGCTTTCAATTTATGCCCCGATTTCGCATGGTGAAGTTTGAGTCTTACTTTCAGTAATATGCTTTATTTATTCTATGCGTCCAGGTATTCAAAGGAGGATTATTTAGAAGTGCAACTGAATCAAAAGAACAGATCCGCTATTTCAGCCGACAGGTATCTTTTTATGAACTTATTTTCTATGAGAAAGTGTTTGTTTAAGTTCTGGCGTGCTCCATTGGTGTTTAATGTTTTTGGAGGAAAATTTATTATTTGTTTCTCTGTATGACAGGCATTCTTTTAACATATCTAGTAGTGTCTCCATGGAAGCTATGTTGCCATCCTAAAAATTTATTTGTTTACTTAAATCAAATCATTTGCCCTTAAGTTAAATATCCCGAGGCCTAAAGTTCCTTATTGTCATATTTATTAATTAAAGTGAGGAAATAAAGAAAATTTTCATTTACACTATTATACTCCCTTTAATCTGTATACCGGTAAGTTGTAAAAAGGGTACTTAGTCTGAAAAATGCACAAAGTGCTCTTTTATATACTTCTGATATCCTTGCAAAATTACATTTGTGGTCAAATTTCTTATGTTTTGCGTCCATTTTGAACCATTTGCTTTGCTTTTGAATTTTCAGGATCTGCAGGATCTGTTTAAAATGCCGCAACAGGGATTCGATATTTCTCCTACCCAACGACAGTTGCTTGAAGAACATGATAAGGAACATACTATGTAAGTAATTGTTTCTATCTAATCCTCTTTTATACGAACTAGTTTATGTAGCCTCTTAAGATACAATATACATTGATTCTCTTATCTCACTTCCTTGATTCCAATCGATATATTTCATACAGGGAAGAGTCTCTTAAAGCCCATGTAGATTTCCTTGAAACTCTCAACATAGCCGGAGTAAGCCAGCACAGTTTGCTCTTTTCCAAGGCAGCCCCTCCTTCTCAAGAGGTTGAGATACTCGAGGAGCCGGAAAAGTGAGTCCTTGTACTTATCAAAACTGTTAGTTGTGTGCACTCGTGATTTCTTGATTTAAAAGTGCTTATTAAAACTAAATGATAGATGAACCTAGTGCTCACCTTGAAAAGACTTCAGCATTTCCCTCGACTGTTTAAAGAATAAATTTGGACAAAAATTCTCATTGCCATTATTTTCAATACAGGTTTAAAAGGACTTCATACATGGGGAATGCATCTATACGATCATCACTTGAAAAAGATGTCGATGGGTAATGCTGAGAAAAATATTATTGTAACCCTTGATCTTTCTTGTAATTTTTCTTTTTTAAACAAAAAAAATCTATTATTTATGCAGGGCTCAGTATGCCTTTAACCCCAAGGATGTAAAGAAAGTGCAGAGTAACTCAAGTCCTAATGTAGGGGAACCATCTGAAGCTGAAATCAGAGAGAGAATAAATCGCTTATCTCAGATCTTCACTAATGCGGTACACATTCTCTTGATTTGCGAATTCTTTTAGACTTACATGAGTGGCCAAGGCTAACTTTTGACTCTATAGTTCTCGTTCCAAAGTACTACCTCCATCCCACCTAATTGTCCCATTTGCTTTTTGACATTTCGACACGCTTTTCCACCGAAACCTAGTACGAGTTTTAAAATATAATTTTGAAGTATCGTTTCTTTTACGGGATACTATGAGTGTCATAGTATCCCGTAAAAGAAACGATACTTCAAAATTATATTTTAAAACTCGTACTAGGTTTCGGTGGAAAAGCGTGCCGAAATGTCAAAAAACAAATGGGACAATTAGGTGGGATGGAGGTAGTAATTTATATTATTTTTCTTTCAAGTTTCCACATATTTTTGGGAAGCCAGTCTATTAACTCCGGTGTGGAAGTGTTTTTCTCTCATGTGCATGGTGTCAAGTCATATGAAAATGACTAATGTAATGCTGGTTCATGAATCGTGTGAAATTCGTTGGATAGCATTGCTATCCATCTATGCAGATAGTATCAGTATATCAGCTTGGTTTCTAGACAGAATTTGCCTATTACTATTATGTTATGTGTGGCTTGATTGATGCTTTGGCAGAATGTTAATTATTTGTTCATAATCATTGTTATTATTATCCAGGGTGCCGTCTCCAGATTGCCGGATAAAGGGGCGAAAATACACAAGCAAATAGCTGCATTGGCAGTTCAGCTTGAAAAGGTGCGGATGGCAAAAGGAACCAAAGACAACTCAATAGAGTTGTAGGTTTTTTTTGTATTTCTGATATTGTAAATCTCATCTGTTGGGGGTTACATGTAAGTAAGATACGCCATACATTGTTATCATTTAATTATGATATGATCCCCATCGCATATGGGATTTAATTTTGATACAGTGCTAGTTTTTGTCAAGGTTAAGCACTAGCTTCATCTAAAAGCCTAATCTCATAAATTATGGAAGTTGGAGGACGATATATGCTAGCAAATGTCTTATTCAAATGATAAAATAGCGAGTGATCAATGTTTTTGTATTGGTATGGTACTAGATTAACACCCGCGCTTTGCCCATTAATTCGTTTGTATACGTATACCACATGTTTTGTGATATTTAATTTTGGATGGTCTAAAATGCTCAAATGGTCCGGTAGAGCAGTCAGAAAATAGGAAATAATTTGTTTAGAACAAATTTCTATTTCCATTGATTTTGTTGAAAATCATATTACTATTTTTGAAATAATAATAAGTTATATTTACATTGATTTGGAATTAATATAAAAAAATTTGGATGAATTGGATTATTTGTTTTACGATTGTGAATAAATATATTAATTGGATTATATATTTAGTTATAGATATTTATTTGTTTTATATGGTTTAGTATGTTAATTGGAGTGATTGGTTCATATGAGAACTTCTCTAAACTTGAGAACTAGGAACCATTATGAACCATCCATTTTAATAGATGAATTATGAGATTTATTGTCGTGATTAATTAAAAATCGGCAGTTTTAATATGGAATAGAGGCATTAATGCAATCTTTATTTTTTTGTTCCACAATTCATGGGATTAACCGCATCTTATTCGTTTCCCATCTCATGCGTGTTTCATTCATCTTATTATTCTTCTTCAAGCAGATAATTCTCCATCGTTTTTGTTCTTCAAGCATAAATATTCTTTTATTTCATTCTTCTTATTCAAGCTGATTTGAGGACGTGAGCACCGCTGTGGCGGGAGAAGAAGAGCGGCACCGCTGCGGGGAGAGGAAGAGCAGTAACCAGTGGTTGCGGTCCTGCGGAGGTACAACCCAAAGGTGTTCCAGTCACGGATACTCTTCGTAATATTGATACTTTTCGTTTTTGAATTTGATTCCGGCAGAGATGTTTAGAGGGGTTTTGAGCAGTGGCGGGGTAGGAGAACGGCAATTAATAATGTGGGATGCTTTGGGCCGCAGCGATTTTGGTTGTTATAGATGAAGTTTTAGATAGGATAATTTTGCTAACTATTGTGAGACGATTACAATTTAAGATTCGTTGTTTGTTATTATTTGTATTTTTTAGTTTTCATTCATGAGTAATTAAGCATGAATTCTTATGAAAAAGGCTATTGTCATCTGCAAGATTGCAATAGTATGCATGAATAAATGGTGAATGGTATGGTATGGAGATGAGTTGTACGAGAGGATTGTGGGCTGAAAGGGCCAAAGAATGTGAAGATCGGAGAGATGGAGCGAAGGATTAAGAAATTTTGTTTTTATACAATCATGTTTATTTAAATATGAAATTATGCTTATTTAGATATGAAATTATGAATGTTAAAGTGCTAGATTTGATTTTTCTGTTTGCTTGAACTATAATCTTTTCATGCTTTTTTATACATAAGATTATGTTTTTTTTTTCGAATGTTAAAATGCTTAATTTATTTTTCCTGTAACTATTTAAGCATCCTATAATGGCTATTTAAGCACCAAATACATTTTTGCTTATGGACGTTGGACTTTGTAATATTGTCGGGTTCTTCTTTTGAGCATCGATTTATAATGGTTTAAGCACCATATAATAACTATTTAAGCATACACTTTGGCGTTTAAGGTTTGGGTTTCTGGGTCAGGTTTTTTTTTAATAATAATAATAATAATAATAATAATAATAATAATAATAATAATAATAATAATAATAAAGCGCTTATTTGTATCAAAATTATGCTTCTTAATAACTTGTTTCATGCTTCTTTTACACGATAAGAATTGAATCAATACAAAAATAATAAATAAGCATTGAATATCTAATGACGAATATGTGATATAGATACATAAAATATGAATCATCTTTCGCATTGCTCGTATTGAGGCTAAGCCGAACCACCAAAGTTTCTCCACGATCTTCATATATGATTTCTTCCTCTTCGTCAGCCTCATCAAATTTTGGGGTTGCCTCATCGGAATGATTTCTTCTTCCACAAGAGTGATAATTCTCCGATTTGGACAATCGGCAGCGAAGTGTCCACTTTGCACTTGAAGCATGGTTTTTAGTTGTTAGAACCACTTGGCCACGTATTAATTTGTGTTATTCTCATTGCTTGTAGCAACCTTCTCTTTTCCCTCCTTTGTTGGTGTGTTCTTTGAAGTAGAAGTACTTTCCTGCATAGAAGCGCTCTTGTTCGAGGAGAAACGACCACCAAATCGAGTTGCATCTTGTTGTCGTTTCTCCACCTTGAGGGCCAACTTACATATGTCATTGTATGTCCAATATTGCTGCAATTGGACAACATCTGCAATTTCGTACCTAAGGCCTCCAAGAAATTGAGCGATGATTTGTTCCTCCGGCCCCATAATATCACATTTCATCATGAGATTTTCAAATTCTGCAATGTAGTCCTCCACGGGCAGCTCTCTTTGCTTGAAATTATGATATTTGAGAAAGATATCTTGACGATAATTATCCGGCAAGAATTTTGTGTGTATCTTCTTCTTCATTTTGCTCCACACTCTAATTTTTTATTTGCCGTCATGTGCGCGCTGTTTGTTGAGATGGTCCCGCCAAAAAGATATATATTTCTTCAACTTTATGGCAACAAGTTTTACCTTACGATCATCCGGAACCTCTTTGAACTCAAAGATTCTCTCAATAGAGTTGAGCCAATCTATGAATTCATCATCATACTTCGGAATATCAATTTTGAAGTCGAATGACTTATCACAAACATTGTTCCTTTGAGGTCACCGATGATGATTCGACACGTCACTTCGATCACCATTCTCTTCATCATGAAAAGGATTAAAATCCTCCTCACGACTTGAGGAATGAACTTCTGAATCATGACTCTTAACATCACGATCCAAAAGACATTACTCCTTAAGTCATCCAAATCGATATCATGAAGGTTTCACTCACGCCTTGGAGTTTCAACCATAGGATTGTTCCGTCGGCGAGGAGGCATTGTGAACCTGAGCTCTGGTAACCAACTTGACACCGGAAAGGTTAGAGAAAAAAGGAGATAGTACAAGGCACACTCAAAACTCACACACTCTAGGAATCCACCAAGAGTTAGCGAACAAAGAAAGAAGATAAATCTTCTTGCAAGCCAGAAGCTCAATGATTATTATTAGGGCCAAAATACCAAATAGCCACTTAACTTAGTAGAAATTAAATAGTAGCCACCAACTTAAAAACATATAAATAGTAGTCACTTTCAACTTGATTGGACAAAATTACCCTTATTAATTTGATAACTAATATCTAAAATAGCAAAATCAGAAAATTAAAAATATAAAAGAACATAAAAACCTAGCCGTCAAAATCAGAAAACCTCTTCCACTGAATTGGCGTGATCGCTGAGTATCCACCGCCGTCGGTCGGGATGTCAAGCCGCCGGCATTCGTGCCCAAGGCGCCATCGATTTAGCCTTCTTTCTTGCCGAAGCAACCAGTTTTTCTGGTTGTCTCTTCGCCCAATATAGCCACCCGTCGTTCCCATCTGATTGAGAAAACCACCCTGTCGCCTATATCGTCATCCACCGCAATTCCCGCCACCGCTTACTCACCGTTGACAGTTGCGCACCGTCCGATTTCGACGGAAAAGAGGAGGAGATTCCCGTGAACGAAGAGGTGAGTGAATTTCTATATGCATGAATTTTTATTTTGCAATTTCGCTTGATTTGATGGATGAATATGCTCGATCGAGTATAGAAGTGCGCGATCGAGCACCTAATTTTGTTTTTTTTTTTAACTGAACTCAATCGAGCATAATATAAGGCTGTGTTTTGTCGTTTTCAAATAATTGCTCGATTGAGCAACACCTTATTTTCGTTTTTGTAAAGTTTCAGTTAGCTGGTAGCTTTCGATCGATCATAATATAGCAGCCCCAGTAGCGCCACCGCCAACCGCCGTGCCAGAAAACTAGCAGCTGGATCGAGCCCGCCGTCAATCGTGCCGCCGTCGCAATGCCATTTACACCACCACCATCATGTCGTCCTCTCTCTACCATCGCAACTTGCACGCCGTCAACATGAAATTGATTGCACGTCACCCTCTCCAACCCCGTTCGAGCACCATGCTGCCCGCTCGAGCTCAACATCGCGAGCCAAACAAGGTTTACTCTACAACAGCAGTGACATCTCCGGTGGCGCGATAGAGTCATTCGTGAGTTGTGCTCGATCGGGCTCGATGTGCTTGATCGGGATCGATGCGCTCGATCGATACCATCAATGGTGCTCGGTCCAATGACAGCAACGGCAATATTAATTGTTGAAGAAGCGACGGTGGTTATGGGTTGGGAAGAAATGATAGAAAATATGGAGTGTGAAGGGTGTGCGGGCATTGTCGACGGATTCATGTGAGGAGGATGAGAAGCGGCGACTGCAGTCATGGGGGTAGGGCAGCACGTCGGCGGTGGTGTTGGTGTCACCGGAGACTGAGAAATTGGTATGAAGAGAGAGAGACTAGAAAGAAACCGCAGAAACAAGAAGAAGAAATAGAGAGATATAAAGAATGGGGGAGAAGAGAGGGAAGAGAGGGCGGGGGACGGGAGTGGGTAGTTTTAGGTTTGTTTTTTTTTTCTTTTCTATTTTCTATTTTTTTTATTAATATGTCATTAAAGGGTATTTTGGTCTCATCACATAGTATTTATATGTTTTTAAGTTAGTGGCTAATATTTATTTTTTGTTAACTTAACTGGCTATTTTACACCATTATCACTTATTATTATATTTCTCTCCAACGTTTCTTGATCATTACAACTGCATGCTTTTATTGGAAACCTTTAGAAACTAAATAGACATGAAAATAAATGTAACATCTAATGAGAGATGCCCAAAGGTTGAAGAAGAAACCCAAAAGTTGCTAACTTCCTCAAATTTCCGCAGGAATGTAACAGCCTGCAGCCTTTATTCAAATTGTAATAACTTCCTCCATACTTATATTTCTCAGAACCATTTTTTTTGTTGTTGGAATCTAGACTCCTTTGTCTTTCCATTACAAGCCTCCTAACTCATAGTTAATGAGAACTGTTTATTTATTAAAGTTCAACCATTTTAACAAGAAATTTCCACATCAGGAATTGAACCATGTGGATGAGAGTGTTAAGTGGGATGGAATCACCAGTGAGAGGGGAAGAAGGTGGCATAGAGGGAGCCATGAAAAATAGAGAATAAGAAGATAGAAAGAATGAGAAGGATTGATATTTAGCCCATGTTTGATTCACATTTTTTTGGGTAGGAAAAGGGAAACAATTAATGTATTCATTTTTTTTTTGTTTGAGTAATATGTTATCCATTTTTTTTACTTGGGGTAACCCAATCTATTACATTGTTACCCCTCAAGAAAGAGGGGAAACAAGGAGATATCCCTTACAAGTGACTCATTTCCATCATTGAACCAAACATTCAATAAAAATAATCATTATTATTACCATTCTCTTACTTGACTTGATTACATTCCCTTTCCGTTACCTGACTTGAACCAAACGAGCACTTAGGGTTTTCACGATAAAACCTGCTGATACCATGTGAGAATTGATATAAAAATCACCGTGAATTTGGTGATGGGAGAACTCGTATTAATATATGGATTACAATATATTTACATGGAAATATATGATAGAATATTCTACAAGATATGAGAAGATTTCAACTAATTCAAAACTTGAGAAATTAGAATATTTCTCGTATTACCAAGGATTTGGTGAACCTTCTAGAACCTAACCGCCATATGGTTTTAGGGGCTAGAACCTCATCAAATGAGAATTCTTTTCCAAGGGATCTGGCCATTTGACCAGAACTATGTTTGGAGGTATCTACACCTCAAGTGGACGATTATGTACTACGACTTCGATCAAGTCATTTCCGCAGCTCCGGTGGATGCATGATGACAAGAAGTCCCTCATAGACCTTGCTAATCGATTGTTTGACAGCTTTGAAATGGTAATTCACTTTCAGAGTACTGTATCAATTAACTCACATCTTTTTCATTTTCTTAAAGGTGTTCTCGCTTTTCACAGCTTTTAGATGTAGTGAAAAGGCAAGATGTTCCTCAGATATATTCATGTTATCAAACAACCACACCACTTCTCCAAGAGGTCATGACTCAAAATAATCTTGGATGACATAAAGTCATCTACTTATTATTACAAGATTTCAAGTTGTGTACTTAGGAACTAGAATATATTGGCTTGATTTGATCATCAAAGAGAGATTTTTCAAATTTGATATGCATTATCAATGCAAAGACCATGGCAGTTTATACAACACATCGTTGAAAGTATCAATCAAATCATACCCTGCGGTATAAATAGAGATGCAAAGCATTCAAGTTATAAAGATTTATCATAATATTTTCATGTAAATTTTTATGATACATAAAATAAGTAACACTTTCTAAATATATTAACTATACCAGAATATTAGCCCATGCTCAGACGAGAATATGAATATGATTTTAGGCTTGTTTGGCGCCTTGGTACGCCAATTTCACAAGCATTAACTCTTGCAGCAAATTGCAGTGAACAAAGTGATTCACCTACGGAAGAAGGATCTGGAGATACGTTGATGAACATCAAGGTCTTTGAGTCTCCACCTAAACAAGGCTGAAATTCAAATAAAACAGGAGGGATTACATATGCTAGTGGCTGCCACATACTTCTTGAATATTGTAAAGAGAATGAAAGAGCAAAAAGGCAAAACCTCACTTGCAATATTCCAATTAAATCCTTTTAAACTAGGCATTCATAAATGCTTTCATAAAACACATACACAAAGTGTTGAGTTCAAGAAGAACATGAAGAAGATATGTTAATTTGGAGTTCCTATAAAGGACGTGCTCCTCTTTCTTGGCCAAGGCATATATAACATTACTAAGCGACGATAAGCTTTTATTGATGGCATGAGTAAATAATTTTTTTTCAACATGTATAGAAATGTTCGATTTGTTTAAAGAAGAATGGAGACGATTATCATTACATTACCTAAATTTCTTTCAATCAGTCTCCCGTAGCCCCACTCCTAGATGACCGCTCACTTCAAGCTAGGTCGATTAAATTAAAAACACCTTGTACTTGTTGATCTTTATTCTAACAATACAACCAAAGTGAAAGAAAATACCATTAGCATTAGGTTGTACAGAGTGAGAGATTTGGAAACAATTAAATAACAATACCTCAATAAAACTGGTGATTCGTAGTGTGAAGACAAAATGACTCCTTGAAGTTTGTTCATTCCTTTGAGTCTTCCCTACGGACCTAAAATCAAAGTTTGATAAACACAAATAATAAACTTTTAGGCATATAAACATGTATTTGTAGAAATAAGTATTGGTACTAAAGGGGCTTGAAACACTACATCCAAAATAAAGCTCATACCTAAGCAACAGAAGAAGATCGACGTTAGATATATATTTACTTGTTCTGTGTTGCCCGGTTTAACACGTAGGAAACCTCTCTGCTATTGCGGACATCCACAATTGTAAGATCCGGAACATGAGTATTTCCTTGTGCATCATGTTTAATATTGTATAACTTCCCATTTTCTGGCCGAGATGCATCAACCCCCGATTTTTTGGCACTAGACGGATTGTTTCATTGTATATTTCAAGCATTAAAACCTGAGAAATTGAGAATAGTTAATGTATTGAAGCCAGAAAAATTAAGTATTTCAAGTAAGTACAAATCGAGATAAATGCAACAATCACCTGCATTTCATATTTCCATCCTTAGTCTCGAAGAATTTGTCTTGTTTCAAATACTTGCTCCATTGTTATTGGGATCAAACCTCTCTGATCAGGTGACTTTGGTTTCCCCATCATGGTATACGTCTTGCAAGTTGTGTACTTAGGAACTAGAACATATTGGCTTGATTTGATCATTAAAGAGAGATTTTTCGAATTTGATATGCATTATCAATGCAAACACTATGGCGTTTCATACAACATATCATTGATAGTATCAATCAAATCATACCCAATGGTACAAATAGAGATGCAAAGCATTCATAAGATTTATCACAATGTTTTCATGTAAATTTCAATGATACATAAAATAAGTAATACTTCCTAAATATATTAACTCCAACAGAATATCAACCGATGCTCAGACGAGAATCTGAATATGATTTTATGCTTGTTTGGCGCCTTGGTACGCCAATTTCACAAGCATTAACTCTTGCAGCAAATTGCAGTGAACAAAGTGATTCACCTACAGAAGAAGGATCTGGAGATACGTTGATGAACATCAAGGTCTTTGAGTCTCCACCTAAATAAGGCTGAAATTCAAAGAAAAGAGGAGGGATTACTTATGGTAGTGGCTGCCACATACTTCTTGAATATTCTAAAGAGATTGAAAGAGCAAAAAGGCAAAACCTCACTTGCAATACTCCAATTAAATCCTTTTAAACTAGGCATTCATAAATGCTTTCATAAAATACATACACAAAGTGTTGAGTTGAAGAAGCATGTGAATAAGATAGGTTAATTTGGAGTTCCTATAAAGGACGTGCTCCTCTTTCTTGGCCAAGGCATATATAACACCACTTAGCGACGATAAGCTTTTATTGATGGCCTGAGTAAATTTTTTTTTTTCAAGATGTCAAGAAATGTTCGATTTGTTTCAAGAAGAATGTATACGATTATCATTACATTACTTGAGTTTCTTTCAATCGATATCCCATAGCCCCACTCCAAGATGAACCGCTCACTACCAGTTAGGTCGATTAAATTAAGAACACCTTGTACTTGTTGATCCGTACTCTAACAATACAACCAAAGTGAAAGAAAATACCATTAACATTAGGTTGTATACAGTGAATAATTTGGAAAGAATTAAGAATACCTTATTAAAACTGGTGATTCGTAGTGTAAAGACAAAATGGCTCCTTGAAGATTGTCCATTCATTTGAGTCTTCCCTACGGACCTAAAATCAAAGTTTGATAAACTGAAATAATAAACTTTTAGGCATATAAACATGTATTTGTTAAAATAAGTATTGGTACTAAAGGGGTTTGAAACACTGCAACACTTACATCCAAAATAAAGCTCATACTTAAGCAACAGAAGAAGATCAATGTTAGATGTATATTTACCTATTCTATGTTGCCGGGTCTAATACGTAAAAAACCTGTCTGCTACTGCGGACATCCACAATTGTAAGATCCGAAACATGAGTGTTTCCTTGTGCATCATGTTTAATATTGTATAGCTTCCCATTTTCTGGCCAAGATGCATCAACCCCCGTTTTTTTTTTTTTGCACTAACAGATCACAGATTGTTTCATTATATATTTCAAGCATTGAAACCTGAGAAATTGAGAACAGTTAATGTATTGAAGCCAGAAAAATTAAGTATTTCAAGTATATACAGACCGTGATAAATGCAACAATCACCTGCATTTCATGTTTCCATCCTTGGTCTCGAAGAATTTGTCTTGTTTCAAATACTTGCTCCATTGTTCTTGGGATCAAACCTCCCTGATCAGGTGACTCTGGTTTCCCCATCATGGTATACGTCTTGCAAGTTGTGTACTTAGGAACTAGAACATATTGACTTGATTTGATCATCAAAGAGAGATTTTTTGAATTTGATATGCATTATCAATGCAAACACTGTGGCGGTTTATACAATACATCATTGATAGTATTAATCAAATCATACCCAATGGTACAAATAGAGATGCAAAACATTCATATTACAAGATTTATCACAATATTTTCATGTAAATTTCCATGATACATAAAATAAGTAACACTTTCTAAATATATTAACTCCAACAAAATATCAACCGATGCTCAGACGAGAATCTGAATATGATTTTATGCTTGTTTGGCGCCTTGGTACGCCAATTTCACAAGCATTAACTCTTGCAGCAAATTGCAGTGAACAAAGTGATTCACCTACAGAAGAAGGATCTGGAGATACGTTGATGAACATCAAGGTCTTTGAGTCTCCACCTAAATAAGGCTGAAATTCAAAGAAAATAGGAGGGATTACATATGCTAGTGGCTGCCACATACTTCTTGAATATTAAAAGAGAATGAAAGAGCAAAAAGGCAAAACCTCACTTGCAATACTCCAATTAAATCCTTTTAAACTAGGCATTCATAAATGCTTTCATAAATCACATACACAAAGTATTGAGTTGAAGAAGCACATGAAGAAGATATGTTAATTTGGAGTTCCTATAAAGGACGTGCTCCTCTTTCTTGGCCAAGGCATATATAACATTACTTAGCGACGATAAGCTTTTATTGATGGCTTGAGTAAATATTTTTTTCACCATGTCAAGAAATGTTCGGTTTATTTCAAGAAGAATGGAGACGATTATGTCTCTGGTAGCCCCACTCCTAGATAACCGCTCACTACCAGCTAGGTCGATTAAATTAAGAACACCTTGTACTTGTTAATCCGTACTCTAACAATACAACCAAAGTGAAAGAAAATACCATTAGCATAAGATTGTACAAAGTGAGAAATTTGGAAAGAATTAAATAACAATACCTCATTTAAACTGGTGATTCGTAGTGTGAAGACAAAAGGGCTCCTTGAAGATTGTTCATTCATTTGAGTCTTCCCTACGGACCTAAAATCAAAGTTTGATAAACATAAATAATAAAATTTTAGGCATATAAACATGTATTTGTTAAAATAAGTATTGGTACTAAAGGGGCTTGAAACATTGCAACACTTACGTCCAAAGTAAAGCTCATACTTAAGCAACAGAAGAAGATCGACATTAGATGTATATTTACCTACTTTGTGTTGCCTGGTCTAACACGTAGGAAACTTATCTGCTACCGCGGACATCCACAATTGTAAGATCTGAAACATGAGTGTTTCTTTGTGCATCATGTTTAATATTGTACATCTTCCCATTTTCTAGACGAGATGCATCAACCCCCATTTTTTTGGAACTAGCAGAACACAGATTGTTTCATTGTATATTTCAAGCATTGAAACATGAGAAATTGTGAATAGTTAATGTATTGAAGCCAAAAAATTAAGTATTTCAAGTAAATAGTAAACATGATAAATGCAACAATCACCTGCATTTCGTATTTTCATCCTTGGGCTCGAAGAATTTGTCTTGTTTCAAATACATGCTCCATTATTTATGGGATCAAACTTTTTCTGATCAGGCGACTCTTGTTTCCCCATCATGGTATACGTCTTGCAAGTTGTGTACTTAGGAACTAGATCATATTGGCTTGATTTGATCATCAAAGAGAGATTTTTCAAATTTGATATGCATTATGAATGCAAACACTATGACAGTTTATACCACACATCGTTGAAAGTATCAATCAAACCATACCTACGGTACAAATAGAGATACAAAGCATTCATGTTGCAAGATTTATCACAATGTTTTCATGTAAATTTTCATGATACATAAAATAAGTAACACTTTCTAAATATATTAACTCCACCAGAATATCAACCGATGCTCAGACGACAATCTGAATATGATTTTAGGCTTGTTTGGCGCCTTGGTACGCCAATTTCACAAGCATTAACTCTTGCAGCAAATTGCAGTGAACAAAGTGATTCACCTACAGAAGAAGGATCTGGAGATACGTTGATGAACATCAAGGTCTTTGAGTCTCCACCTAAATAAGGCTGAAATTCAAAGAAAAGAGGAGGGATTACATATGCTAGTGGCTGCCACATACTTCTTGAATATTATAAAGAGAATGAAAGAGCAAAAAGACAAAACCTCACTTGCAATACTCCAATTAAATCCTTTTAAACTAGGCATTCATAAATGCTTTCATAAATCACATACAAAAAGTGTTGAGTTGAAGAAGCACATGAAGAAAATAGGTTAATTTGGAGTTCCTATAAGGGACGCACTACTCTTTCTTGGCCAAGACATATATAACATCACTTAGCGATGATAAGCTTTTATTGATGGCCTGAGTAAAAAAAAAATTTCAACATGTCAAGAAATGTTTGATTGATTGTTTCAAGAAGAATAAAGACGATTATCATTACATTACCTGAGTTTCTTTCAATCGGTCTCCCGTAGCCCCACTCCTAGATGACCGCTCACTACCAGCTAGGTCGATTAAATTAAGAACACCTTGTACTTGTTGATCCGTACTCTAACAATACAACCAAAGTGAAAGAAAATACCATTAGCATAAGGTTGTACAAAGTGAAAATTTTGAAAAGAATTAAATAACAATACCTCATTAAAACTGGTGATTCGTAGTGTGAAGACAAAAGGGCTCCTTGAAGATTGTTCATTCATTTGAGTCTTCCCTACGGACCTAAAATTAAAGTTTGATAAACAGAAATAATTAACTTTTAGGCATATAAACATGTATTTGTTGAAATAAGTATTGGTACTAAAGGGGCTTGAAACACTGCAACACTTACATCCAAAATAAAGCTCATACTTCAGCAACCGAAGAAGATCAATGTTAGATGTATATTTACCTACTCTATGTTGCCCGGTCTAACACGTAAAAAACCTGTCTGCTACTGCGGACATCCACAATTGTAAGATCCGAAACATGAGTGTTTCCTTGTGCATCATGTTTAATATTGTATAGCTTCCCATTTTTTGGCCGAGACGCATCAACCCCTGATTTTTTTTGTACTAGTAGATCACGGATTGTTTCATTGTATATTTCAAGCATTGAAACATGAGAAATTGTGAATAGTAAATGTATTGAAGCCAAAAAAATTAAGTATTTCAATTAAGTACCAAACATCAACAATCACCTGCATTTCATATTTCCATCATTGGGCTTGAAAAATTTGTCTTGTTTCAATTACTTGCTTCAATGTTCTTGGAATCAAACCTCTCTGATCAGATGACTCTGGTTTCCCCATAATGGTATATGTCTTGCTTGAACCAGTTTGCCCATATGTAAAGATACAAACCTTGTCACACCCCAAAATTTGGGAAGTGACGAGGTGAAGTTAAAGATATGGAATAAAAAGGAAACTGAGCATAATCTCACTAGATCAAGATGATTAACAGCTTTAGAGGGGATGATCAGAGAAAATAAACTTATTCATAAGAGGATCGTATTAAAGTTGAGGGTCTGAGACTGAAGTCGTATTAATTTACATTACAGCCAAAAGATATATAACTAGCTACTTCAAAAGAGTACAAGTGTTCTCAAGAGATGAACAAAAAGGTAGAGCATTAGCGGAAGCATTCGAAAGGAAGAATAACCCTCACCTTAGCTTAACCCGTCAGCGCCAAAAGTTCAACCTGAAAACATTTAAAAACCGTGGGGCTGAGTACTAGTGTACTCCGTGGGCGTGCCTTTGTTAAACATTTGGTATAAATGTAACAGTTTATCCATAAGCAATAAACATAAATTAGAAGGTTTTAAAAAGAAAAGAACTTCTAAGTAAGTCAAAACATGATATTTTCTTGATATGCAATGTCACACTAAACTTGTTACTCTGACTATGACCTCGGACCTCTAGCCACCGTCAGGTCGAATATCCATTTATGAACCCCGGGACGAACCACCATCGGGCTATCTCATTATTTGGATCCCGGGACGAACCACCATCGGATCAACAAATAACATTAGTATATAGTGGGGATCAATCCACCGCAATACTAACAAACGTGTACACAGTTCCAAACTAACGTGTCAGGTTAGAGAAGAACCTCGATCGATTAACTCAGAGCATTAAACAAGTCGAGCGCACAAAAACTCTTTTGATGGATAAACAATTACTTATGCAACATTGGAGTTAATAACTCAAAATACATTTGGAAAAATATAACCCACCTTTCTGGAAATAATCCGTAGATAACGTGAAACTTCGAGAGTCAAGAGAGTGGTACTACTCCTCAATGTCAACAGAGCCTACAAGACGACTCTAGTCTTAGAAACCATTCATCATCTAAACTATGACTGAAGTTCGATAACTAAGTTTTCTAAACTTACTATGCCCGGTTTTCAAAAATAATCTAAAATCATCTTCACATATTATGACTATGCATCTCAAACATAGATCGAACAATTCCAATTATCAAATTGGCAGTACATACAATGAATATCCAATAAAATCAAAAGTGAACAAATATGACACTTTGTTTTTGAAATAATTATGGCCCTCTTTAAAAAAAATCCACCATGCTCATATTGAAAATATAATTACACATAAATGCACATTCACATAACCTTAAATAATCAAAAAGGTATATAAAATAGTTTCTTGTATTAACTCAGCAACAAAGCTATTTTATTCATTTTAGTTAAAGGCCAAAAATACAATTTTAATACATAAAAGAATACCAAATAAATCTTGAAAATTCTGAAACATTTACAGCTTGTTCCCAAGCTTAAAATATGAACACAAACTTCCCAGATTTCAGAAATTCTCAATTTTGAATTATTTTCCCCATTTATTACAAAAATAGGCATATTTCCCAAAATTTTGAAAAATATAAACTGAGTTCAAATAAAATCTGGAAAAATACTTTTTACACTCCTCATAACATAAAGTAATCATATATAAAATTTCACATCAAGCAAAAATCGTATGCTATAATTTCGATGCAAAACATGCTCCGACAAATATAAATTAAACTATCTCTTTCTTTCTTTCTAATCTGAATTTTATCTGCATTATGTTATCTGTTTTCTTCATGAATCACACACATATATACAGCAGAAAAACAAGTCCTAAAACAGAGAGTAATTGCAGCATCAAAAGTCTACCAAACAAGCTCCAAAACTTGGTAAAATAGGCATAATTCTATATTGATTCTTAAACCCATTTCATGCTCAACTATGGACTGATTTTCCTACGAGTTATGCAGCAGTTTAGTGGCTCTTAATCAAGCTAAAATCGTTCCTAATACCAATTAAGAACCATATTAAATTACCCTACCTTAAAGCTCTAAGAATTGGGAGTAAAAAGGTACAAGAATTCCAACCTTTGAAGACCAACTACTTCTTCTTCAAAATCTGCACTTCCTTTCTTCTCTCCCCTTCGATTTCTTTCAAATTTTCTACAGATTCGAACTGGGCACCTTACTTCCTAATGGCTGCAGATTCAGATTTTGTGTGGGTGATGAAAGAATTGAAAGAAAATAGATGAAAATTGGAATGATGTTGCATTAGGTTTTTCCTTACCTCTCTTCTCTAACTTCCTTCTTCCCTTCGTCTCTCTCTATCCCTCTTCTACTCTCTCTACATTTCCCATTCTGCTGTTAATCGAAAATGAGGAGGAAGGCCAAATTAAGTTAGATAACTACCACTTAAACTATGGTAAAAATTGAGGTGATGTGGCTTAAATTAATGCCAAGTAAAAGTGAGTGGTAAAATTAAAAAAAACTACTACTTAAGCTAGTATATAGACTAGGTTAAGACAAATATCTACCATTCCACTTATCTCTACTTATCCGACAACTTAGCACCAATTTAGTTATCAAGTATTTCATTTATTGTAGTACTAGTAGTAAATTCCACACATGGCTAGACATATAAATATCATGTATGTATATAAATGTATAATAATAATATTTATCATCACAAATTATTCTCATGCTTGAATAATATAAATTTAAATAAAAAAAATACCTTCTAAGTATTTAATCGATTTGTGCCACGTAAAAGAATTTAAACAACTTGATAAATGCAATAATATAAATTGAGACTTTTGAAATATAGAAGGATTTTTCCGGGATAGTAAGCGTCTTACTTAAATTATAATATAAAATTCTAAAAATTCCTATTGGAAAAATCGGGGTATTACAAACCTGTCACAATCAAACTAGTTAATTTATTTTGTTTGCCGACTAACAAGCTATAATATCAATTTAACCAATTTATGGCGCAAAAGAATGTAATTAAACCTCTTATTTGTTTGCAATCGCAAGAATCAACTCGTTATTGTTTTATGAAATGAAAGATAATAAGTATACTAATTATGTACTCATGCATATAGAAACAATTTTAGACATTAGCCAATAGAATACTACAAACATAACTATTCAATAATTCAAAAGAGGAGGTCTTCAATTTCTAACAGATTTTATTATATGCTACAAGTTTTTAATATAAAAAATCTTTCTACATGAAAGAGCAAAATAACCAATGTTATAGACTTGAGTTGTATAGACAATTTATCACCTTATAACCATCAAGAGCACTTTGAACAAGCTGTGATATCTCCACGAAAACTTGTTGTTGGGATATCGGGCATAAAAACTTTGTCAAAAGTGAAAGAAAGCTTTTGCCCAGACAAACATCATTTAAAACATCATTTAATAGGGTCAAAATCTACATATCATGTCAAGATCAAACTTAAGATACAGTCTCGGGTCAGTTTGCAATTTTCAAAAATATGGGGCCCATCCCTGAAAATTTGAGTTTGACCATTTTTTCTCGAAAAAATTATTCCGAGCGCAATAGCGTAGTCAATTTCAGATTTCGACTCATGGTTTTTTTGCTCAATTTCAGTTTTGGATTCGAGAATTCATTATGCCTTAGCCCACTATCCCATTCAAGCCCAGTTACTCAATTTTGGCCCGTTTGACCTCTAGACGGCATCCAAATGAGCCCAAATTATAGGATGATATTTCTTAAGCCCGTATTTATAATATATTATTAATTTAGATCGATTTCATGATATTGAATTATAGTTTATATTGTAGGCCCTCTATGAAAATCGAGGCTAGGACTCGTACGCTAGGTTATAATAAAATCAGGATGCCGATTTATAATCTCTTGGATGAAGGCCTTTCATTAAATATTGTAGCTATTGAGGTTGGCTTTTACTTAAAACTCAAAAACATGTATATATGTTTTCGTCTGAGGAATTCCGAATATGACAACAGTTATGTGATCACATAGGTCGGTCTCCACTACCAATAAGAGCCTCTGAATAATATGCTAAATGATTCATGTAGCTCGGTGTGGATTTGACTCGACCAGTATGAGGAATTCCGAATATGACACAATATGATTAGCGTTCCACCCGTAGCACACCTGTCCCGTACAAATTGAGGAGATAGCTTAGCGAATGTGTTTCGAATGTTTGACTTGCCAATCTTTTCCTGGTGATCGACAATATCATTTCGATGTATTATTTAATTGGATTAGACTAGTCAATTGTTCTCTCCTTATTGTTGATTGGTGCGCTTTCTTAGCATGGGACAGTTGAATTCTTAAATGAAAAGTTGCCGGAATTGTATCCTGATCGACACAAATGCTTCATAATTCAAGAAATTGTATTCCTCATTATTCTTATTTTCTTTTCATTTGTGTTTCGTGGCGTCTTAATCCTTCGGGTTCGGGGCGTTACAACTTAGTTCAAAAAATAAAAATAAAAAGAGTATTTAGTAATTAAGCTGGTATTTATCTGTTGGTCCGGAAAGTGATTCACACACGTAGAGGTGTGGGTGAATACGTGTGTTAAGAAGTGTTTAACTTCTTTTGCGTTTTTCATCCTAAGTCAAAGTGGACGCTTTGAAAGTTGTTATGCTTTCAAAGTTTCTCGCTTTGAGTGAGTGTTATGCGGAATGCGGTGAGACTTTAAGAAACTTGCAGAGGTAACTTTAAAAACCGTGTTAGTAGTTTAAAGCGTGGTGTGTAGATATGATAAATCAAAGCTGTAAATGCTGAAAGTAAAGCACACCAACAGTTTTATAGTGGTTTGTAGTAACTCTCCTACGTCCACTCTTATCTTCGACGAGATGAAAACCTTCACTTGGTATCCCTTGTTTTATACTCAATGGGTTCCCTATTTTATTCAATTCTTCTAACATAAGAGTTAACTTATAACCGTTACCTTAACTACGAGCTCGATAGAAATCTTTGTCTATAAGTTTTCTTCTTGATTCAAGAAAGCTCCAAGATTGGTAAAAAAAAGAAGAAGAAAGAAAATGACTTGAAGGAGAGAGATGAGATATGGTCAAACAATTTGTCACTTTCTCACCCTCATTCTCATTCCAAGACTATATTCCTTCTTTCTTTTTTACTACAAAAGAAATATGGTAAAAAAATAAAAAAGAAATAGAAAAATATGGGTGGATTTAGTAAAACAAAATAGCAAAAAGGGAAAAGGTGCAAATACCCCCTGAGGTATTTATGGAAAAAGTAATATGATTCCAAATTATTAAATTCCTGTGTTTGGTGTAACAGGAAAAGTAATCAGATTCTAAAAAATTAAATTCTTATGTTTGTTTTAAATTTTATAAAATTCAGGAAAGTAAAAAGAATCCTGACATCAAGGAAAATTAGTTCAAAATTCAAGGATTCTTATTCCCTATTCCAACCTAGGTATTCTTTTTCCTTGATACATGGATTCTGATAATAATAATAATTAATAATAATGATAATTAAAAAAATAATAATAGTAACAACCAAAAACAATAATAATAATAATTATTTAAAATAATAATATAAATAAATAAATAAATAATAATAATAATAACAAAAACAAAATTAAAAAAATAATAAAAACCAAAAAATAATTGTAATAAAAACAAAAAAACAAAAAACAATAAATAATAATAATAATAATAATAATAATAATAATAATAATAATTGTTGGGAACCTTTTCTCTCTCTTTAAAGTAAGTTTTGATAATGCTATTAGAAACCACACTTAGACAATAGACCTTAATTGGAACAGACTGGTCTCCGTGTTTGGATCAGTCAAAGTTCAGCTCGAACAGGTTGCCATGTAAAGGTCAAGGTTGGTAGTGCAACCTTGTACCTATTCTACTCAAACCTGTCATAACGTTCCTATGTAATTTGTCTATGTAACCTGCTCCAACCAATACTTGAAGACCTCATTCGACGGTTACAGAGACTGAAGACAATCAGAGGTATAGGAAGCTCAACCTGCAAAGTCCAACCTGAGCTGTGACTGAGGAACCTGTCCCGAACTCAACGACCATATTTGTGTCAGTGTACGGTTCTGCATATTCTGACACGCACAACGGCTCTATTACAAATGCTTCTCTATAAATACCTCAAGACATTCAAGAAAGAAAGTACGGGAAACTCAAATTACAAGCTGAAACGCTGCAGAAATCTCAAGCTAAATATTCACACAATCAACACTCGAAATCACTAGAGCTTTCCCAAGTGTTGATCCTTGTAGATTTCTATTCTTTCTAGAATCTGTCTTACTAGAACACAATCCACACTCTCACTACCATTACTATTGATATTCAGTGTAGTTGATAGAGTTGTATTCCAAACGGTGATAGCTTTTCACAGCTTTCCAGTTTGATTATTAGTGCTAGTTGTTTAGCATTAGTAAGATTGTATGTAAGCTTGTATGTAAGGTTAGAAGAGACACGACTCAAGATTCGTGCTAGATTCAGTCTAAAGAGAGACTTGAATTTGGGCTGGAACCTCCACCAGTGTCAAAAAGGAGCGAAAAATCTCAAAGTTAAGAGATTACAGATTCGACGGGATCTGACGTGGACGTAGGAACTGTTTATTCCGAACCACGATAAAAACTCCTCGTGTTTCTCTATCTGTTTTCACACAGTTTGCATGCTCACAACCTGCACGATTGTAACATGTCTTGCATGTGCACTGTCTTTGAAAACTGTCATTCAATTTCACAGTTTGCATGAACACTTACTTGAACTAAAGGTTTCTCTGAAAACTGCTTTGAAAACTGCTAACCAACCTTTCCACCAAACTTCCGCACGCAAGGTAGTTTTGCAAGCTCAGCAGTTCACTGTTTGAGCTGGAAAAACTAAACTGCTCTGATAAACTGAAGTGACGACTCAGTAAGATCAAATTGTTTTGAAAAGTCAAAACTGTTGGTTAATTGGTGTATCCCCCCTCCCTACACCAATATCTATTTATCGGGACCTACAATAATAATAATAATAATAATAGCTGGTCTAGGAGCTAGCTTACTGAGATGTGGAGACAAGAGATGTGAGTGTTCTGATGCTGTTCTCTTTCTTCTGTTCGCTTGCTTTTGCTTTTGTGCTTTAGTTTGTGTTTTGTTAGAATGTATTTGTTGGCACTGCTGGTGCCGGTTTATGTGGTAATAAATTTGATTTGCCCGACCAAAAAATAAAATAATAATAATAATAATAATAATAATAATAATAATAATAATAATAATAATAATAATAATTGATATTATGAAATTGATATTTTTTCAATGTAAACAATAACTTGATTTCATATTAGAATCTAGACAATTTTATTGATAATATCCAAACACTGAATTGTTGATTAGTTAGAATTCATTTTCCTTAGAATAATATTCCTCAGGATCATATTCCATAACAACTTTACTTTCCTGTTTTATTTTCCCCAGAATCACATTCCTCAGAATCATTTTTCCTGATAACATTACTTTCTTGCCAACCAAACGAGCCACTAAACCTTTGTTTCGGTGCAAACAAGACCTCCACCTTCACTTTTAAGAGCTTTTCACCCCTCCATCTAACAATCCCCTCTCACACTGTCTTCTTCTATGATTTTGCTTCATTTTTTAATTTTTAATTTGTGGACCCCACAATCAAATTATAAAACCTATTTTTAGTCGATGCATAGTTGAGAAGGCGTGAGACGGTGTGAGAGGGGATTGTTAGATGGAGGGGTGGGTGAAATGCTCTTAAAAGTGAAGGTGGGTGTCTTATTTTCAACCAAACAAAGGTCCTTGGGGTTTTTGTTTTTCCATGAATACCTTAGGGAGGTATCTGCACCTTTTCCCAAGTTCTTATTCCATAGAAAATCAATGATTCCTACACCTGCATATTCCAAATGTGAATGGAATATGTAACGCCCCAGGCCCATGGGGTCGGAGCACGTTACGTTATGGTAGCACAATGGGCCCGCTAGCAACTACCTGGCGTTCGTCCTCGCTTTGCCAAAATGGTTAACCCAAGTTGCTAAAGAGTTCATTATAATGTATTGACATACCATACTTATTCGATGTGGGATGTCATAATGTCCTCCCATTGAATACGCGACGTCCTCATCGCAACTTGCATGCAAGACCGCCCCCAAGGCCATGGAGCTCGCCTGGAGTCGGCTCTGATACCATTCTGTAAGGCCTCGGGCCCACGGGGTCGGAGCCTATTACGCTACGTGGCGCAATGGGCCCGCTAGCAACTACCTGACGTTCGTCATTATTTTGCCAAAATGATTAACCTAAGTTGCTAAAGAGCCCGTTGAGCCCATACTTATACTGTATTGATATCCCATACTTATTCGATGTTGGATGTTATAGAATATTACTCCGTATCTTCAATATATCTTCCACCCAATTATTTAAAAGAAATTATTTATTTTCTAGCATGTTAAAAATTTACACATTGCATCCCTGCACACCCCCAAAAATTCTCTTACTCAGGAAAAACAAGAGAGGGCTATCAGCGCACGTTAGTGGCGATTTGCTAACGTACGCTAGTCATCTTCAACAATGGCGAAAGGCGGTGGAAAAGGGAAGGGTAGGCCATGGAAAACGGTACTACTCACGCCGGCGTGATTTGATGACGCGGAGTGCTCCAGGACAGCTGAATCAAAGACCGCCCCGATTGAGCTCACTGAAGCAGGCAAACAATAGATCAATTTGGATGTTTCAATGGAGTCAGTTAAGCAACATATTGAGCTAGAAATCCTATCCTCAGCTGAGAAACTCCAAGAGGAAATGTGCATGAGGGGGAGAAAGAGGCAAACGCAAGGCAAGTTAAAGATGAGGAAGTCATACCCTTGCGGAAAAGGGGGATGCCACTGGGCTATGTTGCGTTGTCACTCAAACAAGGTATTCCTACTACTAAGTTGTCTATAAGTGAGATTGATAAAGAGGCTGAGAAATGGAAGAATGCTATCATCTTTTATGTGATTGGTGATGCTCCTACAATCTTCTATCTTCGAGTTTTTCTGCAAAAATAATGTGGTATACTTGGAACTTTTGAGGCGTTCTACCATAATGAAGGTTACTTTGTGATTAGGTTTGATTCCTCCATTGATAAAGAGAAAATGTTATTTGAGGGACCATATATGATAGCTAGCATACCTATAATCGTTAAAGAATGGATGACTGGCTTTTGTTTTGAGAAGGAGGTGCTAAAGGAAGTCCCCTTGTGGATTAAACTACGTACCTAAACTTTCCCTTACTTGCTGGAGTAGTGACTCCCTTAGCAGGATAGGAAGCATTATTGGTAAGCCAATCTGTGCGGATGAATGCACCTCCCAGCAGAAAAGGATTTCATATGCTAGGCTACTGGTAGAAGTTGATATCACCCAGCCTTTGATTTATAAAGTTCAGATAGAAGGGGAGAATGGTAGGGTGATTGAGCAACAAGTGATATATGAATGGGTTCCCATGTTTTGCCAAAAATGTCATGTAGTGGGGCATATATGTAAGGAAAAAAAACCTAAGGCTAAAGTACAAAATCAGAAAAAACAATGGCAGCTGAAGGATAAGGATAAGGTGGTGGAAACTGAATTAGTGAATGAGGATTGGACTGTACCAAAGAAAATAACCACAGCTTCTATACAAGTCGGCAACATACAAGTCCTTACTTGTAAAAAATTTTAGGAGTTGGAAGGAATAATAGGAGCTGAAGAGGGCGGTGACCTTTTTCCCCACTGGGTGTGCCATGAGAATCATAATTTGGAATGTTAGAGGCTGCAACAAATCATTTAAGCAGAAATTGTTTCTGCATACAAATAAGGTAGTTGTTGTAGTACTCTTAGAAACTAGAGTTAAAAAAGAAAAAGCTAAAAAAATAGTTGGAAAAATATGTAGATGGTGGGTCAGTATTAATAATTATGATTTTGCTGGGAATGGTAGGATTTGGATTTGTTGGAATGCTAAGAGTGTTCAAGTTCAGAGTCTAGAGGGCCATGAGCAGGCTTTGTTGTGTGATATCCTTGATGTGCAATCTGGTAATAGTCAGAAACTTCTAGAACAAAGGAAGAGGTTGTGAGAGTTTGTGGGCAGACAATGTCTACATACACAAAGCCCTATGTTGATAGGGGGTGATTTTAATGCCATATTATCTGCTGCAGATAGATTTCAGGGTTTAAATCAAACTAAAATAGTAAATAAGGTAAATATCACACTTAAATTTACACATATATATACTATATTTAAATGTATAATATAGTATTACATAAATGTCCTTAAATTTAAAATACTACAAGGATATAATAGGCAATCTACATTAGTGAACTGAAATATTTGAAGAAATTGGTTAATCATTTATGATGGAAATAACTCATGAAATTTAGCAATCGGAATATATTTTAGTTAGTTTTGATGAAATTTCAAGAGTTATTATTATAGATTAATTGAACTAAATTATTTTATAGATGGTAACTATGTATATAAACGTATACATATGAACTATAAAGACTCCCAACTCTCCACAATATTAAATTTACTTCAACAATAAAAAGAAAATGTAAAACTTTGGTAATCAATTTGCTTATTATGAAATTTTTAAACCTTGATTATTGAATTTCACAATTAAATACAAATGAATTCGTTATTACGATATTTTTTTTTACCTTGATTATTGAATTTCACAAATCAAATTCATAACACTGGTCATTCAAAATTAGAATTCCAACATCTAGTCCATAAATTATACAGAGTTTATACTTAGTTAACTAAAATACTTAATAATAAATAATTAAACTAAAAAATAAATTAAATATATAGTTATATAAAAAGAGCTTTACTTGAGCAACTATATTTTACATTTTCTTTTTGTTGCTAAATTAAATTTAATATTGTGGAAAGTTGGGAGTCTTCATAGTTCATATCTATACGTTTTATATGTATACTTACCATCTATAAAAAAAATTAAATCAAACTAAAATAGTAAATAAGGTAAATATCATACTTAAATTTATACATATATATACTATACTTAAATGTATAATATAGTATTACATAAATGTCCTTAAAATTTAAAATACTATAAGGATATAATAGACAATCTATATTAAGTACTCAAGACTCTTTATATATAAGTATAGATATAAATAGATAATATATATCGAATATATCTAGGGGCACGACTTAGACTATATGAAGACTTGAATAATTGAATTTGACACATTTTACGAGTTAAGAATACATTTAAAATAGCTTTACAAGTAAACTCAAAAATCGGGCTATTACATTTAGTCTGTTGTAAAGGATAATAAGAAGATGAGAAAGTCTCATAGAGAGCTACGTACCCAGGTAAGCGATTTCCATTATTCCATATGTAACTTCATTCATTCCATTAAAAAAAAGGGCTTTGTTTTGGAGATCGGATATGTAACTGACATTTCGATTTTGTTGCGATCTATAGAAATCACCATAGAATAGTTATTCAAAGATTGCAGAAGAATGGGTGCATGGCAACTTCTCGGAAATAAAAGAGACTGAAGATCTAAAAACTCCAAAAAACAACACGGGAGAGTCGAGCATGATGGATCATCAATAAGGTTAGCAACGGTAACTGGAGTTTCTCTTCTCAAAATTCGATATTTTATTGTCCTTAAATTGCTCCTGAAAATTTCTATTTCATTTTTTTGTAGTTGTCAAGTTCTATTGATTGTGTTGATACCCACGAATGTAAATTGTTTATAGAGAGGTAATGATCAACTTTATATTCTATATCTGTGGGTAACCTACTGATTAATATTGCTAATTTTTTGAATTTTATAGGTTGATGGCTTGATGGCTCAGGATAACAATATTCGACGACCCAGACAATCAACTTCAAATTCTACTATATCTTTAGTTGATCTATTGACTATTAGCTTCTTTTTTTCTTTTTTTTTTTAATTTTTTTTTTATATTGCAATTTGATAGCTCATGGTAACATTCAACCCATATTGCAATTCATTTTAAGTGGGATTTGGAAATAGAAACATATGAAATCAACTACTAATTCTTTAATATCAACATTAATTGAACCGAAAATGCCTATTCTCCTTGCGATTTAATTTATAGTATATGGTTAATTAGGCTTCTGATCGATCTTTTAAATTTAACTAAAAGAGCTGCCTAATTAGTAGAATTTATTTATTGTTGTTTTGGATGAATATCTTCGCTTGCCGGTTGCATTGATGACTTAATTCATGATATTGTGAACTTTCAACTTTAAATTGACCAATTCTTAACTTAATTTGAAAGGCTTGACCATAGAGGACCAATACTTGTGTTGTGAAACAAAGCAGTTTTCTTTATATAATTTGGTAGATAATTTAATGTAGTGATTTAAAGTGGAATAGTATTTTTTTAAAAAATTATTCTTAGAAATACTTTTTTGGTGATACAAGTCATTTCTTTGTCTGTGCTATTTTTTCATCTTTTTCGGCTTTGTAAACAACTGTTTGATTATCACAATATTCCTCATCCGTTTGATTAATCTGAGTCTAATGCATGGAATTGCTAACCGAGTGTCTGTATTAATTTCTTCTATTAAGTGTATGAGACTTATATGCGTGTTGCTTTTCTTATTTAGAAAAATAGTGTTATTTATTTCTTAAATGAATTTACCGCACATAGTGGGCCAACGTTCTAGTTATTATTATTATTATTATTATTATTATTATTATTATTATTATTATTATTATTATTATTATTATTATTATTATTATTATAATAATAATGATTACGGGCTGCCTTTTTTAGTAAGTTTCTCTATCCTATAAATAGCACCTTTTTTTTTCTTTTTGCTGTTTTTGAAAATTAATTATTTCACAATCAATGCATAAATCTAAATAATATTATATTTCCAATTCAAATAATTAAAATGTAGCTAAGTATAAGTTTAATATTGATTACAATTTAATTGAATATTTAATTTTATAGAAAAGTTACCTTTGTAATTCTTTTTTATCAGTTTTTAATTTGTGTTCTTAATATAGAAAAATTATACTATTTTCTATTCTTACTATATACTTTCACATATGAATCTAATGACATCCTGCAAATTAGCTGAAAGGCTTCTAAGAATATTCACATGTTTCTTACTTCTGATGGCGCCGCCGGTAAGTTCGCACTATACATTATAATCTGAGTCGGGTGAGTCTATGACTCTATGAACATACTACTATATATCCTCCTTCTGTTATTGTAGCCCCCGGATTTTTAAAGTAGGTTTTTTTTTTCCTCCTAAAATACTTTTTATTTTGTTATTTTGAGATTTTCCGTTTGGAAATAATATGTTTAAATGCTATAACATAATTGCAAATTAATAATTTTCAATCCATTAATTAATAGTAAACGTTACAGAAGAGTGATTCATGGAAATCATGACATATAATTAATTGGAGTATTATTTTGTGTCTATATATATATTTGAGAATTTTACTATCGATCCATTCACTTCTTGTATGTGATTTTTCTTCATTTTTATTTTCTCAATCTAGAGAAACAACAACGTATATGAAAGAGGTTACCACACCATAAACATTTTACAAGACACAAAGTAGATCAACATCTATCTCCATATTGCGGATTCAAAAGAAATGTTGTGTGTAAGGCGTGGAGCATCAACAATCGTCGTTATACTTCTAAAAAAAAAGTAATTGTGACTATAATTTTCTCCTTAGCATTTGTTTCATCTTTATTTATATTAATTTCTTTACATGGATTGCACGGTCTTACCTAAACATATCAAGTATTAATTACATGTTCTCTAAAATATTTATCATATATATGTAAAGTCTATTTTTTGCGAACGCTTTTTAATTTTTAATTTCAGTCTATTATTGTTGGATATTATAATTTAACAATGGTTGTATTAGTTTAGCTCAAATGAATATAATTACATTTGTTTGTTTGTTTTTTTTTATTTATCGATATGTCATTTGTACGGTAAATCTCAATCATAATTAATAATATGTTAATATTAGATGTTACAAATACATAATTCATAAAAAAAATAATTTATTTTGTCTTTTTCTAAAGGGACAAAATGTAAAATAGTCATTTAAGATAGTGGACCAAAAAATACTAGCCACTAACTTAAAAATATATAAAAAATATTCACTTTTACATAATAAGACAAAAGTACCCTTAATGAGATCGATTGATCCTAACACACGGGATCGATCGAGCCCAATGCACTAAAGATCGATCGAGCCCTTTAGCCCAACACACTAAGGATCGATCGAGCCCTTGACCCCAACAGAATAAGGCTCGATTGATCCTGACACATGGGATCGATCGAGTCCATTCGATCCGAACACACTAAGGATCGATCGCGCCCAAGACTTTTTTTCTTCTTACAAGTATTTAGTATTAAGGGTAAAAATGTCAAGGTGACTACTTTTTATATCTTTACAAGATAGTGGCTATTTTTTTGTTTTTCTTAAGTTTAGTGGTTATTTTCTACCATTACCACTTTTGTAAATATAGTGTATTATATATTTCGAAATGATATAAAAAAAAAAGGCATACACACAATTCAATTGTGTTTTCATTATTCATTAATTTTCATGTTCGATAAGATAAGATGGTTATCGGAGTAGGGGTCATAGAATTATATGAATGGAGTTGGACAACTTAATGAAATGGTAGAGAGAGGAGAGCATAGAGGAGAAATTGAGTGCCAAAATTAATTTGATAATGCAACAATTTAATGAAATCGAATTGTACAACATGATTAAATGGTAGAGAGCTGGGAGCAGATAGGAGAAGTACAATATTAGCATATACGCATGTCTTGGTTAGTTAGAATAAGTTTTCTACAGTATCAATGTCAATGAGGTCTCTATTAATTAAAAAATAAAAGGTTCATTCCTTGAAAAAAAAAAGGAAGTTAATTATCAACTTTTTTTGTCTATCAATATTGAAGATATATTTATACGTTATAATCGATCGATGGTCATGACTTTTAATTATGAAACAATTAGTAACTTTCTAGAAATCATATGCGTTGATGATATATTATAATTAGAATTTAATTAATACAATTAAGATCAATGAATTAACCCCTAAAAAAATCAATAAAAGACATTACAAAAGCACTATTCACGAACAAATTTACATATTTCCTGATTCTATATGCTGGTATGACTGACAAAGATAGTTTAGGCTCATTTGATCAAAAGTATCTCGGGGTCAGGGCGTCTTCGATTGGCCTGATATTTTGCAACTACTATTCGCTGACAGTGACAAAAAAATCACCCGAATATATTTAGATCGATTTTTTCAGTTGGCCCAATGGGCCTAGACCGGCTCGGCCACCCAAGCCCACGTAAAGTTTCCAATAAAGTTTAATAAGTCATATCCAAATAATAAGCAATGATAATATCTAAAAAACATAACAATAAATTTCATTCCTTATAATCAAGAATAGCTAATATCAATGATAGTGGGAGAAATGGTTAATCCCACGTTCATGGGATTACTAATTTCTAATTGGAGTAATCCAATTGGAATATGTATTCTTAATTATAATTTTGTATCATTATTTGGATAAAGAATGAAAACATAAATGATCATTCCATTTCTTAAACTAATTTTGATATAATTGTGTTTATTTAGTTCATGTCACTAATTCCACCATATACATGTCTATCATTTACTACTATGAGTTTAAACAAAACAAATATCACTCAATAATTGAATCATATGTCATTGACAATCAATAAAAGTTATATTCATAAGTTTGTAGTGAAATTTTAACATTTTAACTTATTTAATTTCGTACTATAATTTTGTCACAATTATCATCTGACTACACTATGAGTAAATAATTACTCCCAACATCTTATAAGCTTAGCCTATTTTTTATATTTGGACATAATGCAACTTTACCTACAGTGAAAATTATAAAAACTCACTATCATTAAAAAATACTCTAGATATTTTAAAAAGCACAATATGCTAATGCGTCCCACAAAAAGTAACTATACTTGTAGTTGAACTATCTCAAATTTTGTTTTTGTCTCAAAATTTTACAAATATACAACAATACTACATTACATTTTCAATTTGATTTTAAATCATTTATTTTATTAACGTTAGTAATCGGCCGTCAAATACTAAATTTATGGAATGAACGAAGTATAATATATATATATATATATATATATATATATATATATATATATATATACTACTCCATTTGTCTGAAAAATTCAACCACACACTTGAAATTGAAAACAAATAACTAACTATATATATAATAAAGATACTTAAAATTCTACCAAATTATAAAATATATCATTAAGTACAAAGAGTAATGCTCCCTTACCCACCGTGGGCATGCTTAATATGCTCACGGATGAGGTGACAATATTATATTTAAAGAAAGTTAATTAGTACTCCCTCCGTTTTTTTTTTCATTATAAAAATAAACCTACTAAAAAAAATAAACCCTAATAAAAAACCTAAACTCTAAAAGGAAAAATCATTGACGTGGCAGTGCCACGTCAGCCGTGGGCACATTAAGCATGCCCACGGTAGGTAGGGGAGCATTTCTCTAAGTACAAATTAATAATGACTCCTAATATCTTAACTATAAGTTAAGACTCATTTTCTGTATTTTGACATAATGCAAACATATGCTCATACCTAAATAGTAATTATACTTGACCTATCTTAAATTTTGTTTTCCATCTCAAAATTTTATAAAGATACAACTACACTATACACTAAATTACATTTTTAATTTTATTATAAATACTCCCCCTGTCCATGATTTAGTGACCATCTCTTTTTGGTATGCATTTTCACATCTATTGATGATGGGTTTTAAAATGAATTTTTGAAATATTTTTTTTAACAGAATTCAGTCACATCAAGAAATATGGAAATGTGTGCCAAAAAGATAGGGTAACTAAATTATTGACGGAGGTAGTAATTTATATTCTTAATAGTAGTAATCGGTCGTCCGTTACTAAATTTGTGGAATTAACGAAGTACAATATATATTACTAATTCATCTGGTCGAAAAATTCAGTTGCACACCTAAAATTGAAATTAACTAACTCACTTAACGTAATAAACATTCTCAACATTCTAATTTTCTTAAAATTTATGGAATTAACAAAGTACAATATATATTACTAATTCATCTCGTCGAAAAATTTAATTGCATACCTGAAAAAGAAATTAACTAACCCATTTAACATAATAAACATTCTCAACATTCTACCAAATTATAAAAACCAAATTACAAAATAGTATGTAATTGTAGTCCAACAGATTACTCTTCTTTATATATAATTTTTCTTTCCAAATTTAATTTGAAAATAAATCTCATAAAATATTATTTTACGTTCTTAATTTTATTATAAAAAACAAAAAAAAAATTCTTCACATTTGTCCCGTGCCCCATGGAACTAAATTTGTGAAAGGCACAAAGTATGTATTTAATTTTGATTTAAGTATCACTAATAGGGATGACAATGGGTCAGGTACCCACCCATTTAGTCTTTCCCAAATTCAAACCCGTTAAAATTTTTCGTACCCATACCCGTCCCAAACTCGTTTAAAATTTGATTTTAATACCCGTACCCGCCCCAAACCCATCGGGTAATACCCACTAATTACCCGATAAAACCCGAACTCTACAACATTAATATAAATAGTTCTTTAAAATTTTATATAACAAAAATTATAACTATATATATATATACCAATCGAAAATCAAAATTATTATTTAAACATGCAAATCTTATTATAAATATGAATTATAAAACAAATCTCAATAGATACCAATAAAATATTAATTTTGATACATTAAAAAAATGTAGAATTACGAATAGTTATTAATATTTTAATTTTCACACACATACATACATATATATGAGTTTGGGTAGTGGGTACCCGAACCTATCTACCCATACCCAATCCAAACCCATTGCGGGTATCAATTTTATTACCCAAACTCATCCCAAACCTGTTTAGTTTTACCCAAACCCGTCCTATTAGGGTTTGAGTTGGGTGGGTACCCGCAAAAACCCGACCCATTGCCATCCCTAATCACTAATCTCAAAATACATTAAAAAAAAATACTCGGAAAAATATATAGGATATATATATATATATATACAGCCCCGGTCCTGACATTTTATGGGCCCTAGGCGAAATTGAAATTGGAGGCCCCCTGTAATTTTTCAAGACCTAAAAAAAGTCTTTTAAGTTCATCCATCTTTCGACCACTTCAAGTTTGAGAAACAAGATTTTTGGGGCATTTATATGTCTTCCAAATCAGTGCATATTTTATTTTTGGAAGTGAACTTAATATACTAATATCTTTTGTACTCTTACTATACTACAAATTAATACATCACCCACCATTTAATACATTTATTATATTAAATTAAAAAACTACTCCACAAAAAATTTAAACTTAAAACTTTTGATCTCAAACTTAATCCCTACATCCTTACATGAGGGTTTTATATTGATTTCACAATGTTAGAAAAGTAAGAAGTATAATTAATTACTGCAAAGAAAATCTGCATTTATAATTCAGATTAAAATAAAAAGAAGAAAAACAAACAAAGAAATTTTAATTGTGTCAAAGCGTGTTTCCCAATTTTAGTAGAAATTGTTTTTTTACTTTGTATTATTCCCCTAGGCCCCACCCCTTTCTCTCCCCTCAGGCGTCATCCCCCATTCTTCATCGTCTTCGTACTTCTTTGTCTCAACAAGTTCTGATTTCTGATTCATTCGACTGCAACAACGCAAGCTTCAATTTCAATTTTCAAGTCTTCTTCTTCCGGTTCTAAAACCTAGATATCACGACCAAAAGACAAGAATTATGTATGAATTAACTACAATTTCATTCCATATAATAAATGAAAAAAATAAAAATTTGGGGCCCCTTCCGACCGTGGGCCCTAGGCGGCGGCACTCCTCGCCTATGCCCAGGACCGGGCCTGTATATATATATATATATATTCTAAGACAATATTGCATCCACATTCATAAATAATAAATAATAAATTGATTTTTGTATAAAATCTTTTTTAATAAAATAAAATCAAAATTATACCCGTGCGTAGCACAGGTGCGGTACTAGTCATATAAAAAGCATAATACGGAGGGTATTATTGTCAATTTTTATTTTTTAAAATTCCCAAAAAAATTATGAATTAATTAAACGGAAAAGGGAACGGTATTATTCACCAAACGGCGCAATCTTCGAACTGTATAAACAAGCACCCCTTCCCAATCAACAACAATTTCTCCACCGCCTATAAAATTCATCAAAATTTTCACTAAATGGTTTAACACTCTTGGCAAAAAGGCACGCATATTCACTCCTGTAGAATTCTTTTTTAAATAGTTACTATCAAAATTAGAACATCAATTGCGTTAAATTTTAGCTTACATTATCAATTATCAATTTCCAGTAGAGATGCATCCTTCTTCTTTTCTCTTTCTTTTTCTTTCAGGGACCGTTGATGATTGAAAAGTCGAACCATAAATGATTTACATCCCAATTATTCCAAGTTTGGTTCATTCCAATTTTGTTTATAGAATCCACTTCTTTATTTTCACTACAAGAAACTGGTTAGTTTATAGAATCCACTTCTTTATTCCAAGTTTGGTTCGTTCCAATTTTAGCTACACATACTTAGCTACACATAATTATGTGTGGTTAATTTAGTGATACATAAGTACAAAATGTGTAGGTAAAGTTTTAGCTACACATAATTATGTGTGGTTGATTTAGCTACACATAATTAAAAAAAATGTGTAGGCAAAATTTATTTTATAATTTATTTTATTATTTAATGACATTCCTCTCTAAATATTTTTGATGATAATCTCTCCAGCTCCAATTAACAAAATAAAATAACAAACACTTCCTAAAATTATTTAGACAAAAACTTGGGTGAGATCGGCCACATAGTGTGGCCGGGTCAAAGTGTCAATCTTTATATATAAAATTGTTAATCTATACGAATAAAAGTGTCAATCTTTAACATAATTATTTTACGAATAAAATGTCAATTTTTAAAAGTGTCAATTTTTATATAGAAAAGTGTTAATCTACACGAATAAAAGTGTCAGTGTTTTAGCCGGCCGCACGGTGCCTGTGGCTGACCCGAGTGTGTCCCAATTGTTTATTGTAAATTTTCTCAAATTATCTTCTAATTAGTACTCAGTAATTAACTCATGTTGTCTTCCATCGATATCTATAAAACCCAAAACAAGAAATAAAAAAATAAGGACATGACACGTCAGCAATATAATTTAGAATATAATTTGTTTCTAAATTTGCTACTAACAGGAACGTCCTTTATCCTATATACTGTATACAATAAAAAATAAAAAGGAATAGGAAAAGTAAAAATATGAAATAAATTTGTTAAGATCGCTCCCTCTTCAACGCCAAAATAAATCTGAGTCCTTCTTCAAGCGGAGCGACATACGTATTATATATACATTTTTAACCATATAATTTTACTAATTATCTAATCTATGTTACTGTATATGGTTTAACGAGCTTTTATATATTGATTTGAGCTTTTATATTTACTTGGCCATATCTATATCTTTCGGATGATATTTTTTTTACTGTTTCAATTACATTGAGCATAAAAGTAATCAACTACAAAGAGTATAAAAAAAGTAAATATTAAAGAAATAAATTATCTCTTTGAACAGAATACATAAAGAAATAATCAAAATATTAAAGGATGGAAATTAATTTACGATTTCAAAATTTTCAATACCCGCCTCCACACTAAAAATCTCTCACTCTTACCATTCGAATAAAAAAAATAGTCATTCTTACCATCTCTCACTATTTTTTAAGATAAAAAATAGTCACTCGGATAAAAAAAAATAAAAAAAATAGTCACTCTTACCATAATACCCTCGTCCTTGTAGCACAAATCATATGAATTCACGAATTCAAATTCGTGAATTCGTGAATTATTATACAAAAATAAGACAATTCACGAATTGAACATGTGGATTCGTGATTTCACTCACAAAAAAAAATGAAGAAATCACGAATTCTGGATTCGTGATTTCACTGATGCAAATTGGGGGGAAATAATTCTACTACTTATTATAGAGGTTTGAGCACACAGACATCGTCGATGTCAATGATAAAGCAAGGGACTTTTCAACTTCTAATCAATGTTTTGTGAATTAGGCTTAAATTTCAATTTCAACGTTAATAAATATAAAAATTAATCATGAAGGTCCACTATTAATAAAGTTGATTTAATTGCAGATTAACATTAACAATAATGATATTCGGCCATAATGTGGCCGGCCACACAAGAAATTTTTCTGAATATACATAATTTAAAAAATATAAATTAAAAGTTATAATCAATATTCAAATGTTTATAAGAGATTATTCTTAATTACTTTAAAATTTTGAATATAATTTTTTTTTTCTCCCTAATAATTTTTTTTCTCTTAAATAAAAAAGCAAGAAAATCTTTAAAGTAGTCACGATTATCAAATAAATTAAAGGTTAATATGTTAAAAATATATAAATTATATTATTTTTTTAATTTTTTCATAAAAACTAAAAAATTTGACATAAATACATAAATTATTCATATTAATATAAATTATGGTCGGCTACGCTATGGCCGAATAACATCACCTAACATTAATGTGAGTTGTTCCCTTCAACCTTATCACTAAACCCTATAAAGCTGTTTCCAATTTTTTAGTCTTTTTGCCTCGCAAGCAACCTCAATAGGGTTTAGTGGAATAAAATAACATAAAATAATTTTTTTAGTGTAATGGAATAAAAAAATCCTCTCCAATCAAATTGCACGAGCTAACATAGAACGTTGCTTGGTGTTCGTATTGCTTAATTGCCGATTGCTTGTTGCTTAATTGCCTATTGCTTAGTTGTCTATTGGCTATTGCATATATGTTTATCAGTACTTATTTGCTTATATATTTGATTTGTATGAAGTGAAATAGTACTATAAACTACACGCGATGATAATATACGCTTAATAGCTTAATAGAAGGGAACATATAATTTATCGTTCCAACGTTTGCACATATTCACGATTATGTCCCAACGTATACATATTTTCAAATCGATACCTAATGTTTTAAAAAAATTACAATTATATCCTGGTTCTCACTTTTAATATCTATGTGGCTCGCCGGAATGCCACGTAAGCTATACACATGGAAATTAACATAAAAAATACAAAAAAAATAAAAGCAATGCACTATAACGATCTCAGCATGAACCAACGACTTTTTAAGCATATATACTATTCAATATAAGGATTAAAAAATAGTAAAAGTTAATAAATGGAACACTACCAAATAAATTAATATTAATTAGATAATAGTGGTAAAATAAAAGTTTTTCACGTCAAAAACGGTTTCATTAGAAAGGATTAACCAAATCCCATAATTATAGAAACTTCCAAATTTAAATTCATTGACATGGTAGAAAATAACCCACGTTTTTAAACTATACGGTTACCGATCATTTTTGTTATAAATTTACACCCTTAGATCTACAAAAATTGAATGAATAAGATTGGTTCCTAATTCTCAATATTGACAACATTTCCTATAAGAACCCACCCATGTACTTCAAATTCTTTAATCATATTAGTTTGGAGACAACTTTTTATGTATGGGTAGGTAGCGTCCAATAATTGTTTAGAGCAATATTGAATACACCCTCTGTCCCTCAATAAGTATCACAACCACCAAAATGATAAAACCAAGGAAATAATCAATTTTACAATTTTGCCCTTAAAATCCCAGCTTTTAATATTAATTCATTCTCTCTCTTCTACTTTTGATAACACTTATTGGAGGACAGATGAAGTATTGTGGAACAGTTAAAATCACATGTTTTCCCAAATTATAATATAAATCTTATCTAGTATGCAAAATAAAAATAGGCTAAAATAATAAAATAATTACGAATAACAATTTAAGTGAAATTGATAGAATTCGAGAGAGAGTTTATATAGCATCTAAAAAACACAACCAGAAAAACACAATTATGACCGTCAATACCAATAGCAAGAGTTTATATAGCATCTAAAAAAAAGAGATATGTAGACATCATTAACAGAAATAGTTGTTCTGGTCAACGAAGCACAACTCAGTTAGTAAGACGTTTCTCCTCCAATTAAGAGGTTGGGGGTTCGAGACACCTCGGATGCGTGTGTGTGTTGTGTTTGCCTGATAAAAAAAGAAAAAAAGAAATAGTTGTTCTGAAATTTGAATATTAACTCAAAGTTTTTATGCATAGTAGCTTTTCAAATGTATAGTGCCTCAAAAGTTAAATAAGCGACTCTCGGTAGTCGGTATGCTTTACACCATTTATTAGAAGAATCAATTACAATTAGAAATTGAAAGGACTCAAAAGGTAGGGATGAGAATATGAGATATCGGAAATGACTAATAAATTGATAACGATAATATTGTGCATAGGAAAGTGTGACCTGCAATTATTCAAGCAAATTAAGTTGACATTCTTTGACTTTGAATGAAAAATTAAGTTGACAGATTGGTTTTATGGATTTGGATTCAAAATTGAAGTTTGAAGTTCTTCCTATGTGTCCTTTATTTGGGTAATGGCTTTACAGATTATTAATTGGAATCCTGTCATTGTACTTGATATTTACTTCGATTCGAGAATTAACCAATTGTGAAGCACTCTTCGATTGGAAACTTTATATATATACCTTTGGTTTCTTTGAAGAATATATTGCATATCTTGAAATATAGTTGAAGCATGAGTTTAGTTGAGCCACATGGAGATACACAGAGGGAGTATATAAAATACTTTTGTATCGAAACAATAGAAAAGTTTAAACACTATCTCAAAAAAATATTAATTAGCACATATTTAAGTAATATATTTACTAATAAAATTTTAATATGTAGCATATTTTTATAAAATACGAAATTTTCAATTCAAAGAGATGAATTATATACAATCATATTTCATCTTTCATCATAATTCATTCGCGGTATCATTATAAAACATTGTTTCATCCTAATGAATTCTCAGTACAATTCTAATGCACATATTAATATAACGTAATCAATAGTTTAGATAATTTCTTATTTCTTACAATAAACTTATTTTTTTGTGTTCGTCCTTATTAAATTTACAAAATCTAAGAGAACACACCTGATAGTGTTGCGCGAGCGAAGCCGGGGGGCCAAAACTAGTCTATTTCTATACCAATATATAAAATAGCCTTGTTTTACAAAATGTAGACTTCATGTATCCTCCTTTTTTTTAGTTAATAATAATAATAATAATAATAATAATAATAATAATAATAATAATAATAATAGGTAATTTACAATTTTGTGTGAGTGTGTGCGTGTTTTAGTTTTATATCTTTTTTATTTTTATATTTATGAACCATAATTTTTTCTTTCTTCCTTGCACATGTTTGGAGAAAATACTATAGCATTATATATGTAGAGCTGCTATTTTTGGTTGAATTTTCCTTCTGGGTATATAATTAGAAGGGAAAATCTAGGAAAATAAATGTTTGGAATATAATCCTACGTTTATGTTTGGAAGGGAATATATATATATATATATATATATATATATATATATATATATATATAATACGATTACGGATCATAATCCTACGTGGAATAATCTCAATTTTTTTGAATATTTTCTAAATTCTCATGATTTTGAATTTATAATTCATTAATTCTATATAGTTCCAACTATTCCGCATCGATTGTTTATGGAACATCATCAATAAATAATCAATATAAAAGATATATCACATTTTTAAAAGGGCTCACTCAGAAAAGCTATGGATTTCACATAGCGAAAAGCCAAAACTATGCAATAAATTCTAAATGTTTTTTTTTTCATTTTTTTAGCACATTAGATGAAAAATAATTAACTACTCCATATTAATTCGTGCAACCAAATTATAAATATTTCAAAAGAAATAGCCAATCAATTAAAATAAAATTCTAGCAAACTCAAAATTTAATAAATCTTATAGGCTGAAATACGTGAACTAATAAATTAAACTAAAATATAAACTAATATGATCCTATGTAAAAATAATTAAGTAAATCCCATATATTTGATTTTAATTACTTATTATTCTTATATCAAATAGCTTAATTTAACACATTGTGATTAGTGCAGTACTTTTGAATTATGTGAATTAGAATATATATTCAAATTCCAATTTTAATATATAAATTTTCAGTGATGATGAGAATATAGTATACTATGTGAACATATTTTTTAATTCTCATAACTTTGACTTTATAACTTATTAATTTTATTTTACTTCAACTATCTCACATTGACTATTTATGAGATCCCATCAATACACAACCTATATAAAAGGTGGCGCCACACTTCCAAAACTATTCATCTTCAATTTTAATTTAAGGAATGAAAACATGAAGGGACACATTCGGGTCAGCCAGAGGCACTGTGCGGCCGACTAAAACACTGACACTTTTATTCGTGTAGATTAACACTTTTCTATATAAAGATTGACACTTTTAAAAATTGACATTTTATTCGTAAAATAATTATGTTAAAGATTGACACTTTTATTCGTATAGATTAGCACTTTTCTGTATAAAGATTGACACTTTGACCCGGCTACACTATGTGGCCGACCTCACCCAAGTTTTTGTCAAACCTGAATTCATTATGATATTATTTTATTTTTTATGATAAATAGTTTGAAAGTATCAATATATATACATATAATAGCAAAATGAGTCTTAATACTATGTGAAATTTCATGAGGGCAATTTAGCAATTTTAGTTACATTGAATTAATTATCTCACACCAGTTTTTTATTCAAAACTAATCATCTCATCAGTTAGTACAATTTAAGGATGTACTACTTTGTATTAGTTTTTATTCTTTTTAGAAATACCCATTCGAACCCATTATGTATATCAAATCGATTTATTAATATTGAAAACAATGATTATAATAATAAAAGATTTAAATGCAAACATCAAAAGATAAACTTTAAGGAAAAAAAGCACGTTAATTTTTGATTAATTAATTATTATTGAAATAATAAATTAACTTATTTTTCAATTATAAATGAATATAACTACTCAAGAATTGATAACTCTCCTTAACCTTATGAACTTACGTCTCTTGCAATAGACACCTAAACAACGGACAAATTGATAATCAAAATAAGTGCAGCTACCCGAAATACATCCTTGACCTATTTTTAAGTTTTTGAACAACGAGCGACTTGACATTTAAATTGAATTAAACCAATGGATCTCAATCCTACGTGGTATTATCATTAATTTTCGTAAATATTTTTCTATATTATCATGATTTTGGCTTTATAAGTAATTAATTTTATTTTAGTTCATTTCACATCGATTATTTATGAGACATTATCAATGAGATACTCATATAAAATAAGACACCATATATTTAAAATTATTCATCTTTATTATTATTTATTTATTTATTTTTATATTTGGGTTGGGGTATAGTGTTTAAAAAGAAAAGATATAATACTCTTTGGGGACATATGAAAAGGGAAAAAAAAATAGAATACTTTTAAGGGACATAGGGACTATGTTATTATAATAATATTTCAAGTAGTTTTACAATAGTTGTAACGCCTCAATTTTCATAAATAAAATAATTGATTTTTTTTTTAAAAAAAACTTCATTTATTAAATACTAAAAAAATAGACGAAATAAGTCTTGAAAAAAAAACTAATTAAAAATACTAAAACTAGTAAAGCGGAAGTCTTAACACGAAAATAACATTATCCGGAATTAAACTAGCTTATTAAAAATTAATCCCGACTCCACCATCGTTCACCACGCCGCCCATCGTCCGAGTATGCTCCTGAAAAGATAAAATAGTTTTGGGGTGAGTACTATAAACTCAGTGGGTTGCATTTATCCATATTATAAGAATTACTACAAAAGAATACGTGGAAACATGAATATAATTCTCTTCTTTTTACGTCCGTAGACGAACTTCCTTTATTCTACGTCCGAAGACGAAACTTCCTTTATTTTACGACCGAAGACGAACTTTCCTTATTTTACGTCCGAAGACGACACTTTCTTTATTTTACGTCCGAAGACGACACTTTCTTTATTTTACGTCCGAAGACGACACTTCTTTATTCTCATTAAAGCTGCATATCACACATATCAATTGAGCAAAACGTATAATAAGGATAAATACGAAAATGCAACTTTTTCCCCCACTTTAACCTTTCTTAACTTGACTCTTCAAAATCTGCAATTAAATCGTTAAGTCCTACGCGCCTCGCCTAATAAAATAAAATCTTCAATTAATAACTAACAACAATCGTATTCTTTACGTAAAATTCTACACTCAAAATAATGAATTAAAATCATACTATATATGCACCAAACTGATTAGAATATACATATACACATATTATAGCTATACTTTAATTAAATAATAAGTTTTGAATCATGCATTACGTATATATATAAGTAGATAGCCTATATATATTCTACATGCAATGTGTATATATATATATAAATTGGCTGCATGCGATACAGTTGGAAAAATAAATAAAAAAAATAAATAAGGAATACAACAACTACGACTATGCAGTGTTTCATATCTTGTCGCCGATCGGTGGAAAGAGGATAATCATGAATTGAAATAAGGAAAAACAAAACTTGTTGATAAGAAAGAGAGATGAAGATCTTTTGACACGTATCGATGGAGAGAAAATAAAATAAAATAAAATAAAAATAAAAATCATAGGAATAGAGTTTGACTCAACAAGAATTTGAAGCACACTCGTCTTGATAGAAGAAGCAAACAGAATAATTTATTTTTATTCTCGGTTCTTCGACGATGAGACATACAGATCGTCTATCGCCATCAAAATTTGATTACGACACTAAAAGAACAACGAGGAGGAGGATTGTACCTCTTATGATACTACTAAAGAATTTTTCTTCTTTTTGGTGTGAAGAATGAGGGGAAAGAAGGCTCTATTTATACTAGAAGATGAAAAAGTTGGAAAGGCTTTTTCAGCAATAGAGTTTAGGAAAGAGAATAATTTTAGCACTAAAGTTTAGGAATAATGAAGTGATTTGCTCGATCATTTTTCTTAGAAGGAAAGGTTTTCTTAAAATAAGATTAAATGAGCATTTACTAAAATCCTAAAATCATGCTAGGAGACTAATTGATGATTTGACTTTTGAAAATTAAAATCTACGAAAATATTTATTCTAATTGATGGATATACTATTGGGCTTAACTTAAAGGAAATGGGCTGAGGTAAATAAATAATACTTGGACTAAAATTAAGAAGAAGATGGTTAGTAAATGAAATAAATATAAATATGCTTGAAATGAAATATGTGATCATGCATGCATAAATTATTTTCTAGAGGTGCGATTTACGGAGCTCGACAATTTAATCACACATAAATAAATAAATAAAATAAAATAAATAATAAATAGGAAAAATGTAGCTAAAATATTAGGGGCGCTACAATAGTGGAACTCTATCTTATACTAATTAGTGAGTATCGTATAATGATTATGGCGAGATACTAATTATCAAAGTCTTTGCTTTCGAAGCAAAAACAAGATAATAAATTTTATTTAAAAATATTTTGATTGCATCTTACAAGAAAGTTGTTAAGTACTGTAGTTTTTTTTTTTTTGAATTAGATCGTACCTAGGTTGTCACGACCGCACTTTGCTAAGGATAGCTAAGACGGGAAACCGTGACTAGGGGTTGGATATAAGAAGCGGGAAAGAAAGGGGAAACGACTTGTAACTCAGTAATTAGCAAAATGAACAATTGAATAGACTCGATCAATGAATAAATAGAAGGCAAATGAAGATATGAAAAAGCCCATGGCTCAAATATAATATAGTTATCCATGAGAAG
>CM038120.1:12674661-12926259 GCA_001642375.2 Mentha longifolia | reverse complement strand
AGCGGCGCCCCTCGACACCACCCTCATCCCGCATCTCCGCTCAGCGTGCCTCACCGACGGAGACGACAACAACACGGTGGCGCTTGACACCAGATCTAGAGACTTGTTCAACAACAATTACTTCGTCTCAATCTCTTCAAGGGGAAATGAATTCTGCAGTCCGATCAAGCGCTCATTTACGATGATACCACGGTGGCCACTTGAAGGGGAGAAGAGAGAAAGAGAGGAGGCGGTGGTGTGCGGTGATTGGAAAGCCGTGGACTGTGGAAAGACGAAGAGAGAGAGATGGGAAATAGAGGGTGCGGGACGGCTGATGGGTGGAGGGTAGGGTTTCATTTCTAATTTTTTTTTATTAAATTTTATTAAGGGTATAAAAGTCTTTACATACGAAAAATGGCTAGAATTAAGTAATTTTCTTATTGTTGACTAAAAAGACTTTTTTTTTTATAAGAAAGACTATTTTAGGATTTGCCTCATTTTTCTTTGTATTTTTAATTTTATGCAAATTTATTCAATCTTTTATAAGATACATATAAATGTTGGTAAATTTTAAAAGATCATGCGTAGATATATCATTTTCCGTGGCACTAGTACTAGTACTAGTAGAAAGCAAAATCAAAGGTCAAAGAATGTGCACTGTTTCCTTTTTAACAGGTTATAATGGCGGCCTATGCAGCTTTGTTTCTCTAAGCAAATCAAGACGATATCGAACAACATCCTTCCCCTCCAATTTCCATGAACAAACAACAAGTCGAATCTCTCACTGGAATCGTTTAGATTCTTGGAGGAATTTCTCCAAGGTTATATTTCCCCTATCGCCGACAGCGAAGAAGCAGATCCATTGGAGAGGCGCATCGCAGGTGCAGCCTATGCTGCTGAAGACGTTATCGAATCTCGAATTGTGGATCGGATTCTTCCTCGACATCCAAAAAATCGGGTAGGTTCTTTGATTGCTTCCCCATTCTGAAAAAAACCCCAAACCTAGACAAATCAAAAGCGTCAACTTGCATCAAATCTGCAGCTAGCGATAGAGGAGATGGATTGATCAAGCTCGATGCAGAGAAGGCGGTTGGTCCACGATCAACGGCTAAGATTCGTCGATGCATCTTCTGTCAGATCTTCTTCCTCCACTGCCGTGGTGGTGTGCTCTGATGACGTCATAGTGGAGATCATGGAAAAGCTCACCGCGGGAAGACCCGATCGCCACGTCATCCCGATTGTTGGAATGGGAGGCATAGGTAAGACCACTCTTGCTCGATCCGTTTATTCGAATTCACTTATTAAGGAGCATTTTGATACTTTTGCTTGGAACACAAGAGAAATTCTTTGTGGACTTGTTTGAGGCTAAGGATTTGATGAAGCAAATGGTAAAACAATGGTTGCTTGCCTAATGGTGTGACGGACAAAGTTTTTGTTAGGATCAGAGCTTTACAAGTATTTGTGTTTAGTAAGTTTTTCGTCGTAATAGATGATATGTGGAGTATTGATGCATGGAACAAGATGCAACATTTCTTTCCAAATATTTATCTGGGAGAAGGCTTCTTATTGTAATGGATGATATGTGAGTATTGATGCAAGGAAAGAGATGCAACATTTTTTTCCAAGTATTTATGTGGGAGAAGATTTCTCGTTGTAAGGATGATATGTGGAGTATTGATGCATGGAACGAGATACAACATTTCTTTCCAAGTATTTATGTGGGAGAAGGATTATCGTGTAATGGATGATATGTGGAGTATTGATGCATGGAAGAGATGCAACATTTCTTTCTTAGTATTTATCTAGGAGAAGGTTTCTCATTGTAATGGATGATATGTGGAGTATTGATGCATGGAAAGAGATGCAACATTTCTTTCCAAGTATTTATATGGGAGAAGGTTTCTCATTGAAATGGATAATATGTGGAGTATTGATGCATGGAACGACTAGGCTATCACAACTGGGTTCTCAATTAAACAACAATTATAGCTTTAGAATGAAATTTTTAGATGAAGTTAGTAGTTGGGATTTGTTCACCAAGACTGTGTTTGGGGAGGAAAATTGACCCTTGAGTTAGAGGAAATTGGAAAGATAATAGTAGAGAATTGTAGAGAACTTCCTTTATCAATTGTTGTGGTGGGTGGTCTTTTGAAAAAGATGAAATACACCAAGTATGTTGGGAATCGATAAAGAAGAACTTGAATTTAGTGGTGAATTTAAAGAACGATAAACATTACTTGAGATTGCTGCAAATGAGCTAATCATTTGCCGGTCTATTTAAAGCCATGTTTTTTGTATATGGGAGTATTTGAGGAAGACGATACAATTAGAGTCTCAACGCTAATCCAACTATGGGTTAGTGAAGGATTTCTAAAACCAATTAGTGGCAAAAGTTTGGAAACAGTCGCACAAGGAGTTCTTGAAGGATTTGGTAAGAGATTTATGCTTGAATTAAGGTAGGAAAGAGGGGTTTTGTCATGTGATGGGGCAAGGTAGTCCTCGAGGCATAAATAGCCAATGCCGAGCTGTGATACCCAAGAAGGCTTCAAAGAAGAAAGTCCTTGATGACTTGGAATCCATACCACATGTTCGTTCTGTTATCTGTGAATATGGAGAAGTTCCATCGTGTCGAAATCTCAAACTGTTGAGGACATTACATGCATATAAGTTTCATAGAGACGAGGATGGAAGCTACCTGGATACCATTGCAGTGCAACATGTTAACTTGCGGCACCTTGCTGTAAAAGTTAGTAGCATGTCTTCATTCTTTTATTCTATCAGTCTCCTTTGGAATTTGCAAACACTAATTGTTTCTTGCACGTGTAAGTAAATCTACCTCGCCGACTGAGATTTGGAAAATGCCTCAATTGAGGTGTATTGAGTTTGTGGAATGGAGTCGGGCGATGACGTGTACTAAAGGGAATAGAGAAATTCCCAATATCAAGAAATTGAGAATAGAATATGACGGGCGTGAGGGAACTGAGCAGGATAAAAATTTTATGTACATTGGAGTACCTTTCCACACTCTCTCTCAAGAAGTTGAGTCTATATTTGGATGGTGAGTGTGAATGGGAAAACGTGTTGGAAAAGGTAGCTTCATTACCCTTTCTTGAGAGGCTTATGTTGTCGGATGGATGCTTCGGAACGTGCAAGTGGGAAATAGTCGAAGGCCAATTCCCCAACCTCAAATACTTAGAACTGTTCTGTTGCCTTGGTCTGAAAAAGTGGATGGCAGAGGAGAGCTCAATCTTTCCTCGCCTCGAGCAGCTTCGACTCTCGTATTTGCAAGAGTTGAAGGAGATCCCTTCTGAGATCGGAAACGTAGCTACGCTGCGAAGACGTGTGTAGTGAATCAGTGGTGATGTCTGCAAAAGAGGTTGTTGATGAACAGATGGAATTACAAGGTGAACTGCCTTTTCATGTTGAGGTTTGGCTTGAGAGAGAAAATGAAGCATTGCAGAATTTGGCAGGTCCCAATTTTGAAGTGATGTATTAATGTATTTCTCTTTGAAGCCTGCATATTAGTAACATATAAATGTCATTTTTATAAACGTTTTTATCATTGTAGACATTTTTTAGTTATATTGATTTTTTTTAATTTTTTTTTCCTAATATGCTACTTTATCATATGTTGGATTATGATTAAATATATTTAGTATTGAATAATGAATGTATAATATATCTATATATAAATATACTCGTATGAATTAAAATACACTATATTAATTTAAAAATAACAGTATACATAGATTATTTCTGCCCCCCCCCCCTAGCAGAATGTAAAAAACAGGTGAAAGGCTAAACAAAGTATTTCGTTCCTTTGTAAACAACACACTAGTTTCTAAGTATGTGCTCAGTTTTCAAGATAAAATAGGTACAAATTAAAGACTCGAACTAGCTCATTTTCGAATTCCCTTCGACCAGAGGAGACTCTTGGAGAATTGATAGAAGGCGTACATGGTAATCCTCAAGAACACCTGCACTTAGGCTTTGATTGTTTTCATCATTCTCAGTAGAACTGGGTTTAGTTGTTGTCTCCTGCTGCTTTGGTGACTTCAGTTTCTGGTCCTTGTAGAACAGTTTCAAAGCTTCAGTGGATGAGATACCTTGCACCGACTCGTGCAGCTGTTGGAACTTGTTTCTTGTTTCCTCTCTTTCAACCATCTTTTCCTTTAAGCCACTAGGCAAGGCAGCTATAGCACTTCAAGAGGAAAACGAAAAATTCGATGGTTAAGAATAATCGACAAAACATTACAAACTCAGCTTTCTGCAAATGACACGTTGGCATAATTTACCTGCTAATGCCTCTCACAAGACCCCAGTTGTAACCAGAAAGCACAGAATCCCTAAAGCCAATGTTGAAGCCCTCTTGTAACGCGGCTTCCTTGCCAGCAATGACACCATCACGGTAGCCTAACTATTTAAGACCAAAAATAATTACGATATTTTGAGAAATAATGTTTTGAAATCCAAATGGTGAAAGGAGAAAAAGATATTATCGTAAGCATACATTGTGGAATTGATTATGCCTCCTACGCCACTCCCTGTCCATATCGGAGGCTTTGCTCGATTTTTCAATAGAATCTTCAAGAGAGTCGTCATCATACCATGTGTCACCTGGATCGCTTTCTGAGACCAAACAAAGGAAAAACTTAACTGTTGAATAGCAAGAAGCTTCCACACCAATAAGAACATAAACATAAGGAAAAACCCATCAAGAAAGCAAATTTCAAGTCATGTGCTATGAAGTAACTCACTCCCACATCTTCCTTAATGGTCAGAATTTGTATGTTTCTTACTAAGAGTTCTATCGAATTAGGGTAGGTTACCTATCTGTCCAGAAAATAAAAGGTGAAGGAATTTTCATATAAATTAATAAAAAAGAAATAGCTAAGAATTCAAAAGAATCGAAATGCGTGGTTCTCTTAGGTCGATATAATCATTCATGTCCTAATTTGATAGTTTTCATCTTTCAAGTCTTAGATTAATAGTTAACCTATATTCAGGCCCTACATAAATAAAACTCCTTAATATCATAGAAGATTATTCCATTTCTTTGGAAAGATAAACTTATGTATAACAGAATTTGCTGAACTCCCTAACAGATGACGAACTAAGACTCAGAACAAATTTCAATAGTCCATCAATGGCTATAGAACACTTTAAGCCAGGACAAATAATCTCACAGTTAGAAGATTAACATGTCCACTAGATAGGAATCACTTAACAATACGAGACAAAATTCTAGATATACATGGATGTACATTCTCAGTTAGTAAAAAGAAAAGCCCAAGTTGCAAGTTAAGTAGGAGTACATTGCATAATCTATTGCCATTCTTTCAAACAAAATGGAATTGATGTCCAAACCCCATTCCCGATTCACAGATTATCTAAAGTTATTGTTCTCTTCAAAGTTGGATTAAGATGATCTTCTAGATACAAACAAAATAGTTACAAATGCGAAATTTGAATTTCATACCATGGAAATTGTTATTTGCTTGTATTGTAGTTGGTCTTCTATCTAAATCAACACTTGATGATTTCAAGATATCTGAATAGAGTTCATTAGCAATATTCCCATGTGGCTGTACATCAAAAGAAAATATTTACGAGCTACTCTATAAACATTTTCAACACCACAAATCAATTGAAAGACTTGATTCTCCATGACTCGACAGAACAAAAATAGGAAGCATACGAATGCAGAAACTACTGATACAAAGGCTGTGCAGAATGGGTTGTGAGATAGGAAGTAACGAATTGATATTCCACCAAATTGTTTGTTCGGCCTCTGTTTCTCCCGACCATAAACCTTTTTAACATTGATTAAAAGCATCGTTTGATCAAAAAAGGGAATCCATTTCGTTGCTTCAAGATGCATAGAATTTTCACACTTAATCCCAAGGAGAAGTGCAGTTTCCCCCAATCCCACCTTCATAGGTAAGGTATATATGGTAGTTAATTCATAAACTCCCGAAAATCACACAAAATAACAATATGCACACACAACTGGAGAAATGAGAAGCTATACAAACTCAAGTACGTATAGAATTAGGTAAGCTAATTTATTTCAAGTTAACATGACGGCACCAAAAACAACAAGAAACAGCTACTAATAAACCCCATAACCCTTACCAAGAATCTACGAAAAAATATCTCCAAAAGAATAAAAATTTCTTCTCTATCACAGATTTCAGCAGGGTAGCTGCGCACGCATATTACAGAAAGAGTGGATTACCTCCATAGTAGCTTCAGAACTTGTATCAAACAGCTGGCGTGCACCGAATGCTAATGCCTTTCGTTTCTTCTACTCCTTGATCGACAAGAATGGAGCGTGATTGCTTCAGAAAAAGAGATTATATTTCTGAACTATTTCCTCTCACCGGCGAAAAATAATGATGGCGGATCTTCGCGCACACTCTAGTTTCCACTTTGCTTATGCTCCTTCCTCTTAACATAAATCGAGAAAATAAATGTTAAATTTAACTAAATTATGCGGCCCACATAAACAATCTACCGCCAATTTGAATTGTTTTCAATCCAAAGTTGCAAAACTAATCAGCCAAAATATCAACAATCCGAATTTGTTGACGTTGAAATTGTTTCTTGGATAAATTTTGGAAGTAAAAAACGTAGGAGGTTTTGTGTTATTTATACTTTAACTAGATCTACACCCGCGCTTTGCGCGGTTTAACATTATAATTGAAATTTTGCAACATTCTATGGAAATGGCGATATATATGATTTTTACTTATTTGTAAGTGTAAGTGATTATGTGAAACATTTAGCATAAAGTGTCCTACATTATAAAGTACCTTCTTTTAGAAGCTAACCATTAATAATAATAATAATAATAATAATTAACATTATACATTTGAGAATCCATCAAGTCTCAAAGCATAAAGGAATATTATACATAAAAAAAAAAAGTGAACGAAATACGCCCAAGAATTCTCAAAAAAATAATAAGAACACAGCCAAATTTTGATATCAAAAGAAAACAAATAATCATATGAGAGTGAAAGAGCGAGATTAACATCGGCGATGAGAATTTGAATTTAACCGACTGCAAATCGAAGAGAAAAATTTAATACGGAGTAATTTTTTTTTGATCCGATAATTGATTTATTTTACGGAAAAATAAAAATAAAAAGGGAATTGAAGAGTTTGAAGTTGGACGGTTGGACAATAATAATAATGGAAACCGAAGAGTTTGAAGAAAGTATTAAATTTGAAAATGTCTTGGAAGAAGATATAGCCGCATCGAAAATTGTACTGTTTAAAATAATAAAAGAAGATATTATGAAACAATAAAAAATGAAAAGTAAAAGCAAATGGCATGCATCACTTAAAAACATAAGCTTTTTGATTGGGACATGCAATAATAGGCGGGAAAATGAATAGTTTGAGCGGGAAAATGCAAGCAAGTGATTTTGTTTTAATATATATATAAATGTGGGTGTTTCTATTATTAAATTAAATGATACTATCAAGAACGCAGCAGGAATAGACGCAGAAGTTTAGGGAAGAAGAAGAAGAAGAAAATAGGTGGGGAACGCATATTAATTCAGTAAAGGAAAAAAGGAAATTATAAAAGAAACGGAGAAACAGAAAGGAGAAACAAAATGGAATAGAAAATAGATAAATTAGAGGCGAGTTGCTGAAACATTAACATGAATGAAAAGAGTTTATTTCAGTCTTCAGTCAATGGAAGAGATACCTTTTTAGTGATGAACAAATTGAGAACTTTTACTAATACTCGCTCCGTTCACAAGAATTTTGGCTACTTTCTTTATCTGTTGGTCCATAAAAAATATGATTTACTTTTCTTTCTTTTTTTAACATAGCGCGCACACCCCCTTTATACTTTTTATCGTTATTATTTCACCAATTATTTACTAAAAAACCACCATCCCCAAGCAACAAGCCACAATTTTTATGTACGAAGGGAGCATTTGTTATTGCATTAATACCACTGATAAAAACTTATCAAACTTTATTCAATATATATAAAATATCAGATTAACCCGAGAATAGTTGGTCTTTATATTTGAAAATCCGAATCACTTGCAGCAAGGAAACACGAGAATGTGCTTGATCTACTGCAGCTCAAGTGTTTTGCTCATTTTTTTCTTTTTGTTTTCGGCTGGCCTGCTTTGTTTTTAGATGATATTTTCATAAGATTATGGTGCAGATGCTTCAACACTTACTTGACAGAAAGTTAGAATAAAAAGAGCAAATAGCAAAACTGATATATGAGTTTCAAAAAAAAAAAAAAATAGGACCGTGATGGACTTGCATGAATACAGCACTCAAGAAAGAAAGAAAAATAATAAATAATAAATAAATAAAAACTTGATTCTGCAAAATCAAAAGCAGTGGAAATTCCCAAAAACTTCAACTTTTCCTACCCAAACCGAACTTCCATTCACGAATACCCGAACGGGAAATATCCAAATTAATAAAAGCAATCTAATTTTTTTTCGTAAGCTGATCGATTCTATACTCAATTCCAAAAAAACGTAGAAATCCAAAAAATGGGGACGATTCTATTCCCTTTCAAAATAATCAAAGAATACAAATATACTACAACAGAATTTCATAGTCTAATTTCAATTTTCAATTCTCAAGAAACCAAAATTACCCAAAATTAAAAATTTACCTTGCGAAGGAGCCTGCGGTTGCTGCGCTGGTAACCGGCGGCTGTCGGGCGGGGGCTGAGGTGTTGAGTCGCGACTCGCGAGTGAAGACTCGTAAGAGGGGTTTGAGAGAGGGGTGTGCTGTTGCGTTGTGTTTGCTTAAATTCTCAGATGAACGTAATTTTCAGAGATGAAAATTTTTTAGTTTTACTGTTTTTTCAATCTATCCATTTTTTTTTTTTTTTTTGGTATCTTTTCTTTTTAGGAGTATTAATCTATCTTTGGGTAAGAAGAAGAAAATTTCCACATGGAACTTTCATTAATTAAAGCCCGGACGGATTCGGGCCTCCCACGTCAGTTTTTGAAGCCCTAAAATATGGATTCTGGATAGACGTGCATGGGCTTTTTGGCCCGCCGGTTTAGGCCCTGAACCGGCCCGAAAGTCAACGGTTTTAGCCTGGCTTGACAATCAACGGGCTCAGACCGGGACCGAACCGGAAAAAAGGCAGGCCGGTTCAAGTTCTCAATTTTTTCGGCCCGGAACCGGCGGTTAATCGCCGGGCCTCTAAATTTTTTAAATTCCTATATTTAATTGAAACTCAACCCAACTTACCCTCAATATCCAAGCTCAAATGGCCAAGCTCAACCCAACTTACTAAACCCTAACTCCCCTTCTCTTCACCTACACCGCTACACGCCTCTCTCTCTCTCTCTCTCTCTCTCTCTCTCTTCATTCATTCTCCCTATCCACAGACTACACTCCAGTCCAAACCGCTGTCCGCTCCGTTTTGCCGCCGCCACATCCTACTCCTAGCCGTCGCTGTCGTTTCCCGCTCCCCGCTCCCGGCCGTCTCCTCCTTCTTCTCTCTCCCCAACCTTAATTCCTTCTCCTACCTCTCCTTCTTCGATTTTCCGGCAACCCCACCAGCGTCACCCCACTGCTACGCTGCCCTTCTCCCGCCGTCGCTGCTCCGATCTTCTTCCATAAGTTCTAGATCTGCGAAACACGGACCGTGTATATGATATTTAGGAAAGCAGGGTCCATGCGGTTCAACCCAGAGCCCGATGGTTTTTAACCGGACTGGAACCGGCAGGTCGAAGCCCGGCCCGGAACCGGCAAAAGTGTACCCAGTCCGAGCTAGGTTCGGCCATCTGAGGACCGCGGCCCGGAACCGGCAGGCTGAGGACCGGTAATTCTTGACATATTTGCAAGTTGCAACTTTATTAGTAGAAGGTTGATTGTACATACATCGACTTCAAATTTGATTTTTAACATAAACTTAAATTTTAGCTTGATAATACATAAATTTTGGTACGAATTTGATTTTTAACACGAACTTAAGTATTAGCTTGACAATACACACCAACTTAACTATCAGTTTGATTTTTCACGACAATGAATCCACAAAAATCTAAGCTTACATGCAATATTTTTTTACACGTGACATTTTAATCCGATGTATCGTATTCGTGTGTCATTTAAATTAGAAGTGTCGTCATTTTTATAGGTCGAATGATTTGTCTATGTATATATTTTGATGTAAATATTGATTTTTTTGATAATTTTTCATAGTTTTTATATGTATGTATATGTTAAAAATTTAACTAATTGTTAACTTGGTGAATTGTCATGTTAAAATATAAGTTTGTGTTAAAAATTAAATTGATACCAAAGTGAGTGTTAAAAATCAAACTCGTACCAAAATTCTTTTATCTACAGATAAATAACCCTTTTTATTGTAATACGAAGTATTTTTTAAAGGTAAAGCCACATCTGCAATTGCAACTCGATGCAAAGGCTGGGCTATAAACTACGATTTTCCCTGTTGGGAATTATTACTCTATCAACTTACTCCGACGAGCGCTTTGTGTCTTATTTAATTAGTTTTCCTTAATTTGTATGGGGCACACTCTTGTGAGCCTGGACTCACGAGATTGGGTCGAGATTGGGTCTTTTCTAAGATCCAGATCCATCACCCGGCCTAGCCTGACCTGTCAAATAATAAAATATTTAAAAGAATATTTGTTCAGTGTCTTGTCTAAGTGCCATTTTTGCACTTCGATCTGAGCTCTGAGGAGGAATTTCCCCACAATGGTGTACCGACGAGTTTAAGAAGGCGAAGATGGAGCTAGCATCACCGGCGCCGTGGTGGTTCGCAACGCCTATGCAAAGGCCGCCACTAGAAAACAACGTCACTTGCATAGGGGGAATAAGTGTTTGAGAGCAAGAGAAAGTATTGTTTTAGTTTCGGAACGATTATTTCTAAGAAATGGGGCTTTGAACAAGAGAATTCATAGAAGATAAGGCGGGGAATCGGGTGGAAAGTTAGCCAGATGATATCGTTAAAGGTAAGCAGTAGCAATTGGTCGGCCATTTTGTGCGAGGGGAGAGTGCGCTGAAGATGTTTGCGAAATTGACATTTGGGACATTCAGGATAATATTTGTGAATTATAATACGGAGTAATACATATAATTTGATGGAATTTGAAAGCTGCCAAATTCGAGTGAGCCCATTTAAACCTTGTTGGAAATTTGGTTGTTGACCAAATAAATAATAATTAATATTTAATTTATTAATTAAATTAAATATTAAATTATTGATCTACTCCCGAAATAGATGAACATTGAATATTTATATGCTCAAAACCGATTTTCGGTGAGTGAGATATAAATGTGCAAAGGTTGTGGATTGGTGGAGTGTTACTTCATTATATAATGAAGTGGAACCATATTGATTACATATCAATATGTAGTGTATGGGATAATATGGAAGCCACTTCGTCTAGCCGATGTGCGGGCTAATGTGGAAGCCACTATGTCCAGCTCTGTGATAAGGACATCAGCCAATTCGGAAAGCTTCTAGAATGGTTGTTACTCCGCCATTACTCCTCCACCTGCAACAGCTATAAACCGTCGTTTAATGGCTGGTTAATGGCGTGTAATGGCTGATCATGGCCATTATGGTATTTAAATCCCCTCAAATGATGATGCCTATAAATATGATGCATGAAGGAGTTGTAGAGAGACCTACACACATTTTCTCACTAACAACAAGCATATTTCTACATTTCTCTCTTCCTTTGTCATTTTTTCGAGCTCATCTCCTCGCCTCACTCTAGTTCGCCGGAGCTCTATCGGTTTGTGGTGCTGCTACCTTTAGAGATAAAGTCGTTTTATCTTTGGGGACGATACGCCAAAACCGTGAGCACTACCGGGGCGTATTTCGTCTTGCGGAAAGAGGACTTTCCTCGACTTGACTAATTGTTCTACATATTTTGTTTGTTCTCGTTGTAATTATTTATCTTCAATTGACGTTGTTATTTTGATGTTGTTATTGTTTACGCCCGGCAAGGTTTTGCATACCCATTTTCCAACAATCGCAAGATGAAATATTTCCTTGCCATCCCGACGTGATTGAAGATGACGAGCGCTGCAGCTTCCACTGATTCCTCCTCTGGCGTTTCCACTTTGCCATCAACAGTGTCCTCCACTGTGCCTTCAACAGTGTCCTCCACTGTGCCTTCAACAATGTGCCACTATTCCGTCAATAATGACTGCTTCATTGCCAAGCTTTACAATAACATCTGCAATGAACTCAAACACTGGAGGTTCGACCATGTCTTCATCAAGTTCGTGGGTTTTCAACAGCCCATTTTTGTCAAACGGAGGTTCCGGTTCGACCGGCTCCATTGGTGCCACATTTGGTGGCACTGTTGGTTCCACATTCAGTGGAACTGTAGGAGCTTCTGTAGGCTCAACTGTGGGGGCCTTCGGGCTCAACATAAGTGGCTCCCTTTTGGGAGTGAACTCGGTACCAAGGGTGATGCCGCCCGCCGAGAAGCCGCCGGAGTTTAGCGGAGCTGACTTCAAAAGGTGGCAACAAAAGATGTTGTTCTATTTAACAACATTGGGAGTGGCGAACTTCCTAACGGAAGATGAGCCAGCTGTACCAAGTGCGGAGGAGACGAACTTTCATGCTCGAGTCTTCTACGACAATTGGCGTTTGGAGACTACCTTTGTAAAAGCTTCATCCTAAACTCTTTGGATGATAGTTTGTACAATGTGTACTCTACTGTGAACACCTCCAAGGGAATATAGAAGGCGTTGGATAAGAAGTACCGGAGCGATGATGCTGGTACAAAGAAGTTTGTTGTAGCCAAGTACTTGGACCACAGGATGGTTGATTCTCGACCGATAATGGAGCAAGTACAAGAGTTCCAACTCATTGTACATGACGTCCATGCCAAGAAGGATGACGAGTAGACCTGCCCAAGGGCCGGGCCCGGCGGTTTCGGGCCTCGAACCGTCGGGCCGCGGGCCTAAAACAGACGGCCCTAGCCTGGCCCTAGAAGAAGAATCTCGGTTAGGGGCCGGGCCCAAAGCCCGCCGGTCCCGGGCCGGGCCGAAACCGACGGGCCAAGGGCCGGCCCGCGCGTGCCACTTTGCCAATTTGTCCCCAAAACAGGGGAAAAACAGGGGAAAATTGAATTGCATTCGGCCTTTTGGCCAAAATTGTTTTTTTTTTTTTTTTCAACTTTCTTTAGTTTTAAAATTTTATTCTTTTATATTTATTATTTTTATGAATAGGAAATGATAATTTGTTAAGTTTTGATGTTGTTTTATTTTATTTAAAAATATTTAAATAACTCATTAAATTGTTGAGAATGAATAACAATTTTTCAATTTTGCATTAATAATGAGGAAAATTATAACAATAACTTAAGCTCAATTTAATCACTTTGACAATTGAATAAGAACTTTTACATTTGAAATAAAAAATACTAATAATAATAATAAGGGACTTGAACTCAATTTAATTTCTAAAATTGAGTTGCCTACGTATCCTCATAGTTATAGAGGAATCAAAGTCGACGTAGTTCTTATTACAACACAACGGTTCCTATTCCGCACCCGATGCCGATGCCGATCGATCCGTCTCGGTGAAGGCTTCATCTTCGCTCTCATTCCGATCATCCCATTCCGGTTCTTGAGCTCTAAGGTCGGCCCTACACCAATCATCGAGCAACATGGTAGCTTCAATGTTTGCCGGCTTCATTGTTGATCTTCTTTGATCTAGCATAAGACCTCCGGTGCTAAAGGCTTGTTCAACGGATACGGTGGATGCCGGGACGGCAAATAACTTCTTCGCCATCATGGAGAGTATTGGGTACTCCACTCTCTTCGACCACCATTTCAACACGTCGATCGACGGACCACTATCTTCAACACCAAAAACAAAACGAGTTTGCAAAAATATATCCAATTCACTATTACCTTGGCTCCTTGGATTATCATAGGTTCTATTTTGGTACATTCCTTGCATTTGTCTAACTAAAGGATCCATTAAGTCCATAGCAAAGGGAAAATCAAATGAAGGCATCATAGTATAAGAAGAAGAAATATCCGTATTATCTTCATTACTACCATACTTTCTCCTATATTCATCAAAAAGTTCTAGCAAAGTCCTATGTAGATCATCCTTCATATCTTGCACATTAGGAAAATCAAAAAATATTTGTTCACCATCAATTACAACATTACTAAAGTCCCTTTGCAAAAAAGCATCATAATAAATTTGTAGCATTTGACAAACACCTTCATATCTCCATTTAGGATCCAAACATTTAACAATCAAGAAAACTTTCGGAATCTCCCTAAAATACTTAAAATAAATCACACCTTGCAAGTTTGGCCTAGTAAAACAAGCCTTAAAAGACATGGCAATATACACACAATGTTCCAACACTTTAACGGAAGTACAATAATAAACACCCGATAATTGTTTAGTAGCCATATGAAAAACCTTCAATAATCCATATAAATCATAACATGCATCCCAATGACTCTCATTAAGAACTAATTGAGTCGTGGAAAATTCTTTCCTAAAAAAATCACATAAATGACCATTATACTCCATCGTACTATTAAGCATCTCATAAGTAGAATTCCAACGATGAGATACATCGGCTTTGAAACATGTATAAACAATATTCTTTGAACGACAATATTTTTGCCATTTTTTCCCCAATGTTTTTGATTTATGCAAATATTTAACGGCATTTTTAATAGGAACAACGGACTCTTGAAAAATCCCAAGCGTATCTTGGACACATAAATTCAAAATATGACAAATGCATCTAAAATGAAAATATTTTCCATCAAAAGATGGTGCACATGCTTCAATGAGTTGAGGAATACTAGCCGTGTTCGCCGTTGCATTATCAAAACCAACCGAAAAAACCTTATTAATCAAACCATATTCATTTTAAACGGTGATAATAATCAAAGCAATATTTTGAGCCGTGTGAGGCTCTTCAAACTCCCTAAATGCAATCAAACGTTTTTGCAAAGTCCATTTTGCATCAATCCAATGACATGTAATTCCCATATAACTAGCCCTATTATATGCATCGGTCCAAACATCGGCACAAATAGAAACTTTATGACCCAAACGTTGTAAATATTTCATCAAATCTTTTTGTTTTTCCATGCATTGACGCCTAATCCTCTTAAGCATTTGAGTTCTAGCAACTTTACTAGCATTGGGACCTAAACCTTCTTTATAGGATGCTTCATATGTTATTCTATCGGCATAATTAAAAGGTTGTTTCTCCATAGCACAATATCTAGCACATGCATCTTCGTATCGACCTTTATCAAATTTAAATAAATAGGGCGTACCCGTCTCCGAAGATGAAGTGGCACCTCGAATTTAAGATTGAGAAGTAGACATTCCGAACTCACTCGGATGCGTGCTCTCCATGTGCCTATTGAGCGTGCCATAGCCTCCCTTTTCGATCCATTTGTATTGCTTCGTGCAATAGTTGCAATATGCCAAGTATCTCTTTCGACCATCGGAGAGAGGAGGTTGGCCTTCACGTACCGGAGCCAACACTTTTCTAAAGTGTTTCTTGAAGATGTCGGACTTGGGTTCCTTGTAAGCATTTGTTGGGGAAGATTGGTTTAGCCCGTCATCTTCGTGCTCTTCATCGTCGTTCGAGCCATGAAATTCGAATCCTTGGCTTTCCATCGTATTAACCATGTTCTCAAATTGCTCATCTTCTTCGGCTTGAAGTCGTTCGGCAACTTGCCTTGAGATTTCCTCCGCCACTTCCGCCATTCTTGACCTTTGAGATTTTCGGCCTTCTTGCTCATCACCAACGAGCTTGCCCTTGCCCTTGTTTCCTTGTGATTGTTTTGAGGAAGACATTGTGTATGTGTGTGTAGTTATGAAAGTGAGAGTGAGTGTGTGCAAGATGTGAGAGTGAAAGCTTGAGAAATAAAGTAGAGACTTGAGACTTGCTCTTGCAAAATGAGTTATAAATGAGAGTAGAGATTGAGAGAGAATGATAGATTTTTGGAGAGATTGAGTTTGAATGGGAGTAATATATATAGTTGAATGTGTAGGGGGAGGGTAGGAGGTGGTGTTGGAGGCTTGGGGGTGGGGAAGAGGAGCATGGCAACGGCTCCTAGCCGTTGGAAAGGCAGCCCAAAGCTGCTGCACGCAGCTCACCTCTGTTTCGGCCGCTGCTGTCTTCAGTTTTTCCCATTGGGCCCGGCGGGCCGGGCCCGGCCTGTCGGCCAACGGCTATGTGGAAGCCCGGCGGTTCATGGGGTAGCCCGGTGGGCCAGCCCGGCGGTTAACCGTCGGGCTGCGGTCCGCAAAATCACAATCCGAGCCCGGCCCTTGGTTCACGGTCCCGGTTCCGGTTCGGGCCCATTGACCGGCGGGCCCGGGCCAAAATCGTTGACTCCGGGCCGGTTCCGGGCCAAACCCGACGGGCCGGAAAGCCCAGGCAGGTCTAATGACGAGTGGGTCAAAGATGACCTGACTATTGTTGTCTTTGAAGAGGTCAACAATGTGGACAATCAAGATGATTGGTACATCGATACCGGCGCTACCGCCCATGTGTGTGTGGATAGGAACAAGTTTGTGTCCTATCAAGTTGTTGAGGAGAGAAAGCTCAACATGGGGAACTATGCGTCCTCAAAGGTTGTCGGGGTTGGAGATGTGGAGCTAAAGCTTACATTTGGCATATGAAAGAATTTGGTTTCGGGCTCTTTTACTAGTTAGTAAGGGGTTTAAGCTAGTGTTTGAGTCCGATAAGTTTGTTTTGTTAAAGTTTGGAGAGTTCCTTGGTAAAGGTTACCTCACCGAGGGTCTTTTCAAGTTTAATGTATTGGCCATACGCCGTGTACCAAATTCTGTTGTTAGTAATGAAAATATTACTACTTCCTCGTATATGCTTGAGTGGTCTGATTTATGGCATTGTAGATTATGATATGTTAATCTAAATGCTATAAAGAGATTAGTAAATTTAGATTTACTAAAGTTATAAATAAAATTAACACTCAAAACAAATGTGAAGTTTGTGTTGAGGAAAAAATGCTTAGACAACCGTTTCATTCGGTTATGTGGAGCACGAAACCCCTTGAGTTAATTCACACTGATGTGTGTGATTTAAAGTTTGTGCAAACTCAAGGTGGTAAGAAGTATTTTATCACATTCATCGATGAGCACGAGATACTGTTATCTCTATCTTTTAAGAGGTAAAGATGAGGCTATTGAAGCGTTTACAAACTTCAAGAATGAAGCCAAAAATCAACTAAGTGGTCGAATTAAGAGTGTTCGAAGTGACAGAGGTGGCAAATGTGTTGTTCCGTTTGAAGAATTATACAACGAAAGTGGTATAATTCATCAAACGGCGGCTCCATACTCACCCCATCAAATGGTGTTGCTGAACGTAAAAATTGGACTCTTAAGGATATGATGAATGTTTTGTTGATTAGTTCAGGGCTGCCCCAAAAATGTGGGGGGAAGCTATCTTGACAGCCAACTACATACTGTACAAGATTCCACTCAAAGGTAAGGATGTTACGCCTTATGAGTTATGGAAAGGTATAAAGCTTTCATACAAATATCTCAACATGTGGGGGGTGTCTGGCGAAGGTGGAAGTGCCTCTACCTAAACAAGTTACAATTGGTCCGAAGACAGTTGATTGCATCTTTATTAGGTATGCGCATAACAGCAACGTCTATTGCTTTGTTATCCACTAGTCGGAAGTACCCGACATGACTGTGGGAACAACGATTGAGTCAAGGAATGCAATATTCTTTGAAGACATATATCCTTGTGAAGACAATGATAGAGTAGAAATCAATTCTAGCAATGAAATTGAAGGTGAAGCCACTAGTTCTAAATCTGAGGATGAAGAACCTAAGTCACGCAAGTGACAAAGGTCTAATCCGGAAGATAGTGAACCGAGACGTGGTAGTAGAGTTCAGAAATCAAAGCAATTTGGTCCGGATCACTTGGTTTTCATGTTGGACGAAGAACCAACGTCGATCAAAGAAGCTTTTTCTAGATCGGACAGTCCGCTTTGGAGAGAAGCGGTGCAAAGTGAAATTGATTCCATTAAGCAAAACCGCACTTAGGTGTTGGTTGATTTGCCCAAAGGGTGCAAACCCTTAGGATGCAAATGGATCCTTAAAAGGAAATACAAAGCCGATGGATCAATTGACAAGTATAAAGCCCGTTTGGTAGTCAAAGGGTTTAAACAAAAAGAAGGGTACGATTATTTCGATACCTATGCTCCTGTTACAAGGATTACATCTATTCGTGTGCTTCTCTCGATTGTTGCTTTGCACAATCTCGAGATTCACCAAATGGATGTGAAAACTGTTTTCCTCTATGAAGATCTAGAGGATGAAATCCATATAGAACAACCGGAAGGATTTGTAGAACCTGGTCAAGAGAAGAAAGTTTGCAAACTGGTTAAGTCCCTCTATGGATTGAAGCAAGTGCAACTTCAATAGCACTTGAAAATTTGATAATGTGATGTTATCAAATGGTCTTAAAATAAATGAATGTGACAAATGTGTTTACATTAAGAACACGAATAACGGGTATGTTATTGTGTGTCTTTATGTAGATGACATGTTAATCATGGGTAGCAATATCCGTGTGATTAACGAAACGAAAAGCATGTTAAAGATGAACTTTGACATGAAGACTTGGGTTTCGCGGATGTAATTCTTGGAATAAAAATTCTAAGGAAATCCGATGGGATTGTCTTGTCACAGTCTCACTATGTTGAGAAAGTGCTCAAGACGTTTAACGCTTTTGAAAGCATGTCTGCTAAAATATCAATATAACTTAATGTTCATTTGAGCAAGAACCGAGGTGAGTCGGTTGCTCAAGAAGACTATGCTCGGGTCATAGGGTGTTTAATGTTTCTTACAAATTGCACTCAACCCGACATAGCATGTGTCGTGAACAAATTGAGTCGTTACACGAGCAATCCAAGCAATGAGCATTAGAGAGCTCTTGTAAGAGTTTTGAGATACTTGAAGTATACTCAAAGTCATGGGCTACATTTTTCGAGATACCCCTCGATACTTGAAGGGTACTGTGATGCGAATTGGATTTCGGACACAAAAGATTCACTTTCAATAAGTGGATATGTGTTTACTATTGGGGGTGGAGCTGTTGCGTGGAGATCCAGAAAATAGACATGTATAGCCCAGTCCACCATGGAGTCCGAGTTCATAGCTTAGGATATAGCTGGTGAAGAAGCCGTATGGCTACAAAATTTTCTTGAGGATATTCCGTGTTGGGAAAAACCACTACCACCGGTGATGATTCACTGTGATAGCCAAACGGCTATTGGTAGGGCAAAAAGTGGTTTGTATAATGGTAAGTCTCGACATATTCGTCGACGACATAATACCATGAGACATTTGATCACAACAGGGATTATCTTAGTCAATTATGTGAAGTCGTTGGATAATCTGGCGGATCCACTAACCAAAGGGTTAAACCGTGATCAAATGAATAAGTTGCTAGAGGGAATGGGAGAAAAATCCACAAATTAAGAACTATCATAGTGGTAACCCAACCATGATGATTGGAAACCCCCAAGAACTTGGTTCAATGGGAAAACTAAGCTATGAAAGTTCGTGTGATAACACTCACTGTATCTATTCCATAGAAAGCATTTGAGTGTTGAAAGCTTGCCTAGTGGTGAGGTTAAGTCTATGACTTTTAATGATTCCTAAATACCTCGAGGGGGTTGAGTATGGCAAGATACTCGGTAAAGAATAACCTATGTAAGTGTGAAGTGAGGCCGCTTCGTGGAAAAAACACTTATGAATCCAAAGAGGTGTCCAAGGCCGAAATGGACACAAAACGTGAGAACAGATGAGGTTGAGGTGTTTAAGTGTTAACATCATTATCTCGGTGCACGCCGTGGAGGAATAGTTCAAAGCATAGGGCTACTAATCCACATATGTACTCGATGGTGTTGACTATGGAAGGTTCAAAGCCACAAGCTACCTATTCTAATACTTTTATACCTCGTGAGGATTGAGCTCTTGCATTTGCATACATTTGCATATGGCTATCTTACTCATGTGGGGGATTGTTGAAAATTTGGTTGTTGACCAAATAAATAATAATTAATATTTAATTTATTAATTAAATTAAATATTAAATTATTGATCTACTCCCGAAGTAGATGAACATTGAATATTTATATGCTCAAAATCAATTTTCGGTGATTGAGATATAAATGTACAAAGGTTGTGGATTAGTGGAGTGTTACTTCATTATATAATGAAGTGGAACCATATTTATTACATATCAATGTGTAGTGTATGGGATAATATGGAAGCCACTTCGTCCAGCCGATGTGCGATGTGGAAGCCACTGTGTCCAGCTCTGTGATAAGAACATTAGCCCATTCGGAAAGCTTCTAGAATGGTTGTTACTCCGCCCACCACCTGCAACAGCTAGAAACCGCCGTTTAATGGCTGGTTAATGGCGTGTAATGGCTGATTATGACCATTATGGCATTTAAATCCCCTCAAGTGATGATGCCTATAAATAGGATGCATGAAGGAGTTGTAGAGAGTCCTACACACATTTTCTCACCAACAACAAGCATATTTCTGCATTCCTCTCTTCCTTTGTCATTTTTTCGAGCTCATCTCCTCGCCTCACTCTAGTTCGTCGGAGCTCTATCGTTTTGTGGTGCTGCTACCTTTAGAGATGAAGCCGTTTTATCTTTAGGGACGATACGCCAAAACCGTGAGCACTACCGGGGCATATTTCGTCTTGCAGAAAGAGGACTTTCCTCGACTCGGCTAATTATTCTACATATTTTGTTTGTTCTCGTTGTAATTATTTATCTTCAATTTACATTGTTATTTTGACGTTGTTATTTTGTATGCTCGACAACGTTTTGCATACCCATTTTCCAACAAACCTACTATGTTTAGTTGAATAATTTTTGTCTAATAGGTGTAAATATTCAACTAAAAAATACAATTAAAAAAATGATAATTATAGATTCACACTTTTATTTAAAAGATCGGCACTTTTAAGAAAAATACGATAAAAATAATTATTTTATCACTTCAAGTGCGGGGGTATGCTTTGCTCGCTCTCAAGACGTTGCATATATAGCCGTTGGAGGATTATCATAATTTAAAATTGACTATTTTGGTAGTTAAAAAAAATTTGGCACTTTTGTTCATATAGCTTGTCACTTTTATTTACAAAGATTGACACTTTTACGAAATATACGATAAAAAATAATTATTTTATCGCTTCTAGTGCGGGGGTATGTTTTGCTCGCTCGTAAGGCGTCGCATATATAGCCGTTGGAAGATTACGATAGTTAAAAATTAACTATTTCGGGAGTTAAAAAAAATTGGCACTTTTATTCATATACATTGACACTTTTATTCATATAGATTGACCCTTTTACGAAAAACACGATAAAAAATAATTATTTTATCATTTCAGGGGCGAGGCTCACTCGTAAGGTGAGGATAATAAAATTAAAAATTAAAAAAAAAAACAATTTTGGACTTCAAAAGATTGTCACTTTTGTTCATATATATTGACACTTTTATTCATATAGATTGACATTTTTACGAGAAACACGATAAAAATAATTATTCTATCATTTCAAGAGTGATAATATGTTTTGCTCAATTACAAGGCGTCACATAAATAGCCGTTGGAAAATTACTATAATAAAAAAATGACGATTTCGGGAATTCAAAAGATTGACACTTTTGTTTATATACATTAACACTTTTATTCATATTGATTGACACTTTTATGAAATACACGATAAAATATAATATTTTATCATTTCAAGGGTGGAAATATGCTTTGCTCACTCGTAAAGTGTCGCATAAATAACTGTAAGGAAAATTACGATAATAAATAATTGATCATTTCGGGAATTCAAAAGATTGACACTTTTGTTCATATACATTGTCACTTTTATTCATATAAATTGGCACTCTTATGAGAAATACGATAAATAATTATTTTGTATCGTATGTTTTCCTAAATGTGTCAATTTGTATTGTTAGTATAATTATTTTTCTTTTCCTTCAATTTTTTTATCAAAGAAAACATAACCTAATTGATTATCATTACTACCAACATATAGGTGTATCTAATCAACTTTTAATCACGACTTGATATTTATATATATATTCCAATAATATATTTAGAATTATATTACGGTATAATAAATTCATTCAAAAAAAAAACGAGATTCAAAAAAAAAAAATGGAGATTCAGCAGTTGCCACTTCAATTGTGAATTTGTTTCTTGCGTGGAAAATGCGTTTGAACTTTGAAGTGTTGGACTGGGCACTGTGCCCATCATCTAATTTTTCTTGGGTTTTTGTCGGCTGTTGGGTTCTGGGCTGGGTTTGTTGGGCCGTATCATGTGGCTGAATGGGAATTTAAGGTGTGGGTATGGACAGAACATTGAGATTGATGCAGAATAAAAGTGACCTATTACCTTAATGGTGCTTCACTATCACACACGTGATCAACACGTGGAATTTGAGAGTAGAGACGACGATGTAATTATATGCGAAAGTATTTTATGTAAAGGGGCCAATGATAATGGTGATTTTTGTTGCATTTGTTGGGAAGAATATAAAGTATTTGGGAGGCTAACACTTGTTCCAATATGTGACCACTTGCTTCCACTATTGGTTGCAAATAAGCTATACTTGCCCTTTGAGCATAACCTATGTAATTTAATTAGAGACTTGCATTTCATATTTTACCTCTTTGTAATTAACATTTTTACCTAGTGGATTAATGCTTTTAAGTGGGTTTGGCAGCATCAAAGTTTGGAAATCTTGATAGATTTGTTTATTGTATGAGTTTGGAAAGATCAAGGAGGAAAAACCACACTTGATACAATATTGATGAATAAGCAACCCATTACATAATATTATGGTTTTAAGTTTTAACTTCTCTTTGCCAGCAAATGAAGCCTCATCTTTAATACTAGTTCTTTGATATTACTATTATTTATTTTATTTTTGTATTATAAAAAGAATCCTTTTGTCTCTCTGTATTTTGTTTTTGTTGCTCTCGAGAGAGAAGTCGATCTCAAATGAACATGAAAAGAACATCAGGATTCAAGTATTCTTGGGTGCACAAGTAAGTATATTTGTATTGTACTTAAATATACTATACTAGTATGCAATAAAAACTTAATAAGTTTGTTGTTTCTTTTGAGAAAAAAAAGAAAAAAAAAAAAAAAAAAGAAAAAAAAAGAGGAAGAACGTAGCTTTACTTCCAAAAGAAGCAAGCAATTAAATTTCACAATCATTACGACATGCTTCAATTCTAATAGTCGGTGTTTAATGTGTGCACACCTTCAAATTCTACACGCATACACACATCAATACAAGTTATATATATTCCGCAATAAAAAAAAGTGCACACATATTATCATAAATAACTTTGTTTTTTTTAAAGACGAACTCTCTCCATAAACATGAAATTAAATAATGATGAAAGAGGACTCAAATCAAAAAAATCAACCACTTTATAACCAAAAAAGAAAATGTGAGGTGCCAAATATTCTAGCAAGAAGAAATGTATTACAAACAACATAAGCATGGGGGCAATGAGTAGCTTCCTAGTGAAAAGAAAAGTTAAAAGCAAAAGCAAACCCTCATTATAAATGAAATCCCTTGGCCAACATTCCATGAATCATAACTCTAGCCAAGAAAAATGGCCTCCTCTTCCCATACTCTCACTCTCTTCCTTCTCAACTTCCTCCTCCTCTCAATCCCAACCACTCCCTCGAACGATTTCATCATCGAGTCCGTAACCACGGCCCGGGCGGAGAAAATGAGCCGCCTCCACTTCTACTTCCAAGACAAGCCGAGCAGGCCCGACCCGACCGCGGTCATGATCATTGGAGAAGGGATGGGGTTCGGGACCACGTTCATGATCGATGACGCACTCACGCAGAGTGCGGCGCGCGACTCGGAGGTCGTTGGGAGGGCGCAGGGGATGTACTCGGTCGCGACGCAGAACGACTTCGCGTTGCTGATGATGGTGACGTTCCACTTCTCACAGGGGGAGTGCAATGGGAGCAGCCTAAGCATGATGGGGAGGAACCATGTGCTTGATGAAGTGAGGGAGATGCCGATTGTGGGAGGGAGTGGGGTGTTTAGGTTTGCTAGAGGCTTTGCTTTGGCTCATACTGTTTGGCTTGATGCTAAGACTGGAGATGCTACTGTTGAATATAATGTGACTATCACTCACCTTTGAAAACTTTTTTTTTCCTTTGTCTTGATTAGATGATCGTGTAAGAAGATTCTATACTGTTGAGGAAATTTTCTAGTTTGTGCTTTCTTCTCAATAATGGCTTCAGTGTTGTTTACTTGTACTTTGCTACATCTAAATTTAATGCATTTTTTGCATTAGTTGACAAAAGCCTGCATATTTTGGCACAGGTGAATAGTGCAACACTAAATTAACAAACAAAATTATGCACCGAATTCATTGCATAAATTTATTTAGAAATGCAACATTTCACTGCATAATTTCCTAATAGCATGAAGAAATGCAACATTTGCTTTTATTTAGCTTTAGAAATATTGTCTTTACCATTTCACTGTGTTTTATTACCAACTTGAGTACTAGGATGAGACATTCTACTTAAAACTTATACATTACATTGATGAAAATAGCACGAATTTATACAGAAAATACATGAAATAAACCACAAGTTTAACAGTGCTCGTGGCTCAATCTTATCTTATTTATTTCCTAATAAAATCAAAGTTCCAAACGAATTCGTTTCGTGTAAAATCGATATATTATATATCAAAAACTGTATTTAATGAGCTCGAAACTACATCAAAGGCATACATATCAACCTAAGAGAATATAAACTAGACAAGAAACGAGAATCATAAGAACCTGGAAAGATCAGGGATGCACACGCTTGAGTAACTAATTCTCCTTCTTTCCTTTGGCCTTTGCATCTTCTGGAACACATGAAGCCCAGAAAATAGGTACGAGCGTACAAGCAGCCTGTACCAGCAGAGCTTTCGCAAGCCCTGAGAAATCATCCCCATTCACCCCAAAGTAGGTAGCGAGAGCGACGCCTAAGTAACCACTTATTATAAACGAAAGTGCAATAGCAGACATAACAAACGCCATAATCGAGCCCTCACAGCCAGGCGGACAGAGCTGCGCCATCAGAACACTGAATGGTAAAATCTTGAAGAAGTAGAGAACCTCGAGCAATCCCGCGAACACGACAACGTACAAAGAATCGGGAATCCCAAAACTCTTATAGAACCCCTTCACAAATAGATAATCTGATAACATGAAAACAACCATGGCCACTTGAACAGCTGCGATCAATTTTCTCGAAGAAATCGACTTTAAGTGGCGATTGTAGACAGCCCCCCATAGGAGCATTGCGGCTTGGCCCATCACCTTTGATATCCCAAGAATCGAAGATTCGATCTTTAGATGTTGGGTTTGGTAGAAGAACATGGTGCCTGTTAGTGCGGGGATTACAGCGTAGGAGAATGCAAACCAGAGTATTGAGTGAAGGATGTCCGGTTTCTTGAGGGCAACCATGAGTTCTGAGATTTGGCTCTTGAAACCTTCTTTAGATGAACTCTTTGGTAGGGCTAGAGTGCTCTCGCGGATTAATCCTGTTATCAAGAACTGAAGTGCAAGGAGAATGCCGTATACTAGAAACATCATTCGAGGGGCAAATTTATCTATAGCAATTCCGCCTATGAGATTTCCGAGAATTCCACCTATGGATGAGGCCATCCAGACAAATGATTGTAGTCCATTAGATGAAGGGGATTTGGTTTTTTTGGAAGAAGAGGGTTGTTTTGCAGTCTCTGCCACCATGGCATCGTTTGCAACCTCGACTACAGAAGCACCTAAATTTCCGAGGAGGAGATAGAATGTAATCGATGTGAAGGAGATGCCTGAGGATGAAAAGATTGCAATAACCATCCAAGAGATTGCCTGTAGAAAAGCTGCAAAATATTCATTATTCTCCGTCAGAAAAACAATAATCCACATCATGAATTTAGGGTCAGAAGACTCAGAACTAAGCAAGTATTAGCATTCCCAAACAACTCATCTTAGGAGCAAACTAGCTTAACAAAATGTCTTGAGAAAGACACCGTATTCTCAAAAAGGCCATCGATCTTATCCAACATTCTAGTCTTCCTAGAAAGGAGTCCAAAATTACCAATATACCCATATCAAAGAACTAAGAACTATCAGCAGCAGAATTATCCATCCATAAAGTGCAATGCATTTGACTGCAGAGACTTGCAGATAACTCTAATGCTAATGTCTCACCTCAAAGTAGACATAAGTTTATTCAAGTAACCATTAGCAAATAAATTTCAACTCACATGTGATGGGTTAAAACGTAATCTTAATCACTGATACCTAAAACATCATTGCACTTGGAGGACTATCCTTCAGCCAAGATATCGAAGATAAAATACCATACGAAACCCCATATAACTCAGTAGTCATATCTTATGCCCGACAAAAATATAGTTTACTATGCATTGCTGAATCCCTTTTAACAAATTATTAAATAAATAAAAAAAGGATCGCTAAATCCCGTCAACAAAACTGTATGATATATTCAGCATAGATTCCCATAACTGATTAAATTTCCAAGAAAGAGCATCCAACAAAAAGTAGGCTCCAGTTCCAATCATACACGTCAAGAACTCGTACAGGACAGTAGACTTAACAATTGGACTCGTCACTCGCATACAAGAAGAAGAAAGACTCCATACATCTAGAAGCTGTATTTTTAACAATCATAGTCCTTCCCTCGTATCACCAAACATATCACTGACTAAACTTTAGCTTCAATAGAATATGAATTTGCAAGATAGCACTCTCCAGTTTGCATAGCTATGTCCAACAATCTCATTATTTTCACAGTGCTAAGTGCATTCCTGCTTACATATAAATGTAATTTTATCTAGAAATCGAAGCGAATAAACACCTAACAACATTAAACAGGATAGAAAGATAAACAAAGCAATTCAAAGCAACAAAGAAACTCAGTCGAATTGCAGAGGAGGAAATTCCATACCTCCAAAGGCTATGTAGGGGATGCGGTGCTCGCCAAAGACGTAGAAGGAATCGGAGAGAACGCCGTACAGGGGTTTAGCCACCATGGGCAAATTGGTGGAGTTCTGAAGGATCTGAAGAGTGGAGGGATCCACTTTCATCCCATCCTTGAGGAAGAAATTCACCCCCATCCATGGAAAGCACCTCAACCCCTGCACAAAATACCCAATCCCCAGCAACAATTTCCTGTTTCTGCCAATCCCACTCTCACTCTCACTCACACCCGACACCATTGCTCCACCCCCAATACGTAGCCGGCACTTCCTCTAAAAACACCTCGATTATAAAAAAAAAAATCTTCAAGATTCGGCCTTTCGATGATGGAAAAGCTCCTCGAGCGTCACCGAGAAAATCCCGAAAATTTCAAGATGTTTGAAGAATTTGCGTAAAATGGATCGGGTGATGGATTGAATATCGAAATAATTCATTAACGATCGATGATAATATTATAATCTTAACTTTATGGCAGCATCTGAGATTGAATATTTCGAATTTTTGGGTGTTAAATTAATGAGGAAGCAAAAGCGCAATCCCTCCTGATAGCGGAAAGTTTCTGGAGGAATCAATGAAGAAGGAAAGAGGCGAAGTTAGCATGTGTAAGGTGAGGTGAGGTGAATTCTTTGTCCCCACACAAAAGAAAATCTGACGTCATCTTTCACTAACCGCCTTTTGGATTTTTAAATAAATTTGAGATTAACTAATATTGCTCCGACTTCCATCACTATTGCAATTTGCAAGTGAGAAATTTGAAATTTGCGCATGTTATGTAAGGGGTGGTGTTATTTAATTTGCAGGTATATAATTGTTTTTTTTTTTTTTTTGTAAAAATAAAAGATAAATTATTTAGCTATTGAAATACTTCGATCTTGCTACCGGGTCTAATGAAAATTAGAGTATGTTCTCACCTTAGACCATATTGTGGTATTCAATCAATCAATTTCCACCAAAACAATTTGGAGTTCGATATATATTTATGCGTTTGAAATCATTTTCTTTTATTTTTTTCGAAAAAATATCTTATTGTAGTTCTGCCGACATCATGAATTATTACTTACGTACTATTTTAGTAGCCATGGCATGAGCAATACCTTTTATATTAATTCGTTGATAACCATCACTTTCTAGAAAATATGTAGTCGAGTACTATAGTTTTTTCCTCATAAAATGCTACTAGTGGTCTCAGGACTCCTCCCCATAGTTATAATTAAATGCGCAACTCTCATGATCCCCATTTATTGGAAATTAAAAGGGAGAGTGAAGAACAATTATTTATCATAAAACAAATTTAAGGATATTTTTTTCGATCCAAGAGCTGCAAATAAATTATCCACGTATTTTTTTTCGTTTTTTTTTTTGTTTGTTTGTTTGTTTAATTGGAAGATGATGTCGATTGATTTTGGAATTAATGCTGATCATCAGGGATTTACATCCAAACTATGATGCCATTTTTCCTTCGTCTTTTTAAGTTTTGACAAAACAATATTTGTTCTTTCACCTGGTAATTTTCAAACATTAAAAAAAATGAAAAGAAGATTAATCAAACTACAAATCGTATAACTCATACTCACTTCTCATCTAAAAACTTAATTGAGGATAGTTTGGATGAGTAATGCTCCCCTACCCACTGTGGACATACTTAATATGCCCACGGATGAGGTGACGACATTATATTTAAGGAAAATAATAATTAATATAACTTATATAAATAATCTTTACCATAAAAAACTAAACCCTACTAAAAAAAATTGAACCCCAAAAGGAAAAATCATTTACGTGGCATTGTCACGTCAGCCGTGGGCATAATAAGTGTGTCCACGGTGAGTAGGGGATTATTTATGTAGTTTGGATATTGTGTTATTTAGCATGCTTATATGGAAATTTATTTTATATAGTGGGTTAATGAATTTTCAATTAGATTAAATTTACAAAACAACCGAATGAGATAATTGTGATTGAGTATAAGGTAATATTTATTCTATATAGTAGTAAAATCGAATGTGATAATACCTCAATATATCTAAGAACACATAAGAAATACAATATATATCACAAATTTAAGAATAGACAATTTTTACCCAATTTTTGAATAATTGGACAAAATTACCCTTGTCCCTTCTCTCTCATCCTCTCCATCATTTCACTTTTAGCCTCCGACCTAAGCATTTTCATTCCTCTCTCTCTCTCTCTCTCTCTACAAATTCAAAACTACTCTTCTCTCCATCTCTCTCGTGACCGTCGTAGATGGCTAGAGTCAATGAAGAAGTCTGGTGCGGCGGCGTGGGCACAGTGAACGTAAACATCGAAGTTGCACTCGGAGCAGCAAGATTGTTTTTTTTTTTTTTCTTTTATTTTGGTTTCAATTTAGATGAATCAATCTATGATGATGCTTCACGAATGTTTCTTGGTGTTGAATCCTATAGCTTTTTGTGTGTTTATTGCTTTGAATAACTTTGAGTAATCTATGTTTGTGGTGGTAGAACTTTATTTTCTGGGTTTTTCTTTTTCTTTTTCTCTCTCTTGAGAATAATCATAAATGGCGGAGGTTCCACAAGAAGCCATCAATCAATTTCAGGCTTTAACGGAAGAAGGATTTTTTTTTTAATTTTTTTTATGTGATGATTTGGGATTTTTGTTTCTTTGGGTGCTGATTTGGGATTTTTATTTTTTACTTTGGCTGCTAATTTTAAAATAACATAATTGCAAACAATAATAGGTACCCTTTTTAATAGCATTATTCATGGAATCTATAAGATTTACCTTAGAGCATCTAAATCACATGAAGTTGCATCTCATTTATGTTCTTACCAATTGTAGGTAAGAAATTGACCTATTATGTAGTCGGGTTTGTTAAATTTGTTTGATAAGTAAGAAATTATTTGTTAGCAGTGAACTCTTGCAAAGTGAATTTTTGAATGTAGTTGACTTGGAGCATCTTTGGTGCATTTTTGAAGTTGTTGCATTGATTTGTTAGATTAGTTGGTTTATTGGAGGATACTGAATTAAATATATGGACTCGGAAGCATATTATACTAAATTGTCTATCTTCTTGCAATTACTTTGCAAGATATAGTCAATTTCTTACCATCTCACAAAAATGACTGGTAAATGTTTGATAGATGGCTAGAATTGTATCACTTCATACATACAAATGGTAAAAATTATATCATTTCTTACCTAATCATATACCAAGTGTTGTTATATAAGTTAAATGAAAAGACAATATTCATCATGTTATTTGTTGAGTACTAGGTAAGCATTCAAATTTCTTACTAACTCTTTCATAGAAGGCAAGAAGACAACAAATTCTTAACAATTACCTACTTCAGAAAGTAAGACCACCTTTTTATCGTGATGTAGAAGACATAATGCAAATAGGATGGTAAGAAAATGATTGCTAACACATTTGACAAAGATAAAGATCACAATAAAAACACACCAAATCTTACAGTTTAATTAGCAAGAAATGACAGTTCTTACAATGAGTTGGTAAGATTTTGTCAAATTTTACAGTTTTATTAGCAAGAAATGACAGTTAATTGGTTGAACATAAAAAATTGACAAATTCTTACCAAATGTATTCATCAAATTATTACCAAGTGGAATTGACAATTTAGAGAAGGTAAGAAGTTGTCAAATTCACCAAGTAATTTGATAGGACGTAATCGGTTTTTTTCTTCTTTTTTCCAAATGAATTTGTCAAATTCTTATCAAGTGAATTGGTAGAACTTAAAATACCTGCAAATTCTTACCAAACGAGTTGGAGAAGCTAAGAAATTAAATTATTACCAAGTACGATCACACATACAAAATGTTAAAATTCGAAAGCTCCTTACAATAAAAAAAAAATCACAAGAAACGGAAAAGGACTAAAAAGGAAAGAAAAAGGGAAAAGAAAAACTGAAAGAAAAAAAACTAACATAAACGAAAAAAGGAAAAGGAAAAAAAAAGATGGAAAGAAAAGAAAAACTGAAAGAAAAAAAAAAGGAAAAGAAAGAGTATCACCGAAAATAGAAAGAAGGGAGAAAGAGTGGCATGTCACATCACACATGTGCATGTGGGGTATTAATTTAGGAGAGAGAAGAGAGATAATGTGTTGAAAAAGTAAAAAGTAAGGGTATATTGGGAATAGATTTGAAAATTTGGGTAGATATTATAGTTTTTTATATTTGTGAATATTTTATAGTATTTATTATGGCCCTGTTTTGTTAGTGAGATAAGGTCCGACTATATCCAACATTAGGCCCAATCTCATGTATGGTAGATAAGATGCAATCCTGAGATTCAATCGGATGATAGCTCGGCCCCACCCTATTCGCGCGATTCAGTCGCAGCCTCCCCCTGGGATTCAATCTCTTTCGTGCGCTTCTACACGGTAATACTACTTTACCCTTCTCCAAGCTCAAGCGTCTCTGTTTCGAGAAAATCAATCTCCTTCCCGTTTTTGTTCCTTGAACTACTCCCTTCTCCTTGCAACCTACGACAAAAGACCAAAACAGCTGATTAAAGTTGGAACTTGGAAGCCCTCGCCTACCCAAAAAAAACTTAAAATACAGGCGGAGATGAAGCAGAAGAGCGCGTGTATGAAAAACCAGCTTCTGACGAAGAAACGCAAAGCTAAAATAAAGCCATGTTCAGAAACGCGGTTTGGGGGAAACATTCGAATAAAAGTAAAACCCAAACAAAAAAAAAACAAAAAAAAAAGAAAAAGAAAAGAAAAAGAAGAAAGGAGGAGGAGGAGGGTGAAAATGGGGAAAAATGAATGGGATGTTTGAAAAAATCAGAGGAGGAAATAGAGTAAAATAAAGATGGGAGCTTGGAGCAGGGGTTCAGATAAAAAAAATACTTCTTTATTGGAGAAAAAAGAATTAAGGTGGAAAGTGAGATTAAAACACCCTTTTGCGATATTTATTTTTAAGGGGTATATTAGTAAATGAGTAATAATCTAACATTACCTAATATTGCAAACCAAACATAATATAAAAGCTATCAAATTAAAGATTCAATCTTGGTTTATCTCACACTATATCTCACAATTATCTCATCTATCAAACCAAACAAGCACTATGTGTATATAGGTAAAATAATTCTTGTCTCAAATGGAATTATCTATGACATTTTTCCCTCCAAAACATGTCATTTTCAATGTATTATTATTGCATCCAGATTTTTATGAAAAAGTGGGAAATCAACTAAGGGTACCTCTAATAATAAACTCAACATTCAACTTTTATCTATATCACGTCATTATTTGAAATCACCTAACTTTTATTATCATTTTTCCTCCAATAATAAATACTCTTTCCGTCCCAAAGATAATGTCTTGTATTTTTAATTAGATTGTCCCGGAGATAACGTCGTGTTTCTATTTTTAAAAATGATAAGGGAGCCATTAGTTAACTAATTACACCTATTTACAATTAAATATTATTTACATAAAATATAAGACATAAAAAAGACACTAACCACATGGCTCCTTAAATTAATTTTTTTTATAAAAAATAATTATTTCTGATAATAAATTTAATTATCAATAATACAAAATAAATAAGTTAATAAATGTGCATCATTTTCTAAACTTAAAACTATTATAATATTCACTAATTAAAGCATTTAGTATCACTTAATAATAACCATATGCTCCTTAAAACCTGTGCCTAAAGAAACATAACGTTATCTTTAAGACGGAACAAGTATAGCTTCCAACTTTTTTTAGGTGCACAATAAATACACCTTATTTTTATAATATACATACATACATACATACACACACATAGAGAATCAACAAAAGTAAAAAGAGCATAAACGTGTTTCTTCAACTCGTTTCTTAGTTCTTACTCCTCAAATGGTAAACACCGTATGGCTTGATCTTTTTTATCAACAAGGACCTCTTGACCATTGAAATATTTTTCAATCCCCAAATTTCCAAATACCTTGCAAAACCTTAACGACATCTTCTTTTTTCAAAGACTTGAATATTTAGCTCTCCATATTCATGGCTGCTTCTGTATATTTTTTTTATAACTCCCTAAGTTCATAACATAATGAAGACAAACAATATTTGAGTTCAGTTTGCATGTGCGAATCAAATTCGAATTCATCTTTGTTTCAAGACACACATACACCTGAATTCTTAAATAGTCGAAAATATTTTGGTGTCCCAAGTCACGAGCTCAATTTAAAAGTTAGAACTCCACTCTTGCTTTTGAGGAATAGAGATTAAGCAAATAGTTTGTGTAACAGAACAATATTGGTTATCGCAAGACTCGGCAGTCATGTATTAGAAGCCAAAGTTATAACTGGTCAAAATATTGGAAAAGAAATTTTCATTTTAAAAATGTTATTGACATTGGCTGATCCAAGATTGCCCTTCAAATCTTAGAAATAAACATTTTCAATTCCTCATCTTCTATGCAATGACAATCAGGAAATCATAAGTTTAATTATTGTCTCTGTTAGTTTGCTTTTGAAAATAAAATAAAATAATATTTGGCCATGATCAATTGTATGTAGCAATTTCACAAGTCACAAGTTGAAATGGTTTGAAAATATTAATTTGTAAAGATGATGATGGCCGTAACATCACTGCTACTTCAAATGTTGTATTTGACTTGCTCATAGTCCTCGTTGTGTTTTCATTTCTTTATTTTCACCTTTTATGTTTTTCCTTACATAATAATCACTTTTACCACAAGAAAAATATAAACATTTTTACTTTATTTTTACATAATTATTTTTACTATAATTCTAAAAGGAAAAAATTACAACTAAACAAAATACAAAAATATAATATGGAATTAATTATTTTTTTAAATATAACGGCTAGGTAAGTAAGGTACCAACATTTTCTGGCTATTTAACCAGACCGGTCATTTCCCCAATCAAAAATACCCCTTTCAAAGCGCAGACCCCCATAGAAACAGGGGTTTCTCTCAATCCCCAAATTCCAAATTTCAAATTTCCATTTCAAAGCGGGAAACGAAGACCACAGCAACCAAGGGCTCCATCACAAGATCTCTAATGGCGGATGACAAGAAGAAGCCGCCGATGAGTCTCAACCAGCGCCACAATCGATTTCTCGTCGATTTATCCGCCTCTCAAGCTAGACCCAAGCAAAAACCAGGTACTTCTATACATGTACTTGTTCGTGTTTGGTAACTGTTTGAGCGCTACCTTGACGCACTGTGCTTATTTTCGTGGTTTGATTTTGAAAACTACAGTCGACCACAGTACCATATCAATGGCGAAGCTCGCTGATGCACTTGATGATGACGTCCCGCGCTTTGATTTTGATTTTGACTCTCATTCTCCTCCCACTCGAGGTATTGTTTTTTCGTGTTACAGAATAAAGGAGTTTCGTTTATGCGAGTATGATGATTTAATCGTTTTCTTTTTCTCTGTTAAATTGTGCAGGAGGGGTGGATGTCAAAGAGCCTGAGTCGAGGCTTAACGATTCATCTCCTAGGCTTTTTTCAGGCATTGCGGATTTTGATTCCCCATCTCCCGCTTTTGGTAACGTTTTAAAATTGAGTACTTCGTTTTGTGTCGTCTTTTTCTACGATAGCAACTGAGTGTTCAAAAAGTATCCTCCCAAGTACATGGGATAACTTCAATCTTTCTATGCAGTTCATTTCTTCAAGGGTTAAAATAACCATAGCTGTGCATAATATTGGCGTGTATAAATGCGAACTAGAATATAAATGTGGATAATGAGTCTTGAGTTCTACATAATTAACGCTTTGTGAATTTCTTTTATTTCTTTTTTGAGACTTTTTGTGAATGCAGAAAAATGAGTCAGATAGTCAATGGAAGTCTAGCACCAGGAATACAAGCTTAGAAAATATTTGTTACTATCAAATTATATTTTTTCTCTCTATACTAAGTATATGCTTTTATTTAAGGTAAACTAATACTTTTTCTAATTCCTCTTAAAACTCCAGAAGCCTCCAAACTACCTGAAAGTTGCAAGATAACTGAAGAAGAGGACAGTTCTTCTAAGAAAAATCCAGCTACTACTGACTCAGGCGAACACGACAGCAATTTTCAAGGCAAATTATTTGCATTTCCTGGGATTTTGAAGAATTACATTTTGTGCTACTTTCTTTCCCATGTATTCCTTGCATTATTTTTATGTCCTGCTGATATGATTATGTCAATGCATCATGCAGTTGATGTGGATATCAACAATAGTAAAATGTCTGCTGAAGTTGAAGCTGAAAAGGGCAAATCTTTGTCATCAAGTATTACTGATAATTCCAATAACCCAGGTATTACTTAATTTCCTTGGACCCATCATATCGATTATCGTAGCTAGCATTACGATTTATTTCATTTACATGGAGTTTGTGAACTGCAGGAGGAGAGAAGCAAATGAAGGTTAGACTTGAAGGTCGGCGTCGCCTCTGCAAAATTTCAAAGAATATTGAAGACCATGCTGGTGGAGGGGAAAAGGTCACTAGTACTGACGATCCAAATGTTGATGACCTTTGCGATTTTGAATCACCACTGCAGGCGAAGAAAACATATGCAAGTGGTGGAAATGAGATCAGGGATATACTGAATGATTTGAGCTCCAGACTTGAGATTCTTTCTATTGAGAAGAGAAGGATTCCCAAGAAAGTAGATATTGTGGACGATTTTCAGGACTCACTGGAGAGTAAACTACATGACGTAACCATTGAAGAGGAATTGCATGATTATAAGGCTGCTACGTCTTCACATCGACCTTACACTTATTCGCTTGATGAAACCACCGAGCCAAAACGTGGAGGCAATTTCACCAATAAATATCAGAAGAAACAAACTTACGGTGCTGATGCTGTGCGTGACATCTATAATGGTAAACCCAGCAGAGAGATGCAGAAGTATGAAATGCTAAGAAATGACGAGCCTGTGAAGGTGCATGCAAAGTCAGGGCCAACTAAAGAATTCCAAGATTATAGTAACAGAAAAGAAGATGAAAATTATACAGCTCGGAGTGAACGGCCTCCTTCTAAAAAAGTGGGTGGTCAAACAAAGTTTATTGAGGTATCTGATGAAGAATATGATGATATCACCACCTCTGATAACCATTTAGACGAATTCACTATGAGTGGTCTAAAGGGTACATACAAGCTGCCAGGAAAAATAGAAAAGATGCTGTATCCTCATCAGAGAGAAGGACTAAAGTGGCTTTGGTCTCTTCATTGCAACGGTAAGGGTGGTATTTTGGGTGATGATATGGGCCTCGGCAAGACAATGCAGGTACAGAAAATGCTTGTGTAAATGTGTCCTTTGCCTGTTTACAAAATGTCCTGTTTCTTATTACCAAATCGGTACATATCTTTTCAGATTTGTAGCTTTTTGTGTGGACTATTCCACTCAAATTTGATTCGGAGAGTGTTGGTTGTTGCACCAAAGACCTTGCTAACCCATTGGATAAATGAACTTTCAACAGTTGGACTTTCAGGGAAGACGAGAGAGTATGATATTTTTTTCTGTGCTACTTTCTTGATTTATACAAGTAATTGTTATTTGCTCACTGTTGTGATGTTTGCCATTTGAAATTTTATTTTACGTTCACAGGTATTTTGCGACTTGCCAAAAAACTAGGCACTATGAGCTTCAATACATACTTCAGGTTATCTCTCTGGGGATGCTTAAAATACACTGATCTTACAAATCATATATGTTTGCTGTAGGCTCTGATAGTTTTTGAGGAAGAATCTATTACTGTATTTAATTAACTTTCTTGCAGCAATGATCCAGAAAAGCATGCATCTTGTATATATACCAATTATCAAGTTAAAACTTCAATTTCTGCTTCCTTTTGAACTTAAACTTGTGTTTAATTCCTTGCATCTGCTTTAAGTTCTACTTCATTGCTTAGAAGATGCTTTCTGTGTCTAGCCTCAACATGGGAGTCTTCAACCATTATTACATGGTCTTTTGACATGCTGAGCTGATGATGATCAGATTTGGATTTTAAGCAATGGTGTTCACATTAGACATTAATGGACCTAGATTAACTTACTTTTACTTGGAATTTTTGTTTTATTATCCGGATTAACTATTTTGTGTTTTCCTAACAACAGGACAAAGGTATTCTTCTCACAACATACGACATAGTGCGAAATAACACAAAATCCTTATGTGGAGATTACCGTTACAATGATGATGGTGAAGAAGATGAATTGACGTGGGATTATATGATTCTTGATGAGGTATGCATTTTTTCATGTTATTTATAATTTTATAGATATATGAAATAGAATATATTTCTAGAAGCATCAACTTGCTTTGCTTTATCATCATCACGGTTCTCAAAGTTTAGAATTTAAATTCTGAATTTGTAGGGCCACCTTATAAAAAATCCAAGTACACAAAGGGCAAAAAGTTTACTTCAAATACCTTGCCGTCATCGCATCATTATCAGCGGGACACCACTCCAGAACAATCTCAAGGTAGTGTTGGTTTAATTTTAACTTTTCCTTTTTCATACTAGAAGCATTGGAAACTAATACTTATGAAAGTTCTCTCTCTAGGAACTATGGGCTTTATTTAATTTCTGTTCTCCCGAGCTGCTTGGTGACAAGAACGAGTACTTTTCTTACCACTCCAACTTTGTTTTTTGTTGAATTATTGTGGCATTTCTTGATTATTTATTCTGCTTACTCCTTTAGGTTTAAGGAAAAATATGAGTTCTTCATCAGTCGAGGAAATGAGAAAAATGCTTCTGATAGGGAAAAGCATATTGGTTCAACAGTTGCCAAGGTACTTATGATTTAGTTTGTGGTCTGTATTTTAGTAGATCAAATGGCTTATTTAAGTTTGTAGTTGTACTTCCAATTGATTAAACTTGTTAAATTCCATTATTTGTATCTTCTTTGATGTGAGATATTTTAGTGCAGAGATAGTTGAACTCTCCAACCACTGATATACCATATTTCCTTTAAAAATTATGCGAAGATTTTATGTGGAAAGAGCACTTATTTCTATGTAAATTTTCATGGTTAGAATATGCAATGCTTTTGGTTTTAGGAATTGCTGGAATGCTTGATGATATATATTCATATACTAGTATATATTCTCAATCTCACTGATTTGTCAGCAAGCTCATCTTACGTCAAGATCTGCTTCATAAAAATCAACTTATAGAACTTGTCCAAGACTGAACGTGGTTTTTGACTTTCCTGAAAAATCTGAGCACAGTGGCCTCATCTTCTGTTACCTATTTGTTTTGAATGTGGTGAAACAATTATAACAAAACGATAAATTTTATTCACTGTATTTTATTCCATCACACTAGCACCAAGCAGTAGTGTTACACTGTTTAGAGGATTGTCCTGTTAGCTTTGAGGCCTTTCCTCTGATTGTTCACATGCTAGTTCTTACTTTTAGATTGCTTCAAGACATTGTAAATTATTTTTAGGGTGCATGCTGAGCTACAAACTCAAGATCTTGCTCCATTTTTGTATTTGGAAATCTGTAGAGCTTTAAATATGTACCTCAGTACCTGGATTGCAGATAATTTTAAATTCTTATTTTGACTACGGCCTCAAGTTAAATGAGTTACCATGCTGAAAGAACTGATTTCAGATGTGGTCCATTTCTACAAGAATATGTTCTTTCTTTCTGTAGATGAGAAATTATTCCGTAAAGTGTACTCCTACTATAATAGGGCTCTATGGATTAATTTCAAATTTCTGTGTGAAATTCTCTTGCATGGTCTGAGTTTATTCTGCATTTGTTCTCCTTTACATTTGCACCTTTGATTAGCTCTTAAATGTACTGTTTGGTTGATTATAAAATGATGGAGTTGCATGACAAGTACAATTTCATTGTCACATCTAATATCATTTTCTGATGATAGAAACTAAGAGATTGCATTCAACCATATTTCTTGAGAAGAATGAAAAGTGAAGTATTTCGTGATGATGCCACACTTTCCAACAAGAATGAAATTATTGTATGGTTACGGTTAACTCAATGTCAGGTACTTTTCATATTGTTTTTATTAATAACTGGTTGTTTGCATTGGGAAGATTTTACTAAAGAGTGCATGCTATTTATCTTTGTGAATCCAGCGTCGACTTTACGAAGCTTTCTTAAACAGTGAGATTGTTGTCTCAGCTTGTGATGGTTCACCTCTTGCTGCTATTACGGTAATAATCATTTGGTTTTTACTTTTCATAATTTTGTTTTATTTATGTTCCCTTTCATTAGGTGTTGACATGCTAATAAAGCATTCATTTAGTAATTGCTTCATTGTGCCATATTATAAAGTTGTGTAACCTACTAATTACTTCTTGATTCTAATGCATTGAGATAGGTATATAATTTCATGCTGTAAGAATACACAATATTCATTTAAGAATCCTTTATCATTCACCTTTCAAAATGTAAAATATAGCCACAGTTACTGCATATGAAATGGATGTGCATAACTAACATTATCTTTCTTTATGCTGCCATTGCCTTGTGTGCACTATCAACTAATAGCCCATGTTCTATTTATAGTGAGTCTAACATTCGGTTCCCTCTAAAAGCTCCATCCATTTCAGACTTGTTTAGTTTGATAGCAATAGAATTGTTAAGTTTGGTAGCAATAGATTAATGCATACAAGCTATGGATCCAGAGGGACATGTCATGCTTTGTGTTTTCATATGCATCCTACACTATATATTGGCGGATCATGTTTTAGAGAAGGATTGATTTTCCTTGGAAGCAGATCTTGAAAAAAATATGTGATCATCCACTACTATTGACAAAAAGAGCTGCTGAAGATCTTCTGGAAGGAATGGATTCTGTGGCAGAGCAGGAAGATCGCCGTGTTGCTGAAAAACTGGCAATGCACATAGCAGATGTTGCGGAGAGATTTGACATTGTTGAGAATCATGACATCTCTTGCAAAATATCATTTATATTGTCGTTGCTGGTAGGCCCTTGATTGAATCACTGTGCAATAATTTTTATTGGTTGATATTTCTTCCTGATATTTTTTTGTTTGGTTACAGGGAGATTTGATCCCAAAGGGACATAATGTGCTTATATTTTCCCAAACAAGGAAAATGCTTAATTTGATTCAGGTCAGTCCAAGTTACATTCTGCCCATGATATAGTTAAAAAAGTAAGTGCTTCTGTAGCTTGTATAATTTGAAGTCACTTGTGCTCGGCATGCTGCTTTGTGGAATAGTACTTCAGATGAAGTCCTGATAATACCCCCTTAATATAGAACTTGTGTGGGAAAAATCTGAAATACTTTTTTCATTGTTCCTATTTAAAATTGTTGGTTTATAAATAGTGATGGAACTAAGCGGATCAAGGATTAATGTTGCTTTAGGTGAATCATCACCGGATAGTTATAGGAGTGATAAGCTTAGATAATGAGAGTTAAAGAATTTTACATCATGGCTTTTGAAAATGGCATACCCATGGAAGTAGAAAGCTGTAAGCTATGATACACGGCATTCTGCGATGAGAGAATATCATTGCCTATCATGATCCTTTCATGTGTTAAATTGGTAATGAGCTATTTTTTGTCTGAAAAGTCCCAAATATGTTCTTGAAAAATAGGTTGGATCCAGCAGGAACTGTATATTACTTCATGTCATGCATTCAAAACAAAAATTTACATGTTAGAACTTTTGCACAAGCAATTGTGCAGTTTAATCCTGTGAAATGTGAATAATAAGAATTTGCTGGTTTTGGTGTTGGGTAAAACTTTTTCACAGAGCTGGTTGTCTTAGATCTTGAGAGCAGGTAATTGATACTTCTATCAACTCATTCAAAGACCTTATGGTTGATTCATTGTAATGTCGCTATTTCCCATATCTTATCAATGGGTTTCATCAAAAGAAATTGAAACAGATATGTAACATAACTAGTTTTGGTACCTTCTATTCTATTCAATGGCTATGTAACATAACTAGTTTTGTAGTTCTACAATTTTCATCGCAGACTTGGTTTAGAATATCTCCCTTTCTTTGTTGGAAATCATAATTTCTAACTTTATTTTGCTCTGGCCACTCAGGAGTCACTGACATCTAGCCATTACCAGTACATGCGGATAGATGGTACTACCAAAATCCATGATAGAGCTAAAGTTGTAAAGGTCTGCTTCTGTCTATGAATTTGTTTAAATAAATATATGTGAAGCTGCATATTCCTACATGATCTCTGTGTCTCATTCTGTATAGGAATTTCAAGAGGGCCGTGGAGCTCCAATTTTTCTCCTGACTTCCCAAGTTGGTGGATTGGGCCTTACACTCACTAATGCAGATCGCGTAATTGTGGTTGATCCAGCATGGAACCCGAGGTATGTTGTTAAATTAAATATTTCTGCCCTTTTGGGATTTTTTTTTTTTTTTTCTTCTGGAAAAGGCTCTACTAGTTATTGCTTGGTACTTTTTGAAAGTTTCCCTTAACCATCTGGCTTTAGAGTAATTGGTAAAATTGCCAATACCTTCTTCCCTATCACGCATGAATAAATGGCAGAAGACTAATCTTCAAACAAGCCATACATCAGTTCAGAAAAATCCGTTTCTATTTTCTAGGATAATGGTTAATTTCTATCACAATTTTTACAGCACTGACAATCAAAGTGTAGATCGTGCATACCGAATTGGGCAGAAGAAGGATGTCATTGTGTACAGATTGATGACATGTGGAACTGTGGAAGAGAAAATTTATAGAAAGCAGGTTGGTAATATGTTCTTCTCTGGTTAGACTTTTCCTGATTGTAGGGACTTCCTGTAACTGATAGAGTAGGTTTTACATGTCTAGTAGCATTAGAATACTATTGGCCATTTTCACCTTAGACATTTTTCCAAGTTGAATAGAAACTCCCAAATTTGCTGTGGAAGATTTCAGTAATATTGTGACTGAATATTCTCCTTGCTTGTAAGTTGTAATAATCTGTTCATAGGCTATTGCTTTACACGAGTAGAATTTTGCTTTCAATTTATGCCCCGATTTCGCATGGTGAAGTTTGAGTCTTACTTTCAGTAATATGCTTTATTTATTCTATGCGTCCAGGTATTCAAAGGAGGATTATTTAGAAGTGCAACTGAATCAAAAGAACAGATCCGCTATTTCAGCCGACAGGTATCTTTTTATGAACTTATTTTCTATGAGAAAGTGTTTGTTTAAGTTCTGGGCGTGCTCCATTGGTGTTTAATGTTTTTGGAGGAAAATTTATTATTTGTTTCTCTGTATGACAGGCATTCTTTTAACATATCTAGTAGTGTCTCCATGGAAGCTATGTTGCCATCCTAAAAATTTATTTGTTTACTTAAATCAAATCATTTGCCCTTAAGTTAAATATCCCGAGGCCTAAAGTTCCTTATTGTCATATTTATTAATTAAAGTGAGGAAATAAAGAAAATTTTCATTTACACTATTATACTCCCTTTAATCTGTATACCGGTAAGTTGTAAAAAGGGTACTTAGTCTGAAAAATGCACAAAGTGCTCTTTTATATACTTCTGATATCCTTGCAAAATTACATTTGTGGTCAAATTTCTTATGTTTTGCGTCCATTTTGAACCATTTGCTTTGCTTTTGAATTTTCAGGATCTGCAGGATCTGTTTAAAATGCCCCAACAGGGATTCGATATTTCTCCTACCCAACGACAGTTGCTTGAAGAACATGATAAGGAACATACTATGTAAGTAATTGTTTCTATCTAATCCTCTTTTATACGAACTAGTTTATGTAGCCTCTTAAGATACAATATACATTGATTCTCTTATCTCACTTCCTTGATTCCAATCGATATATTTCATACAGGGAAGAGTCTCTTAAAGCCCATGTAGATTTCCTTGAAACTCTCAACATAGCCGGAGTAAGCCAGCACAGTTTGCTCTTTTCCAAGGCAGCCCCTCCTTCTCAAGAGGTTGAGATACTCGAGGAGCCGGAAAAGTGAGTCCTTGTACTTATCAAAACTGTTAGTTGTGTGCACTCGTGATTTCTTGATTTAAAAGTGCTTATTAAAACTAAATGATAGATGAACCTAGTGCTCACCTTGAAAAGACTTCAGCATTTCCCTCGACTGTTTAAAGAATAAATTTGGACAAAAATTCTCATTGCCATTATTTTCAATACAGGTTTAAAAGGACTTCATACATGGGGAATGCATCTATACGATCATCACTTGAAAAAGATGTCGATGGGTAATGCTGAGAAAAATATTATTGTAACCCTTGATCTTTCTTGTAATTTTTCTTTTTTAAACAAAAAAAATCTATTATTTATGCAGGGCTCAGTATGCCTTTAACCCCAAGGATGTAAAGAAAGTGCAGAGTAACTCAAGTCCTAATGTAGGGGAACCATCTGAAGCTGAAATCAGAGAGAGAATAAATCGCTTATCTCAGATCTTCACTAATGCGGTACACATTCTCTTGATTTGCGAATTCTTTTAGACTTACATGAGTGGCCAAGGCTAACTTTTGACTCTATAGTTCTCGTTCCAAAGTACTACCTCCATCCCACCTAATTGTCCCATTTGCTTTTTGACATTTCGACACGCTTTTCCACCGAAACCTGGTACGAGTTTTAAAATATAATTTTGAAGTATCGTTTCTTTTACGGGATACTATGAGTGTCATAGTATCCCGTAAAAGAAACGATACTTCAAAATTATATTTTAAAACTCGTACTAGGTTTCGGTGGAAAAGCGTGCCGAAATGTCAAAAAACAAATGGGACAATTAGGTGGGATGGAGGTAGTAATTTATATTATTTTTCTTTCAAGTTTCCACATATTTTGGGAAGCCAGTCTATTAACTCCGGTGTGGAAGTGTTTTTCTCTCATGTGCATGGTGTCAAGTCATATGAAAATGACTAATGTAATGCTGGTTCATGAATCGTGTGAAATTCGTTGGATAGCATTGCTATCCATCTATGCAGATAGTATCAGTATATCAGCTTGGTTTCTAGACAGAATTTGCCTATTACTATTATGTTATGTGTGGCTTGATTGATGCTTTGGCAGAATGTTAATTATTTGTTCATAATCATTGTTATTATTATCCAGGGTGCCGTCTCCAGATTGCCGGATAAAGGGGCGAAAATACACAAGCAAATAGCTGCATTGGCAGTTCAGCTTGAAAAGGTGCGGATGGCAAAAGGAACCAAAGACAACTCAATAGAGTTGTAGGTTTTTTTTTGTATTTCTGATATTGTAAATCTCATCTGTTGGGGGTTACATGTAAGTAAGATACGCCATACATTGTTATCATTTAATTATGATATGATCCCCATCGCATATGGGATTTAATTTTGATACAGTGCTAGTTTTTGTCAAGGTTAAGCACTAGCTTCATCTAAAAGCCTAATCTCATAAATTATGGAAGTTGGAGGACGATATATGCTAGCAAATGTCTTATTCAAATGATAAAATAACGAGTGATCAATGTTTTTGTATTGGTATGGTACTAGATTAACACCCGCGTTTTGCCCATTAATTCGTTTGTATACGTATGCCACATGTTTTGTGATATTTAATTTTGGATGGTCTAAAATGCTCAAATGGTCCGGTAGAGCAGTCAGAAAATAGGAAATAATTTGTTTAGAACAAATTTCTATATCCATTGATTTTGTTGAAAATCATATTACTATTTTTGAAATAATAATAAGTTATATTTACATTGATTTGGAATTAATATAAAAAAATTTGGATGAATTGGATTATTTGTTTTACGATTGTGAATAAATATATTAATTGGATTATATATTTAGTTATAGATATTTATTTGTTTTATATGGTTTAGTATGTTAATTGGAGTGATTGGTTCATATGAGAACTTCTCTAAACTTGAGAACTAGGAACCATTATAAACCATTCATTTTAATAGATGAATTATGAGATTTATTGTCGTGATTAATTAAAAATCGGCAGTTTTAATATGGAATAGAGGCATTAATGCAATCTTTATTTTTTTGTTCCACAATTCATGGGATTAACCGCATCTTATTCGTTTCCCATCTCATGCGTGTTTCATTCATCTTATTATTCTTCTTCAAGCAGATAATTCTCCATCGTTTTTGTTCTTCAAGCATAAATATTCTTTTATTTCATTCTTCTTATTCAAGCTGATTTGAGGACGTGAGCACCGCTGTGGCGGGAGAAGAAGAGCGGCACCGCTGCGGGGAGAGGAAGAGCAGTAACCAGTGGTTGCGGTCCTGCGGAGGTACAACCCAAAGGTGTTCCAGTCACGGATACTCTTCGTAATATTGATACTTTTCGTTTTTGAATTTGATTCCGGCAGAGATGTTTAGAGGGGTTTTGAGCAGTGGCGGGGTAGGAGAACGGCAATTAATAATGTGGGATGCTTTGGGCCGCAGCGATTTTGGTTGTTATAGATGAAGTTTTAGATAGGATAATTTTGCTAACTATTGTGAGACGATTACAATTTAAGATTCGTTGTTTGTTATTATTTGTATTTTTTAGTTTTCATTCATGAGTAATTAAGCATGAATTCTTATGAAAAAGGCTATTGTCATCTGCAAAGATTGCAATAGTATGCATGAATAAATGGTGAATGGTATGGTATGGAGATGAGTTGTACGAGAGGATTGTGGGCTGAAAGGGCCAAAGAATGTGAAGATCGGAGAGATGGAGCGAAGGATTAAGAAATTTTGTTTTTATACAATCATGTTTATTTAAATATGAAATTATGCTTATTTAGATATGAAATTATGAATGTTAAAGTGCTAGATTTGATTTTTCTGTTTGCTTGAACTATAATCTTTTCATGCTTTTTTATACATAAGATTATGTTTTTTTTTCGAATGTTAAAATGCTTAATTTATTTTTCCTGTAACTATTTAAGCATCCTATAATGGCTATTTAAGCACCAAATACATTTTTGCTTATGGACGTTGGACTTTGTAATATTGTCGGGTTCTTCTTTTGAGCATCGATTTATAACGGTTTAAGCACCATATAATAACTATTTAAGCATACACTTTGGCGTTTAAGGTTTGGGTTTCTGGGTCAGGTTTTTTTTTAATAATAATAATAATAATAATAATAATAATAATAATAATAATAATAATAATAATAATAATAATAATAATAAAGCGCTTATTTGTATCAAAATTATGCTTCTTAATAACTTGTTTCATGCTTCTTTTACACGATAAGAATTGAAGCAATACAAAAATAATAAATAAGCATTGAATATCTAATGACGAATATGTGATATAGATACATAAAATATGAATCATCTTTCGCATTGCTCGTATTGAGGCTACGCCGAACCACCAAAGTTTCTCCACGATCTTCATATATGATTTCTTCCTCTTCGTCAGCCTCATCAAATTTTGGGGTTGCCTCATCGGAATGATTTCTTCTTCCACAAGAGTGATAATTCTCCGATTTGGACAATCGGCAGCGAAGTGTCCACTTTGCACTTGAAGCATGGTTTTTAGTTGTTAGAACCACTTGGCCACGTATTAATTTGTGTTATTCTCATTGCTTGTAGCAACCTTCTCTTTTCCCTCCTTTGTTGGTGTGTTCTTTGAAGTAGAAGTACTTTCCTGCATAGAAGCGCTCTTGTTCGAGGAGAAACGACCACCAAATCGAGTTGCATCTTGTTGTCGTTTCTCCACCTTGAGGGCCAACTTACATATGTCATTGTATGTCCAATATTGCTGCAATTGGACAACATCTGCAATTTCGTACCTAAGGCCTCCAAGAAATTGAGCGATGATGTGTTCCTCCGGCCCCATAATATCACATTTCATCATGAGATTTTCAAATTCTGCAATGTAGTCCTCCACGGGCAGCTCTCTTTGCTTGAAATTATGATATTTGAGAAAGATATCTTGACGATAATTATCCGGCAAGAATTTTGTGTGTATCTTCTTCTTCATTTTGCTCCACACTCTAATTTTTTATTTGCCGTCATGTGCGCGCTGTTTGTTGAGATGGTCCCGCCAAAAAGATATATATTTCTTCAACTTTATGGCAACAAGTTTTACCTTACGATCATCCGGAACCTCTTTGAACTCAAAGATTCTCTCAATAGAGTTGAGCCAATCTATGAATTCATCATCATACTTCGGAATATCAATTTTGAAGTCGAATGACTTATCACAAACATTGTTCCTTTGAGGTCGCCGATGATGATTCGACACGTCACTTCGATCACCATTCTCTTCATCATGAAAAGGATTAAAATCCTCCTCACGACTTGAGGAATGAACTTCTGAATCATGACTCTTAACATCACGATCCAAAAGACGTTACTCCTTAAGTCATCCAAATCGATATCATGAAGGTTTCACTCACGCCTTGGAGTTTCAACCGTAGGATTGTTCCGTCGGCGAGGAGGCATTGTGAACCTGAGCTCTGGTAACCAACTTGACACCGGAAAGGTTAGAGAAAAAAGGAGGTAGTACAAGGCACACTCAAAACTCACACTCTAGGAATCCACCAAGAGTTAGCGAACAAAGAAAGAAGATAAATCTTCTTGCAAGCCAGAAGCTCAATGATTATTATTAGGGCCAAAATACCAAATAGCCACTTAACTTAGTAGAAATTAAATAGTAGTCACCAACTTAAAAACATATAAATAGTAGCCACTTTCAAGTTGATTGGACAAAATTGCCCTTATTAATTTGATAACTAATATCTAAAATAGCAAAATCAGAAAATTAAAAATATAAAAGAACATAAAAACCTAGCCAAATCAGAAAACCTCTTCCACTGAATTGGCGTGATCGCTGAGTATCCACCGCCGTCGGTCGGGATGTCAAGCCGCCGGCATTCGTGCCCAAGGCGCCATCGATTTAGCCTTCTTTCTTGCCGAAGCAACCAGTTTTTCTGGTTGTCTCTTCGCCCAATATAGCCACCCGTCGTTCCCATCTGATTGAGAAAACCACCCTGTCGCCTATATCGTCATCCACCGCAATTCCCGCCACCGCTTACTCACCGTTGACAGTTGCGCACCGTCCGATTTCGACGGAAAAGAGGAGGAGATTCCCGTGAACGAAGAGGTGAGTGAATTTCTATATGCATGAATTTTTATTTTGCAATTTCGCTTGATTTGACGGATGAATATGCTCGATCGAGTATAGAAGTGCGCGATCGAGCACCTAATTTTGTTTTTTGTTTTTTTTTAACTGAACTCGATCGAGCATAATATAAGGCTGTGTTTTGTCGTTTTCAAATAATTGCTCGATTGAGCAACACCTTATTTTCGTTTTTGTAAAGTTTCAGTTAGCTGGTAGCTTTCGATCGATCATAATATAGCAGCCCCAGTAGCGCCACCGCCAACCGCCGTGCCAGAAAACTAGCAGCTGGATCGAGCCCGCCGTCAATCGTGCCGCCGTCGCAATGCCATTTACACCACCACCATCATGTCGTCCTCTCTCTACCATCGCAACTTGCACGCCGTCAACATGAAATTGATTGCACGTCACCCTCTCCAACCCCGTTCGAGCACCATGCTGCCCGCTCGAGCTCAACATCGCGAGCCAAACAAGGTTTACTCTACAACAGCAGTGACATCTCCGGTGGCGCGATAGAGTCATTCGTGAGTTGTGCTCGATCGGGCTCGATGTGCTTGATCGGGATCGATGCGCTCGATCGATACCATCAATGGTGCTCGGTCCAATGACAGCAACGGCAATATTAATTGTTGAAGAAGCGACGGTGGTTATGGGTTGGGAAGAAATGATAGAAAATATGGAGTGTGAAGGGTGTGCGGGCATTGTCGACGGATTCATGCGAGGAGGATGAGAAGCGGCGACTGCAGTCATGGGGGTAGGGCAGCACGTCGGCGGTGGTGTTGGTGTCACCGGAGACTGAGAAATTGGTATGAAGAGAGAGAGACTAGAAAGAAACCGCAGAAACAAGAAGAAGAAATAGAGAGATATAAAGAATGGGGGAGAAGAGAGGGAAGAGAGGGCGGGGGACGGGAGTGGGTAGTTTTAGGTTTGTTTTTTTTTTTTCTTTTCTATTTTCTATTTTTTTTATTAATATGTCATTAAAGGGTATTTTGGTCTCATCACATAATATTTATATGTTTTTAAGTTAGTGGCTATTATTTATCTTTTGTTAACTTAACTGGCTATTTTACACCATTATCACTTATTATTATATTTCTCTCCAACGTTTCTTGATCATTACAACTGCATGCTTTTATTGGAAAACTTTATAAACTAAATAGACATGAAAATAAATGTAACATCTAATGAGAGATGCCCAAAGGTTGAAGAAGAAACCCAAAAGTTGCTAACTTCCTCAAATTTCCGCAGGAATGTAACAGCCTGCAACCTTTATTCAAATTGTAATAACTTCCTCCATACTTATATTTCTCATAACCATTTTTGTTGTTGTTGGAATCTAGACTCCTTTGTCTTTCCATTACAAGCCTCCTAACTCATAGTTAATGAAAACTGTTTATTTATTAAAGTTCAGCCATTTTAACAAGAAATTTCCACATCAGGAATTGAACCATGTGGATGAGAGTGTTAAGTGGGATGGAATCACCACTGAGAGGGGAAGAAGGTGGCATAGAGGGAGCCATGAAAAATAGAGAATAAGAAGATAGAAAGAATGAGAAGGATTGATATTTAGCCCATGTTTGATTCACATTTTTTTGGGTAGGAAAAGGGAAACAATTAATTTATTCATTTTTTTTTTGTTTGAGTAATATGTTATCCATTTTCTTTACTTGGGGTAACCCAATCTATTACATTGTTACCCCTCAAGAAAGAGGGGAAACAAGGAGATATCCCTTACAAGTGACTCATTTCCATCATTGAACCAAACATTCAATAAAAATAATCATTATTATTACCATTCTCTTACTTGACTTGATTACATTCCCTTTCCGTTACCTGACTTGAACCAAACGAGCACTTAGGGTTTTCACGATAAAACCTGCTGATACCATGTGAGAATTGATATGAAAATCACCGTGAATTTGGTGATGGGAGAACTCGTATTAATATATGGATTACAATATATTTACATGGAAATATATGATAGAATATTCTACAAGATATGAGAAGATTTCAACTAATTCAAAACTTGAGAAATTAGAATATTTCTCGTATTACCAAGGATTTGGTGAACCTTCTAGAACCTAACCGCCATATGGTTTTAGGGGCTAGAACCTCATCAAATGAGAATTCTTTTCCAAGGGATCTGGCCATTTGACCAGAACTATGTTTGGAGGTATCTACACCTCAAGTGGACGATTATGTACTACGACTTCGATCAAGTCATTTCCGCAGCTCCGGTGGATGCATGATGACAAGAAGTCCCTCATAGACCTTGCTAATCGATTGTTTGACAGCTTTGAAATGGTAATTCACTTTCAGAGTACTGTATCAATTAACTCACATCTTTTTCATTTTCTTAAAGGTGTTCTCGCTTTTCACAGCTTTTAGATGTAGTGAAAAGGCAAGATGTTCCTCAGATATATTCATGTTATCAAACAACCACACCACTTCTCCAAGAGGTCATGACTCAAAATAATCTTGGATGACATAAAGTCATCTACTTATTATTACAAGATTTCAAGTTGTGTACTTAGGAACTAGAATATATTGGCTTGATTTGATCATCAAAGAGAGATTTTTCAAATTTTATATGCATTATCAATGCAAAGACCATGGCAGTTTATACAACACATCGTTGAAAGTATCAATCAAATCATACCCTGCGGTATAAATAGAGATGCAAAGCATTCAAGTTATAAAGATTTATCATAATATTTTCATGTAAATTTTCATGATACATAAAATAAGTAACACTTTCTAAATATATTAACTATACCAGAATATTAGCCCATGCTCAGACGAGAATATGAATATGATTTTAGGCTTGTTTGGCGCCTTGGTACGCCAATTTCACAAGCATTAACTCTTGCAGCAAATTGCAGTGAACAAAGTGATTCACCTACGGAAGAAGGATCTGGAGATACGTTGATGAACATCAAGGTCTTTGAGTCTCCACCTAAACAAGGCTGAAATTCAAATAAAACAGGAGAGATTACATATGCTAGTGGCTGCCACATACTTCTTGAATATTGTAAAGAGAATGAAAGAGCAAAAAGGCAAAACCTCATTTGCAATATTCCAATTAAATCCTTTTAAACTAGGCATTCATAAATGCTTTCATAAAACACATACACAAAGTGTTGAGTTCAAGAAGAACATGAAGAAGATATGTTAATTTGGAGTTCCTATAAAGGACGTGCTCCTCTTTCTTGGCCAAGGCATATATAACATTACTAAGCGACGATAAGCTATTATTGATGGCATGAGTAAATAATTTTTTTTCAACATGTATAGAAATGTTCGATTTGTTTAAAGAAGAATGGAGACGATTATCATTACATTACCTAAATTTCTTTCAATCAGTCTCCCGTAGCCCCACTCCTAGATGACCGCTCACTTCAAGCTAGGTCGATTAAATTAAAAACACCTTGTACTTGTTGATCTTTACTCTAACAATACAACCAAAGTGAAAGAAAATACCATTAGCATTAGGTTGTACAGAGTGAGAGATTTGGAAACAATTAAATAACAATACCTCAATAAAACTGGTGATTCGTAGTGTGAAGACAAAATGACTCCTTGAAGTTTGTTCATTCCTTTGAGTCTTCCCTACGGACCTAAAATCAAAGTTTGATAAACAGAAATAATAAAATTTTAGGCATATAAACATGTATTTGTAGAAATAAGTATTGGTACTAAAGGGGCTTGAAACACTACGTCCAAAATAAAGCTCATACTTAACCAACAGAAGAAGATCAATGTTAGATGTATATTTACCTACTCTATGTTGCCGGGTCTAACACGTAAAAAACCTGTCTGCTACTGCGGACATCCACAATTGTAAGATCCGAAACATGGGTGTTTCCTTGTGCATCATGTTTAATATTGTATAGCTTCCCATTTTCTGGCCAAGATGCATCAACCCCCGTTTTTTTTTTGCACTAACAGATCACGGATTGTTTCATTATATATTTCAAGCATTGAAACCTGAGAAATTGAGAACAGTTAATGTATTGAAGCCAGAAAAATTAAGTATTTCAAGTAAGTACAAACCGTGATAAATGCAACAATCACCTGCATTTCATGTTTCCACCCTTGGTCTCGAAGAATTTGTCTTGTTTCAAATACTTGCTCCATTGTTCTTGGGATCAAACCTCCCTGATCAGGTGACTCTGGTTTCCCTATCATGGTATATGTCTTGCAAGTTGTGTACTTAGGAACTAGAACATATTGACTTGATTTGATCATCAAAGAGAGATTTTTTGAATTTGATATGCATTATCAATGCAAACACTGTGGCGGTTTATACAATACATCATTGATAGTATTAATCAAATCATACCCAATGGTACAAATAGAGATGCAAAGCATTCATAAGATTTATCACAATGTTTTCATGTAAATTTCAATGATACATAAAATAAGTAATACTTCCTAAATATATTAACTCCAACAGAATATCAACCGATGCTCAGACGAGAATCTGAATATGATTTTATGCTTGTTTGGCGCCTTGGTACGCCAATTTCACAAGCATTAACTCTTGTAGCAAATTGCAGTGAACAAAGTGATTCACCTACAGAAGAAGGATCTGGAGATACGTTGATGAACATCAAGGTCTTTGAGTCTCCACCTAAATAAGACTGAAATTCAAAGAAAACAGGAGGGATTACTTATGGTAGTGGCTGCCACATACTTCTTGAATATTCTAAAGAGATTGAAAGAGCAAAAAGGCAAAACCTCACTTGCAATACTCCAATTAAATCCTTTTAAACTAGGCATTCATAAATGCTTTCATAAAATACATACACAAAGTGTTGAGTTGAAGAAGCATGTGAATAAGATAGATTAATTTGGAGTTCCTATAAAGGACGTGCTCCTCTTTCTTGGCCAAGGCATATATAACACCACTTAGCGACGATAAGCTTTTATTGATGGTCTGAGTAAATATTTTTTTCAAGATGTCAAGAAATGTTCGATTTGTTTCAAGAAGAATGTATACGATTATCATTACATTACTTGAGTTTCTTTCAATCGATATCCCATAGCCCCACTCCAAGATGAACCGCTCACTACCAGTTAGGTCGATTAAATTAAGAACACCTTGTACTTGTTGATCCGTACTCTAACAATACAACCAAAGTGAAAGAAAATACCATTAACATTAGGTTGTATACAGTGAATAATTTGGAAAGAATTAAGAATACCTTATTAAAACTGGTGATTCGTAGTGTAAAGACAAAACGGCTCCTTGAAGATTGTCCATTCATTTGAGTCTTCCCTACGGAACTAAAATCAAAGTTTGATAAACTGAAATAATAAACTTTTAGGCATATAAACATGTATTTGTTAAAATAAGTATTGGTACTAAAGGGGTTTGAAACACTGCAACACTTACATCCAAAATAAAGCTCATACTTAAGCAACAGAAGAAGATCAATGTTAGATGTATATTTACCTACTCTATGTTGCCGGGTCTAACACGTAAAAAACCTGTCTGCTACTGCGGACATCCACAATTGTAAGATCCGAAACATGGGTGTTTCCTTGTGCATCATGTTTAATATTGTATAGCTTCCCATTTTCTGGCCAAGATGCATCAACCCCCGTTTTTTTTTTTGCACTAACAGATCACAGATTGTTTCATTATATATTTCAAGCATTGAAACCTGAGAAATTGAGAACAGTTAATGTATTGAAGCCAGAAAAATTAAGTATTTCAAGTAAGTACAAACCGTGATAAATGCAACAATCACCTGCATTTCATGTTTCCACCCTTGGTCTCGAAGAATTTGTCTTGTTTCAAATACTTGCTCCATTGTTCTTGGGATCAAACCTCCCTGATCAGGTGACTCTGGTTTCCCCATCATGGTATATGTCTTGCAAGTTGTGTACTTAGGAACTAGAACATATTGACTTGATTTGATCATCAAAGAGAGATTTTTTGAATTTGATATGCATTATCAATGCAAACACTGTGGCGGTTTATACAATACATCATTGATAGTATTAATCAAATCATACCCAATGGTACAAATAGAGATGTAAAGCATTCATAAGATTTATCACAATGTTTTCATGTAAATTTCAATGATACATAAAATAAGTAATACTTCCTAAATATATTAACTCCAACAGAATATCAACCGATGCTCAGACGAGAATCTGAATATGATTTTATGCTTGTTTGGCGCCTTGGTACGCCAATTTCACAAGCATTAACTCTTGCAGCAAATTGCAGTGAACAAAGTGATTCACCTACAGAAGAAGGATCTGGAGATACGTTGATGAACATCAAGGTCTTTGAGTCTCCACCTAAATAAGACTGAAATTCAAAGAAAACAGGAGGGATTACTTATGGTAGTGGCTGCCACATACTTCTTGAATATTCTAAAGAGATTGAAAGAGCAAAAAGGCAAAACCTCACTTGCAATACTCCAATTAAATCCTTTTAAACTAGGCATTCATAAATGCTTTCATAAAATACATACATAAAGTGTTGAGTTGAAGAAGCATGTGAATAAGATAGATTAATTTGGAGTTCCTATAAAGGACGTGCTCCTCTTTCTTGGCCAAGGCATATATAACACCACTTAGCGACGATAAGCTTTTATTGATGGTCTGAGTAAATATTTTTTTTCAAGATGTCAAGAAATGTTCGATTTGTTTCAAGAAGAATGTATACGATTATCATTACATTACTTGAGTTTCTTTCAATCGATATCCCATAGCCCCACTCCAAGATGAACCGTTCACTACCAGCTAGGTCGATTAAATTAAGAACACCTTGTACTTGTTGATCCGTACTCTAACAATACAACCAAAGTGAAAGAAAATACCATTAGCATAAGATTGTACAAAGTGAGAAATTTGGAAAGAATTAAATAACAATACCTCATTAAAACTGGTGATTCGTAGTGTGAAGACAAAAGGGCTCCTTGAAGATTGTTCATTCATTTGAGTCTTCCCTACGGACCTAAAATCAAAGTTTGATAAACATAAATAATAAAATTTTATGCATATAAACATGTATTTGTTAAAATAAGTATTGGTACTAAAGGGGCTTGAAACACTTCAACACTTACGTCCAAAGTAAAGCTCATACTTAAGCAACAGAAGAAGATCGACGTTAGATGTATATTTACCTACTTTGTGTTGCCCGGTCTAACACGTAGGAAACTTATCTGCTACCGCGGACATCCACAATTGTAAGATCTGAAACATGAGTGTTTCTTTGTGCATCATGTTTAATATTGTACATCTTCCCATTTTCTAGACGAGATGCATCAACCCCAAATTTTTTTGGAACTAGCAGAACACAGATTGTTTCATTGTATATTTCAAGCATTGAAACATGAGAAATTGTGAATAGTTAATGTATTGAAGCCAAAAAATTAAGTATTTCAAGTAAATAGTAAACATGATAAATGCAACAATCACCTGCATTTCGTATTTTCATCCCTGGGCTCGAAGAATTTGTCTTGTTTCAAATACATGCTCCATTGTTTATGGGATCAAACTTTTTCTGATCAGGCGACTCTTGTTTCCCCATCATGGTATACGTCTTGCAAGTTGTGTACTTAGGAACTAGATCATATTGGCTTGATTTGATCATCAAAGAGAGATTTTTCAAATTTGATATGCATTATCAATGCAAACACTATGACAGTTTATACCACACATCGTTGAAAGTATCAATCAAACCATTCCTACGGTACAAATAGAGATACAAAGCATTCATGTTGCAAGATTTATCACAATGTTTTCATGTAAATTTTCATGATACATAAAATAAGTAACACTTTCTAAATATATTAACTCCACCAGAATATCAACCGATGCTCATACGACAATCTGAATATGATTTTATGCTTGTTTGGCGCCTTGGTACGCCAATTTCACAAGCATTAACTTTTGCAGTAAATTGCAGTGAACAAAGTGATTCACCTACAGAAGAAGGATCTGGAGATACGTTGATGAACATCAAGGTCTTTGAGTCTCCACCTAAATAAGGCTGAAATTCAAAGAAAACAGGAGGGATTACATATGCTAGTGGCTGCCACATACTTCTTGAATATTGTAAAGAGAATGAAAGAGCAAAAAGACAAAACCTCACTTGCAATACTCCAATTAAATCCTTTTAAACTAGGCATTCATAAATGCTTTCATAAATCACATACACAAAGTGTTGAGTTGAAGAAGCACATGAAGAAGATAGGTTAATTTGGAGTTCCTATAAGGGACGTACTCCTCTTTCTTGGCCAAGGCATATATAACATCACTTAGCGATGATAAGCTTTTATTGATGGCCTGAGTAAATATTTTTTTTCAAGATGTCAAGAAATGTTCAATTTGTTTCAAGAAGAATGTATACGATTATCATTACATTACTTGAGTTTCTTTCAATCGATCTCCCGTAGCCCCACTCCGAGATGAACTGCTCACTACCAGTTAGGTCGATTAAATTAAGAACACCTTGTACTTGTTGATCCGTACTCTAACAATACAACCAAAGTGAAAGAAAATACCATTAGCATAAGGTTGTACAAAGTGAAAATTTTGAAAAGAATTAAATAACAATACCTCATTAAAACTGGTGATTCGTAGTGTGAAGACAAAAGGGCTCCTTGAAGATTGCTCATTTATTTGAGTCTTCCCTACGGACCTAAAATCAAAGTTTGATAAACAGAAATAATTAACTTTTAGGCATATAAACATGTATTTGTTGAAATAAGTATTGGTACTAAAGGGGCTTGAAACACTGCAACACTTACATCCAAAATAAAGCTCATACTTCAGCAACCGAAGAAGATCAATGTTAGATGTATATTTACCTACTCTATGTTGCCCGGTCTAACACGTAAAAAACCTGTCTGCTACTGCGGACATCCACAATTGTAAGATCCGAAACATGAGTGTTTCCTTGTGCATCATGTTTAATATTGTATAGCTTCCCATTTTCTGGCCGAGACGCATCAACCCCTGATTTTTTTTGTACTAGTAGATCACGGATTGTTTCATTGTATATTTCAAGCATTGAAACCTGAGAAATTGTGAATAGTAAATGTATTGAAGCCAAAAAAATTAAGTATTTCAATTAAGTACCAAACATCAACAATCACCTGCATTTCATATTTCCATCATTGGGCTTGAAAAATTTGTCTTGTTTCAATTACTTGCTCCAATGTTCTTGGGATCAAACCTCTCTGATCAGATGACTCTGGTTTCCCCATAATGGTATATGTGTCACGACCGCACTTTGCTAATCGATAGCTAAGCTCGGTAATTCGTGACTATGGTGGAAATTAACGAATAATTTACAAAAGATGGGAATTTTGGGAATTCGATACGAACATATTACAGAACAATCACCGATCGATGGACATAATAGATGGAATAAGTACGACACCACTTGTCATGATTATGTCTTGAATTACAACCATATCGAAAGATTCAGAAGTATCAGAGTGTACGCAACGGAAATGTGTTTAAGAATACATGTATGGAGACATGTATTACCAAGAGAAATCTTCAACTAATACTACTTGCTAACTTTGACAAAAGCATCACCGGTCACTCTCCCTTCATCCTGCTCAACCTGCACATCGGAAATAATGTACAGGGCGTGAGTACAGAGTACTCAGTGGACACATGCCCAAAACATTTTATTGTCAAGCCATTCATAGTGAAACATAGGGTTTTTCTTGAAAGGCCTATGTTCACGAAAAATTGAGTTATCTTAAAAGCGACTGCAGTCTAGGTTCTGCAGTATTTTACCATATCTGAGTCTGTTGTGTCCGAGGAGGTGGCCACCTCACTCGGTCACGTGATCGGTCACTATCTGGAATGACACGATCGATGTGTACACTAGTCCAAGAATAATAGCTGATCATTCAAGGACCCGAATTCGATTTATGAATTGACATTTCGCCATTTAACAGATAGGCATCATACAAAAACTGAAAACATTTATGGCATGACAACACTTAAAAAGAGCTAATAATCTAATAAAACATGCTTTGTTTTATAGAAAGCCCACCTCGTTATTTTCTCTACCGCAACGAGACTTGATCTCTGCTCCTGCTACTGTCCCTCCTTCACGTACCCTTCGATTAAAAATCGAGGTAAAATTCGTATTTTAACTATTAAAATCTTATTTAAGATTTTAGTTTTTAAACTGATCGGAGGTCATTCTAAATCCAGTAACGTGGTTACTGTTATCTAAACTCGAGTTATGAATCCCGTTATGTGAACGGTTCATAAGATTTTTATCAATAAATCAATCTTTGATTTATTGTTAATCTAGATAAATTTTAACTGTGTATTTGATTAGCTTAATCAATTACGATTAATTATTAACTTATTTAAGTTAATAATTCACTTAAGAATTACTACGCCTTAATATCTTGATAACTCATCCTCTGGTTTATCGTTAGACTGTACTAATTACTACTTGTAATTGTGTAATTGATTCGCTAAATTAATTGCTTTAAGTAATTAATTTTTAGTTAATTAACTTATCTGAAGTTAATTATTTTTAATCGAGAAACAGTTTCTTATGACTTATCAAAATTCAATTTCGAGTAGAGTACGATTTAATCCTTGGATTAATCAAGAAATTGGGTTGAGGATTGATAATTGGGTCTTGGCCCAATTTCGCAAGGATCCGGCCCAGCTTCCTTTCAGCCCGGACATGCGGTTTAAACCCGACCCGACCCGGTCAACACAGACGAAGCCCGAACCTTCTTCTCTACTTCATTCGCGACCCATTTCTCTCTCTCGACTCCCAATCGTGATTCTGCTTCTCTGCCATTCTTCTCTTCTTCGTTTGATTTTCCGGTCAGCGATTAGCGACTGGCGTTGCTCTCCCGCCATCATCGCTCTCGCAGCGTCGTAGTTCCTCTCTCTCTGACTTTGCGGAGTGCTTCCCGTTAAAAAAAACCTAAGTTCAAAATCTGGGGAAAACGCCCCTTGTTGATTTCCGGCGAGATACGGTGCATTATGGCTCCGGATGATGCTCTGCCGTAGCGGTGAGATGGCGCTGGCGCGGAAGGCGCCCGGTGGCTCTTTTTCTCGGCTGCAACTCCTGCTATCCCGACTCTCGTGAGTTCCTTCTGCTCCAGCCATTCTCCAGTGGCTGCTATTGCTGTCAACATTGACGGCGTCGCATCTTCCTCCCTCTTCTTCTATTTTTTTTTGTTTCCCCCAAATCACAAATCCCAATCGCAGGTTAGAGGATATTCGCCCCTCCCTCCTTCGCTGACTTTCGGCGAGGCTCGTCGCTCAGGATGCTTCTGCCGCCGTAGCGGTGACCGCTGCCAGCCGGTGAAGATGATGGAAACAGGGGCGCCGCCTTCATCCCGACATGGATCTGCCATCTCCGTCTACTCAATGATGGCGAAGCCAGTGACCTTGAGACCACCGTCTCCGTTCAGCCTCCTATCCCTCTCTTGTTTCATTTTCTGCTCTTGCTAGTACTAAGGGATTTGTTCTTGGTTATGTTATGAGTTTGTTGATGTTTTCTATTATTGATTGAATCGGGTAAAGCTAGGATCTGGGGTATTTTCTTCATTGCTTGCTGTAATTGAACCTTGGGTTATGAAGACATGTCTTAATGAGTGTACTCTGCGTTTCTATGTTCTGATGTTGCTTAGGAGTTTTGCACTTAGATTCTGATTTAAGAGTTATTGGCTTGAAATCGTAAAGTGCAGCATGTTTGATTTTAGCTTTGGTTATTCTGGGGTTAGGATTTGAACACAAGCTGTGTTTGCATCCTAGTTGAGAGACTGGAAAGTGGAGATGATAACATGGTTCTTTTCTTCTATAAGTTAGGTGTTTTGTGTCTACTAGTTTGAGAAATGGAAACATGCTAGGCTAGTTGATGATTTAAGTTATTACCTTGAAGGTGAAGGGCGGTTGTGGCTTGCTACTCCGTCTCCTCTCCTTCTAGCTGCTGCAACTATCCCTTCACCCCTTTTCCATTTTCTTTTCTCTCTCTCTATTGTTTTTCTCATGGTTTGTGCTTTGCATTTTGAATGTGTGAATCTGATTGTATGGAGAGGGTGTGTTTATAGTGAGAGTTTAGGCCTTGGTGTTTGTTTGGAGGCAAGTTGACTAAGGAATTGTTAGTTGAAGCATTTCAAGGTTCCCTCTTTTGAGTTAGTTTTGTCTCATTTGTGAGATTTTTGCAGATTTCCTTTTTGTCTCTTTGTTTGCAGATTTGAACCCTCCCATTTATTTATCCTACTACCTTCTGTTTTCTTGTAGGTTGGGAGATGGTGATGGTGCTTGTCTCTGCAGCTGGGGTTCGATGCCCAAGGAACTGCTCCAGCTCTCATTTAGGCTTAGGATTCTTGTTCTATTAGCTGTTTATTTGCTCCTTAGTAATCTGCAGATTTATCACTTGTTTTTATGGTACAGACTTGACCTCTCTTTTATTTTGTTTTATTGGGGCTGATCCTTTCTTTCCTTGTCTTATCTGCAGGTTTAATCTTTGGTGATGGGGCTGTGCTAGCAGTTGAATTCCAGCTCCCAAGAGGCTGAATTATTTCTCCATTTAGAAGCTAGAAAATTGAGGCCTGCCTCTAGTGTAATATTAACATAATACAACTTTATTTATTAGAGAAGATTCTCTGTATGAAAGTGATTCGATTCTAGATTGTAATTCACTGACTAAATAACATCATTATTGATTTATTTGATTTGTTGGAGTATAATAATTATTAAATCCTTCTTGTTTCTTTTGATTTCTTTTCTTGGTTTATAAAAAAAATAAGAAGAATATATATATATGTACATATATATCCTTTTATCTTAGTGTACTGATTATGGGCTTGGCCCAACTCGTAATTACTTGGACCTTGGTCCGATCTAATAAATCATTTGGCCTTGGCCCAATACAATAAGATCGAGAAGTTGATGACCATCTTTTACTCGAGCTTATTCGATCAACATTTAGCAAATGTGATCGAGAATAATAATGATTCGTTTATTCGAATACTAGTTACTTATTGACAACTAAATAATATAGAAATCAAGTTGCTACTTGATTCTATCATCACTGCTGAATCGATTTCTCGAAAGAATTAACTATAGAAGTTGAGTCGCTACTCGATTCAATTATTGCTCTCTAAGCAATTGTTCTAAAAATTTCGGATACTAGAATTGATAATATTTCTCAACTATCGAGATTAACTACTAATTTAGTTAAGTGAAATTACGGGGCGTTACATCCTCCCCCCCTAAAAAAAAATTTTGTCCCGAAATTTATGTACCTTTGTTAAATAACTATGGGTACTTCTCTTTCATCTTATCCTCAAACTCCCACGTGGCTTCTTTCTGACCGTGGTGCTTCCACAAAACTTCACCGAAGTGATGGATTTATTTCTGAGCTGTTGTACCTTTCGGTCCGAGATTGCCTCTGGTCTATCCTCATAACTAAAATCTGGATTAAGTCCTACTTCGTCTTGATGGATTACGTGCCTTGGGTCGTGTACGTATTTTCGAAGTTGCGAAATATGGAAAACGTTGTGCACATTTCTGAGGCTTGGCGGCAACGCCAATCTATAAGCTACTGGTCTGATCCTCTCTAAAATTTCGTAAGGTCCGATAAAACGTGGTCTCAGTTTTCCTTTGACTCCGAATCTCACTATCCCCTTGGAAGGAGACACTTTCAGAGACACTTTGTCTCATACTTCAAACTACATCTCGGTTCAACGATTGCTGGCATAAGATTTCTGTCTATTTAGAGCTTCCTTAATTCTATCTCTGATTTGACGCACGATCTCGATCATGTCGATAATCGCGTCTGGGCCTAACACCTTTCTCTCACCTACTTCATCCCAATAAAGCGGTGATCTATATTTTCTTCCATACAGTGCTTCGTATGGTGCCATATCTATGGTCGTCTGATAGTTATTGTTGTAGGCAAACTCGATCAGTGGTAACACTGGCTCCCAATGACCACCTCGATCAAGTACCACCATTTTCAACATGTCATCTAGGGGTCTGTATGGTTCTTTCTGACTGCCCATTAGTCTGAGGGTGAAATGTAGTACTAAAATTCAATCTAGTTCCAAGTTCTATTTGCAAGCTCGTACAAAATCTTAGAGGTAAATTTTAAATCTCGGTCTGACGTGATCAAGATTGGTACTCCATGGAGGCGTACTATCTCACGAGCATCCAACTGAGCTAACTTCTCTGATTCGTACGTTATTGGGATCGGGAGAAAGTGTTTGCTTTTTTTGTAAGTCGATCTACGATCTCCTAGATGGTTGTATTTCCTATTCTTCACTTCGGTAGTCCTATTACAAAATCCATGGCGATATGCTCCCATTTCCACTACGGAATTTTCCAAGGTTGCAATTTGCCATGAGGTAATTTGTGTAGAGCCTTCACTTGCTGACAGGCTAGGCATCTTCTAAAGAATGAAGCTACATATCCCTCTTTATTCTATCCAATCATAATTTATTTTCAGGTCTTGGTATATCTTCTTGCTACAAGGGTGGACGGTATATGACGTATCGTGAGTTTCACTTAAAATTTCATTTCTGAGTTCCTCGCTAGATGGAATGCACAGTCTTCCCTCGACCGTTATTGCATTGTCTGCTTCTTCACGGTAATCTCCGGGCTCTCTCTCATTCTTACTTGCAAGCGTACCTCCGCAAGCGCTTCATCTAGGATTCTACTTCTTGGATCAGGCGTTAGTTACGGTGGCGGTGATCCTTAAATTAACGGTTGAACTTTTTTAGGGAAATTGTGAACTCTTCTGGGCCTAAAATCATTGGCTTGCAGTTTCTAGTCGCTCTAGATGATTTGGCCCAATAAATTAACTAATGGGCTTGGCCCAATATTCCAATACTGAATAAGGGGGAACACCACTCACGTACTTAACTAGATACTTCATCGTGTATCTAATCGGTTAGACAACATTTGTCTAAGAACAATAGAAATCAAATTACGATCTGATTCTATCCAAGAAACTCTACTATTAAGTCATCTTCTTGATGAAATCTTACCTTGGTTACACTTCTACTCAACTCGCCATAACTACTAGACACCTACTTGATCATGGGACCCCAAAATACTAAATTATATTTGGATACTCACGTAAGAAGCAATTTGCTAATTGCTTCCACCCAAATAAAGATTTAGGGAATCCTCTCTTTTAGATTTTATTCTAAATGGAATAAGAATGTAACTAACATTCTTTATGGTGAAGTATTCATATCGGTGTAACTTAATTACTGGAAGGGTATTCTCAAATATAACACAACTTCTAAGTTCAATTCTCGAAACTCCGAGAGGAGTGCTTCTTAGTTGGTCAAGAGAAATGATGGTTTTAACTGGGTTGTGCGATGAAAAGCATCTGCCAATATGTTGGCTTTGCCCGGGTGATAGTTGATTCCACGTTCACAGTCTTTCATAGTCATAGTCTCTCTGCTTGAGGAAGTATTTGGGCTTTTGTAATTTTTGAAAACCTCACACCGAGCTCAATAGAGGTGGTGTCTCTAGATTTTTAGGACATGCACAATTGCCACTAATTCTAGGTCATATGTTAGGTAATTAAGCTCGCAGAGTCTGAGCTGTCGTGAGGCCTAGGTTGTTACTTTTCCTTCTTGCATTAGGACATATCCTAGCCCGTTCTTGGAGGCATATGAGTAAACGACATACTCCTTGCCCGGATCTGGGACTGCCAGAATTAGGGCGGTGGTCAATTTCTCTTTCAACTGTTGAAAGTTTGACTCGCATTCCGGTGTCCATGTGTACTTGATCCCTCTCCTCAGGAGTTGTGTCATTGGTCTGGCTATCTTGGAAAATCCCTCTATGAATCTTCAATAGTAACCAGCTAATCCTAAGAAACTTTGGATTTCGTCTGGTGTTGATGGGGATTTCAAATTTTAAACTGCTTTAACTTTTGCAGGGTCCACTTTAATTCCTTCAGCTGTCACAATATGGACCCAAAAAATGCTACCTCTTCTAGCCAGAACTCACACTTGCTGAGTTTGGTGTAGAGCTTCTCTATTTTTAGAGTTCCTAACACTACTCTCAATTGTTTCTTGCGTTATCTTTCGTTCTTTGAATAGGTTAGCACACCATCTATGAAAACTAGGGTGAATTTATCTAAGTAGGGGTGGAAAACTCAAATCATGAGGTCCACGAATACTATTGGTGCGTTGGTCAAACCAAGCGGCATGGTTACGAATTCATGGTGGCCATATCAGGTTTGAAAGACCGTCTTAGATATATGCTCTAGTCGGTTCTTCAGTTGTTGGTGACCCGATCTTAGGTCTATCTTCAAAAGGACACTTGTTCCCTTGAGTTGGTTGAATAGATCCAAATCGATGGTAACTCTATCCTCCTGTCAGGTGGTAGTCCTAGTAGTATGTCTGGAAAAACATCGGGAGATTCACAAACGATCTCTACATCTTCAATCTTTTTCTCCTTCTCGTCCTTTGGTTCCTCGTTCAGGTAAACGAGGTACGCAGGGTTCTCTTTCCTTATCAAGGTTGCTGCTTGAATGACGGAGATCACCAATTTTTGCTTATTCAAGGAAATTCCGTGGAAAGTTGTCGGTTCCTTACCCGGCATTCTAAAGGGAATTCTGTCTTTTCTTTAAGAGGATGGTGGCGTAGTTTTCAACTGGTCAGTCTAGTCTTAGGATTCTATGCACCTTCTTCATAGGTATGCTGCGGAGATGGTTCTTTAGAAGTTACTGTGAACATATGTTCAATTCTAGATTTCTCACCTGTGAGGTGATTATCATATCTGTCTCTATTTGCTCCATTCCTAATCTTAGGTTATCTACGCATGCTTTGGCTATAATGGAAGTGAAGTACTGTTTATCAAACAGGATTATTGTAGGTGTATCGAGGGGTTGGGTCATACCTACCAAGTTTTCTCGGCCCTTAGCGAATTTCTCCTGCCTCATCGCATATGCATTCGCCTTCTGTCGTTGCTTACCCAAAGCATTCTTGGCTCTGAGGTGGGAGTCGGGGTGGTGGTTTAGGTGTTGGCATATGCCCTCATTTCTTGAGAATGCCTTACTATTCTCACTTTACTTCTATTATAGGGAATAAAATGAATTCTACTTTGTCTTGAACGGACATTCTTACAGGTTCTTCTCCCTTGACACAATGGATCTTAACTAGACTAAATCTTCTGATCATACGTTATCGCATTTGCTTTGCTACTGTTGTGGATTCTAATTTGCCGATCATCATCGGTCTTCTCACCCAGATTAGAAGCTTCCTCGTATGGCAGCCTGATACCATTACTTATGAGGAATTAAAACTTCATAGGTGTTGTTTAGCTCTCCTGCTTACTCGATCTAGTTCAATCCTTATTCTAATGCTACTGATTTAAAGAACTTTTCTATTTCATGTGTATGTCGCCTTCCATTCCTTGAACTAAACAGTTTCTTACTGTTAATTGGTCTTGCACCACCAAACAAACAGACTTATGAGCTCCATTGGTTTACGTGCTGCGTGTATCAATAAAACTGCTCCCCATCGTGATATGGGTCATAACACTTGTATTCGGCTCTTTCACTTCTTCATCAGGTCCCTAGGATCCTCTTAGGTTCCCTAAGGTTCTTTACAACTCCATATAAACTTAAATCGCTTGTTGATATTTCTTATTTATCTGTGTACCCTTGGTCTATCTTCTTTTAGATATTAGGTCTTAACTCTTCTATTTTAGGTCTTAATTTCTTATTTATTCAATCTGTCCACAAACTTTTGGCATTCCCAAGCAGCTTTATGCTTCTTGTCATACCATGAACTTCCAAATGGACTAATTTCTTCATTATCTTTGGTTTCAAAAGAAAGGTAATACGTTCGGAGTGAAATAATTTGACACTAGAAGAAATTTCAATAGGGAGAACGTGTAAATTCTGGCATGACGTTCAATAAAATGGTTTCATCAATAAATTATTAGACCAGTGTGGAAAGAATAGTCAGAGGGTAGGAATGATATGACAAAGGGTCGAAAGAGAGAGACCCTCTTTCCGATACCCCTCTGAATTCTGGTCTGCGAATGATCCTACTGAGAATGAGATTATGTAGAGTGGCCAGTTCCACATAAGCACCTCCTTAGCATGAATCCATCTGCCGTACTTTGGTGGCTTAATCAAAGGGCAATGAAAATGAATTCTCAAGGTTTGACAACTTTTGTTTCAGTTCAAAAACTTTCCCACTTGATATTCTCTAAAGAAAAGACTATTGGCTTCAAAGGGGTTAAAAAGGGTACATGCCACATCATGAGGCATTTGTACGCAAGGTTTTCCTTTAATTTACTGCCTTTCTAATTTCGTAAATTCTCAACACTTACTGATCCTTAATGTAGGAGATTGATATTTTCCCTTATCTCTTATAAGAGACTAAACTGGTAATAGGTCATGTCATCGTTGCTAACGACGCATAAGTGTGGGTAGTAATACTACTTTGTATGTAGTCCCAACTGTATGTTCTCATCTTCTAATTTATTTCCTTTTTCGAGCACGTTTCGACAACCAACCACTATGGTTGGAAAGTCTAACGAAGTAGGATGCTAAATCATCCCGGATATGGCTTATCCGTCTTAAAAGAAGAATTCTTCTTCAGATATCTATTTCTCATAAAAGTTGCAACTTAGGCTGCAACATTCTAATGATCTAGTTATTTACTCCAAGTGGCACTACGCACTGACTCTCATTGCTATAATGTAGTCTGATCGTGAATATTACTCAACTTACTTTCTTCCTTATTTTATTCTCATAACTGCTAGCGTTTGAGCTTAACTCGTCTTTCTTTCCTTTATTAGATTATTCTTTTCTTTCCAAGTGTGCAGTGACACACTCGACATTGAAGTGAACTTATTTATTTTGCCACAATGTATTTTACTTGATTATACCACTGAGGTATGCTAAAGTTGAAGGCATTAGCAACCTTGTTCAAATCAATTGCCTTGGCGTACGTTTGACGGAATCATCTCGATCCTCGTGATACTTCTCGTATCTAGTCTTCTGGCATCTTGCTTTACTCCTTGCCTCCTCTTCGCTTGACTGGGGAAGAAAGGAACTTCGTTCCGATCTTAATTTAAGCTGACTTTCTCGAAGCAAGTGTCTAGAGCAACTATGTTCTCTAGAAGAGTTCACTTTTCTGTCTAAGTGATCTAATATCTAGTCTTTACTAAGTTCTTGTGATTAAAAGAAATTTCAACTTTTAATCAATTGAAGAAAGCATATTCTCTTTTCCTCGTTGAGCGTGATGAGTCAGAGTGCCGAGCTTTTGTCAAAGGACTCTATCTAGTCTAGCGATTCAAGTCTAGACTATACTTTGAAGAAGACACTTGGATTTCAGAGCAAACCTGATGCTCTGATACCACTCTGTCACGACCGCACTTTGCTAATCGATAGCTAAGCTCGGTAATTCGTGACTATGGTGGAAATTAACGAATAATTTACAAAAGATGGGAATTTTGGGAATTTGATACGAACATATTACAGAACAATCACCGATCAATGGACATAATAGATGGAATAAGTACGGCACCACTTGTCATGATTATGTCTTGAATTACAACCATATCGAAAGATTCAGAAGTATCAGAGTGTACGCAACGGAAATGTGTTTAAGAATACATGTATGGAGACATGTATTACCAAGAGAAATCTTCAACTAATACTACTTGCTAACTTTGACAAAAGCATCACCGGTCACTCTCCCTTCATCCTGCTCAACCTGCACATCGGAAATAATGTACAGGGCGTGAGTACAGAGTACTCAGTGGACACATGCCCAAAACATTTTATTGTCAAGCCATTCATAGTGAAACATAGGGTTTTTCTTGAAAGGCCTATGTTCACGAAAAATTGAGTTATCTTAAAAGCGACTGCAGTCTAGGTTCTGCAGTATTCTACCATATCTGAGTCTGTTGTGTCCGAGGAGGTGGCCACCTCACTCGGTCACGTGATCGGTCACTATCTGGAATGACACGATCGATGTGTACACTAGTCCAAGAATAATAGCTGATCATTCAAGGACCCGAATTCGATTTATGAAATGACATTTCGCCATTTAACAGATAGGCATCATACACAAACTGAAAACATTTATGGCATGACAACACTTAAAAAGAGCTAATAATCTAATAAAACATGCTTTGTTTTATAGAAAGCCCACCTCGTTATTTTCTCTACTGCAACGAGACTTGATCTCTGCCCCTGCTACTGTCCCTCCTTCACGTACCCTTCGATTAAAAATCGAGGTAAGATTCGTATTTTAACGATTAAAATCTTATTTAAGATTTTAGTTTTTAAACTGATCGGAGGTCATTCTAAATCCAGTAACGTGGTTACTGTTATCTAAACTCGAGTTATGAATCCCGTTATGTGAACGGTTCATAAGATTTTTATCAATAAATCAATCTTTGATTTATTGTTAATCTAGATAAATTTTAACTGTGTATTTGATTAGCTTAATCAATTACGATTAATTATTAACTTATTTAAGTTAATAATTCACTTAAGAATTTCTACGCCTTAATATATTGATAACTCATCCTCTGGTTTATCGTTAGACTGTACTAATTACTATTTGTAATTGTGTAATTGATTCGCTAAATTAATTGCTTTAAGTAATTAATTTTTAGTTAATTAACTTATCTGAAGTTAATTATTTTTAATCGAGAAACAATTTCTTATGACTTATCGAAATTCAATTTCGAGTAGAGTACGATTTAATCCTTGGATTAATCAAGAAATTGGGTTGAGGATTGATAATTGGGTCTTGGCCCAATTTCGCAAGGATCCGGCCCAGCTTCCTTTCAGCCCGGACATGCGGTTTAAACCCGACCCGACCAGGTCAACACAGAAGAAGCCCAAACCTTCTTCTCTACTTCATTCGCGACCCATTTCTCTCTCTCGACTCCCAATCGTGATTCTGCTTCTCTGCCATTCTTCTCTTCTTCGTTTGATTTTCCGGTCAGCGATTAGCGACCGGCGTTGCTCTCCCGCCATCGTCGCTCTCGCAGCGTCGTAGTTCCGCTCTCTCTGACTTTGCGGAGTGCTTCCCGTTAAAAAAAACCTAAGTTCAAAATCTGGGGAAAACGCCCCTTGTTGATTTCCGGCGAGATACGGTGCATTATGGCTCCGGATGATGCTCTGCCGTAGCGGTGAGATGGCGCTGGCGCGGAAGGCGCCCGGTGGCTATTTTTCTCGGCTGCAACTCCTGCTATCCCGACTCTCGTGAGTTCCTTCTGCTCCGGCCATTCTCCAGTGGCTGCTATTGCTGTCAACATCGACGGCGTCGCATCTTCCTCCCTCTTCTTCTATTTTTTTTTTTTTATTTCCCCCAAATCACAAATCCCAATCGCAGGTTAGAGGATATTCGCCCCTCCCTCCTTCGCTGACTTTCGGCGAGGCTCGTCGCTCAGGATGCTTCTGCCGCCGTAGCGGTGACCGCTGCCAGCCGGTGAAGATGATGGAAACAGGGGCGCCGCCTTCATCCCGACATGGATCTGCCATCTCCGTCTACTCAATGATGGCGAAGCCAGCGACCTTGAGCCCACCGTCTCCGTTCAGCCTCATATCCCTCTCTTATTTCATTTTCTGCTCTTGCTAGTACTAAGGGATTTGTTCTTGGTTATGTTATGAGTTTGTTGATGTTTTCTATTATTGATTGAATCGGGTAAAGCTAGGATCTGGGGTATTTTCTTCATTGCTTGCTGTAATTGAACCTTGGGTTATGAAGACATATCTTAATGAGTGTACTCTGCGTTTCTATTTCTGATGTTGCTTAGGAGTTTCGCACTTAGATTCTGATTTAAGAGTTATTGGCTTGAAATCGTAAAGTGCAGCATGTTTGATTTTAGCTCTAGTTATTCTGGGGTTAGGATTTGAACACAAGCTGTGTTTGCATCCTAGTTGAGAGACTGGAAAGTGGAGATGATAACATGGTTATTTTCTTCTACAAGTTAGGTGTTTTGTGTCTACTAGTTTGAGAAATGGAAACATGCTAGGCTAGTTGATGATTTAAGTTATTACCTTGAAGGTGAAGGGCGGTTGTGGCTTGCTACTCCGTCTCCTCTCCTTCTAGCTGCTGCAACTATCCCTTCACCCCTTTTCCATTTTCTTTTCTCTCTCTCTATTGTTTTTCTCATGGTTTGTGCTTTGCATTTTGAATGTGTGAATCTGATTGTATGGAGAGGGTGTGTTTATAGTGAGAGTTTAGGCCTTGGTGTTTGTTTGGAGGCAAGTTGACTAAGGAATTGTTAGTTGGAGCATTTCAAGGTTCCCTCTTTTGAGTTAGTTTTGTCTCATTTGTGAGATTTTTGCAGATTTCCTTTTTGTCTCTTTGTTTGCAGATTTGAACCCTCCCATTTATTTATCCTACTACTTTCTGTTTTCTTGTAGGTTGGGAGATGGTGATGGTGCTTGTCTCTGCAGCTGGGGTTTAATGCCCAAGGAACTGCTCCAGCTCTCATTTAGGCTTAGGATTCTTGTTCTATTAGTTGTTTATTTGCTCCTTAGTAATCTGCAGATTTATCACTTGTTTTTATGCTACAGACTTGACCTCTCTTTTATTTTGTTTTATTGGGGCTGATCTTTTCTTTCCTTGTCTTATCTGCAGGTTTAATCTTTGGTGATGGGGCTGTGCTAGCAGTTGAATTCCAGCTCCCAAGAGGCTGAATTATTTCTCCATTTAGAAGCTAGAAAATCGAGGCCTGCCTCTAGTGTAATATTAACATAATACAACTTTATTTATTAGAGAAGATTCTCTGTATGAAAGTGATTCGATTCTAGATTGTAATTCACTGACTAAATAGCATCATTATTGATTTATTTGATTTGTTAGAGTATAATAATTATTAAATCCTTCTTGTTTCTTTTGATTTCTTTTCTTGGTTTATAAAAAAAATAAGAAGAATATATATATATGTACATATATATATCCTTTTATCTTAGTGTACTGATTATGGGCTTGGCCCAACTCGTAATTACTTGGACCTTGGTCCGATCTAATAAATCATTTGGCCTTGGCCCAATACAATAAGATCGAGAAGTTGATGACCATCTTTTACTCGAGCTTATTCGATCAACATTTAGCAAATGTGATCGAGAATAATAATGATTCGTTTATTCGAATACTAATTACTTATTGACAACTAAATAATATAGAAATCAAGTTGCTACTTGATTCTATCATCACTGCTGAATCGATTTCTCGAAAGAATTAACTATAGAAGTTGAGTCGCTACTCGATTCAATTATTGCTCTCTAAGCAATTGTTCTAAAAATTTCGGATACTAGAATTGATAATATTTCTCAACTATCGAGATTAACTACTAATTTAGTTAAGTGAAATTACGGGGCGTTACAATATGTCTTGCTTGAACCAGTTTGCCCGTATGCAAAGATACAAACCTTGTCACACCCCAAAATTTGGGAAGTGACGAGGTGAAGTTAAAGATATGGAATAAAAAGGAAACTGAGCATAATCTCACTAGATCAAGATGATTAACAACTTTAGAGGCCATGATCAGAGAAAATAAACTTATTCATAAGAGGATCGTATTAAAGTTGAGGGTCTGAGACTGAAGTCGTATTAATTTACATTACAGCCAAAAGATATATAACTAGCTACTTCAAAAGAGTACAAGTGTTCTCAAGAGATGAACAAAAAGGTAGAGCATTAGCGGAAGCATTCGAAAGGAAGAATAACCCTCGCCTTAGCTTAACCCGTCAGCGCCAAAAGTTCAACCTGAAAACATTTAAAAACCGTGGGGCTGAGTACTAGTGTACTCCATGGGCGTGCCTTTGTTAAACATTTGGTATAAATGTAACAGTTTATCCATAAGCAATAAACATAACTTAGAAGGTTTTAAAAAGAAAAGAACTTCTAAGTAAGTCAAAACATGATATTTTCTTGATATGCAATGTCACACTAAACTTGTTACTCTGACTATGACCTCGGACCTCTAGCCACCGTCAGGTCGAATATCCATTTATGAACCCCGGGACGAACCACCATCGGGCTATCTCATTATTTGGATCCCGGGACGAACCACCATCAGATCAACAAATAACATTAGTATATAGTGGGGATCAATCCACCGCAATACTAACAAACGTGTACACAGTTCCAAACTAACGTGTCAGGTTAGAGAAGAACCTCGATCGATTAACTCAGAGCATTAAACAAGTCGAGCGCACAAAAACTCTTTTGATGGATAAACAATTACTTATGCAACATTGGAGTTAATAACTCAAAATACATTTGGAAAAATATAACCCACCTTTCTGGAATTAATCCGTAGATAACGTGAAACTTCGAGAGTCAAGAGAGTGGTACTACTCCTCAATGTCAACAGAGCCTACAAGACGACTCTAGTCTTAGAAACCATTCATCATCTAAACTATGACTGAAGTTCGATAACTAAGTTTTCTAAACTTACTATGCCCGGTTTTCAAAAATAATCTAAAATCATCTTCACATATTATGACTATGCATCTCAAACATAGATCGAACAATTCCAATTATCAAATTGGCAGTACATACAATGAATATCCAATAAAATCAAAAGTGAACAAATATGACACTTTGTTTTTGAAATAATTATGGCCCTCTTTAAAAAAAATCCACCATGCTCATATTGAAAATATAATTACACATAAATGCACATTCACATAACCTTAAATAATCATAAAGGTATATAAAATAGTTTCTTGTATTAACTCAGCAACAAAGCTATTTTATTCATTTTAGTTAAAGGCCAAAAATACAATTTTAATACATAAAAGAATACCAAATAAATCTTGAAAATTCTGAAACATTTACAGCTTGTTCCCAAGCTTAAAATATGAACACAAACTTCCCAGATTTCATAAATTCTCAATTTTGAATCATTTTCCCCATTTATTACAAAAATAGGCATATTTCCCAAAATTTTGAAAAATATAAACTGAGTTCAAATAAAATCTGGAAAAATACTTTTTACACTCCTCATAACATAAAGTAATCATATATAAAATTTCACATCAAGCAAAAATCGTATGCTATAGTTTCGATGCAAAACATGCTTCGACATATATAAATTAAACTATCTCTTTCTTTCTTTCTAATCTGAATTTTATCTGCATTATGTTATCTGTTTTCTTCATGAATCACACACATATATACAGCAGAAAAACAAGTCCTAAAACAGAGAGTAATTGCAGCATCAAAAGTCTACCAAACAAGCTCCAAAACTTGGTAAAATAGGCATAATTCTATATTGATTCTTAAACCCATTTCATGCTCAACTATGGACTGATTTTCCTACGAGTTATGCAGCAGTTTAGTGGCTCTTAATCAAGCTAAAATCGTTCCTAATACCAATTAAGAACCATATTAAATTACCCTACCTTAAAGCTCTAAGAATTGGGAGTAAAAAGGTACAAGAATTCCAACCTTTGAAGACCAACTACTTCTTCTTCAAAATCTGCACTTCCTTTCTTCTCTCCCCTTCGATTTCTTTCAAATTTTCTACAGATTCGAACTGGGCACCTTACTTCCTAATGGCTGCAGATTCAGATTTTGTGTGGGTGATGAAAGAATTGAAAGAAAATAGATGAAAATTGGAATGATGTTGCATTAGGTTTTTCCTTACCTCTCTTCTCTAACTTCCTTCTTCCCTTCGTCTCTCTCTATCCCTCTTCTACTCTCTCTACATTTCCCATTCTGCTGTTAATCGAAAATGAGGAGGAAGGCCAAATTAAGTTAGATAACTACCACTTAAACTATGGTAAAAATTGAGGTGGTGTGGCTTAAATTAATGCCAAGTAAAAGTGAGTGGTAAAATTAAAAAAGGCTACTACTTAAGCTAGTATATAGACTAGGTTAAAACAAATATCTACCATTCCACTTATCTCTACTTATCCGACAACTTAGCACCAATTTAGTTATCAAGTATTTCATTTATTGTAGTACTAGTAGTAAATTCCACACATGGCTAGACATATAAATATCATGTATGTATATAAATGTATAATAATAATATTTATCATCACAAATTATTCTCATGCTTGAATAATATAAATTTAAATAAAAAAAAACACCTTCTAAGTATTTAATCGATTTGTACCACGTAAAAGAATTTAAACAACTTGATAAATGCAATAATATAAATTGAGACTTTTGAAATATAGAAGGATTTTTCCGGGGTAGTAAGTGTCTTACTTAAATTATAATATAAAATTCTAAAAATTCCTATTGGAAAAATCGGGGTATTACAAACCTGTCACAATCAGACTAGTTAATTTATTTTGTTTGCCGACTAACAAGCTATAATATCAATTTAACCAATTTATGGCGCAAAAGAATGTAATTAAACCTCTTATTTGTTTGCAATCGCAAGAATCAACTCGTTATTGTTTTATGAAATGAAAGATAATAAGTATACTAATTATGTACTCATGCATATAGAAACAATTTTAGACATTAGCCAATAGAATACTACAAACATAACTATTCAATAATTCAAAAGAGGAGGTCTTCAATTTCTAACAGATTTTATTATATGCTACAAGTTTTTAATATAAAAAATATTTCTACATGAAAGAGCAAAATAACCAATGTTATAGACTTGAGTTGTATAGACAATTTATCACCTTATAACCATCAAGAGCACTTTGAACAAGCTGTGATATCTCCACGAAAACTTGTTGTTGGGATATCGGGCATAAAAACTTTGTCAAAAGTGAAAGAAAGCTTTTGCCCAGACAAACATCATTTAAAACATCATTTAATAGGGTCAAAATCTACATATCATGTCAAGATCAAACTTAAGATACAGTCTCGGGTTAGTTTGCAATTTTCAAAAATATGGGGCCCATCCCTGAAAAATTGAGTTTGACCATTTTTTCTCGAAAAAATTATTCCGAGGGCAATAGCGTAGTCAATTTCAGATTTTGACTCATGGTTTTTTTGCTCAATTTCAGTTTTGGATTCGAGAATTCATTATGCCTTAGCCCACTATCTCATTCAAGCCCAGTTACTCAATTTTGGCCCGTTTGACCTCCAGACGACATCCAAATGAGCCCAAATTATAGGATGATATTTCTTAAGCCCGTATTTATAATATATTATTAATTTAGATCGATTTCATGATATTGAATTATAGTTTATATTGTAGGCCCTCTATGAAAATCGAGGCTAGGACTCGTACGCTAGGTTATAATAAAATCAGGATGCCGATTTATAATCTCTTGGATGAAGGCCTTTCATTAAATGTTGTAGCTATTGAGGTTGGCTTTTACTTAAAACTCAAAAACATGTATATATGTTTTCGTCTGAGGAATTCCGAATATGACAACAGTTATGTGATCACATAGGCCGGTCTCCACTACCAATAAGAGCCTCTGAATAATATGCTAAATGATTCATGTAGCTCGGTGTGATTTTGACTCGACCAGTATGAGGAATTCCGAATATGACACAATATGATTAGCGTTCCACCCGTAGCACACCTGTCCCGTACAAATTGAGGAGATAGCTTAGCGAATGTGTTTCGAATGTTTGACTTGCCAATCTTTTCCTGGTGATCGACAATATCATTTCGATGTATTATTTAATTGGATTAGACTAGTCAATTGTTCTTTCCTTATTGTTGATTGGTGCGCTTTCTTAGCATGGGACAGTTGAATTCTTAAATGAAAAGTTGCCGGAATTGTATCCTGATCGACACAAATGCTTCATAATTCAAGAAATTGTATTCCTCATTATTCTTATTTTCTTTTCATTTGTGTTTCGTGGCGTCTTAATCCTTCGGGTTCGGGGCGTTACAACTTAGTTCAAAAAATAAAAATAAAAAGAGTATTTAGTAATTAAGTTGGTATTTATCTGTTGGTCCGGAAAGTGATTCACACACGTAGAGGTGTGGGTGAATACGTGTGTTAAGAAGTGTTTAACTTCTTTTGCGTTTTTCATCCTAAGTCAAAGTGGACGCTTTGAAAGTTGTTATGCTTGCAAAGCTTCTCGCTTTGAGTGAGTGTTATGCGGAATGCGGTGAGACTTTAAGAAACTTGCAGAGGTAACTTTAAAAACCGTGTTAGTAGTTTAAAGCGTGGTGTGTAGATATGATAAATCAAAGCTGTAAATGCTGAAAGTAAAGCACACCAACAGTTTTATAGTGGTTTGTAGTAACTCTCCTACGTCCACTCTTATCTTCGACGAGATGAAAACCTTCACTTGGTATCCCTTGTTTTATACTCAATGGGTTCCCTATTTTATTCAATTCTTCTAACATAAGAGTTAACTTATAACCGTTACCTTAACTACGAGCTCGATAAAATCTTCGTCTATAAGTTTTCTTCTTGATTCAAGAAAGCTCCAAGATTGGTAAAAAAAGAAGAAGAAAGAAAATGACTTGAAGGAGAGAGATGAGATTTGGTCAAACAATTTGTCACTTTCTCACCCTCATTCTCATTCCAAGACTATATTCCTTCTTTCTTTTTTACTACAAAAGAAATATGGTAAAAAAATAAAAAAAGAAATAGAAAAATATGGGTGGATTTAGTAAAACAAAATAGCAAAAAGGGAAAAGGTGCAAATACCCCCGGAGGTATTCATGGAAAAAGTAATCTGATTCCAAATTATTAAATTCCTGTGTTTGGTGTAACAGGGAAAGTAATCAGATTCCAAAAAATTAAATTCTTATGTTTGTTTTAAATTTTATAAAATTCAGGAAAGTAAAAAGAATCCTGACATTAAGGAAAATTAGTTCAAAATTCAAGGATTCTTATTCCCTACTCCAACCTAGGTATTCTTTTTCCTTGATACATGGATTCTGATAATAATAATAATTAATAATAATGATAATTAAAAAAATAATAATAGTAACAACCAAAAACAATAATAATAATAATTATTTAAAATAATAATATAAATAAATAAATAAATAATAATAATAATAACAAAAACAAAATTAAAAAATAATAATAAAAACCAAAAAAAATAATTGTAATAAAAACAAAAAAACAAAAAACAATAAATAATAATAATAATAATAATAATAATAATAATAATAGCTGGTCTAGGAGCTAGCTTACTGAGATGTGGAGACAAGAGATGTGAGTGTTCTGATGTTGTTCTCTTTCTTCTGTTCGCTTGCTTTTGCTTTCGTGCTTTAGTTTGTGTTTTGTTAGAATGTATTTGTTGGCACTGCTGGTGCCGGTTTATGTGGTAATAAATTTGATTTGCCCGACCAAAAAATAAAATAATAATAATAATAATAATAATAATAATAATAATAATAATAATAATAATAATAATAATAATAATAATAATAATAATAATAATATTTGATATTATGAAATTGATATTTTTTCAATGTAAACAATAACTTGATTTCATATTAGAATCTAGACAATTTTATTGATAATATCCAAACACTGAATTGTTGATTAGTTAGGATTCATTTTCCTTAGAATAATATTCCTCAGAATCATATTCCATAACAACTTTACTTTCCTGTTTTATTTTCCCCAGAATCACATTCCTCAGAATCATTTTTCCTGATAACATTACTTTCTTGTCAACCAAACGAGCAACCAAACCTTTGTTTCGGTGCAAACAAGACCTCCACCTTCACTTTTAAGAGTTTTTCACCCCTCCATCTAACAATCCCCTCTCAGACCGTCTTCTTCTATGATTTTGCTTCATTTTTTAATTTTTAATTTGTGGGCCCCACAATCAAATTATAAAACCTATTTTTAGTCGATGCATACTTGAGAAGGCGTGAGACGGTGTGAGAGGGGATTGTTAGATGGAGGGGTGGGTGAAATGCTCTTAAAAGTGAAGGTGGGTGTCTTATTTTCAACCAAACAAAGGTTAAGGGGGTTTTTGTTGTTCCATGAATACCTTAGGGAGGTATGTGCACCTTTTCCCAAGTTCTTATTCCATAGAAAATCAATGATTCCTACACCTGCATATTCCAAATGTGAATGGAATATGTAACGCCCCGGGCCCATGGGGGTCGGAGCACGTTACGTTATGGTGGCACAATGGGCCCGCTAGCAACTACCTGGCGTTCGTCCTCGCTTTGCCAAAATGGTTAACCCAAGTTGCTAAAGAGTTCATTATAATGTATTGACATACCATACTTATTCGATGTGGGATGTCATAATGTCCTCCCATTGAATACGCGACGTCCTCATCGCAACTTGCATGCAAGACCGCCCCCAAGGCCATGGAGCTCGCCTGGAGTCGGCTCTCAGGCCCGGTCCTGGGCATAGGCGAGGAGTGCCGCCGCCTAGGGCCCACGGTCGGAAGGGGCCCCAAATTTTTATTTTTTTCATTTATTATATGGAATGAAATTGTAGTTAATTCATACATAATTCTTGTCTTTTGGTCGTGATATCTAGGTTTTAGAACCGGAAGAAGAAGACTTGAAAATTGAAATTGAAGCTTGCGTTGTTGCAGTCGAATGAATCAGAAATCAGAACTTGTTGAGACAAAGAAGTACGAAGACGATGAAGAATGGGGGATGACGCCTGAGGGGAGAGAAAGGGGTGGGGCCTAGGGGAATAATACAAAGTAAAAAAACAACTTCTACTAAAATTGGGAAACACGCTTTGACACAATTAAAATTTCTTTGTTTGCTTTTCTTCTTTTTATTTTAATCTGAATTATAAATGCAGATTTTCTTTGCAGTAATTAATTATACTTCTTACTTTTCTAACATTGTGAAATCAATATAAAACCCTCATGTAAGGATGTAGGGATTAAGTTTTGAGATCAAAAGTTTTAAGTTTAAATTTTTTGTGGAGTAGTTTTTTAATTTAATATAATAAATATATTAAATGGTGGGTGATGTATGGTAAAATTAGGTTAATTTGTAGTATAGTAAGAGTACAAAAGATATTAGTATATTAAGTTCACTTCCAAAAATAAAATATGCACTGATTTGGAAGACATATAAATGCCCCAAAAATCTTGTTTCTCAAACTTGAAGTGGTCGAAAATGGATGAACAACTTAAAAGACTTTTTTTAGGTCTTGAAAAATTACAGGGGCCTCCAATTTCAATTTCGCCTAGGGCCCATAAAATGTCAGGACCGGGGCTGTCGGCTCTGATACCATTCTGTAAGGCCCCAGGCCCACGGGGTCGGAGCCTATTACGCTACGTGGCACAATGGGCCCGCTAGCAACTACCTGACGTTCGTCCTCATTTTGCCAAAATGATTAACCCAAGTTGCTAAAGAGTCCGTTGAGCCCATACTTATACTGTATTGATATCCCATACTTATTCGATGTTGGATGTTATAAAATATTACTCCGTATCTTCAATATATCTTCCACCCAATTATTTAAAAGAAATTATTTATTTTCTAGCATGTTAAAAATTTACACATTGCATCCCTGCACACCCCCAAAAATTCTCTTACTCAGGAAAAACAAGAGAGGGCTATCAGCGCACGTTAGTGGCGATTTGCTAACGTACGCTAGTCATCTTCAACAATGGCGAAAGGCGGTGGAAAAGGGAAGGGTAGGCCATGGAAAATGGTACTACTCACGCCGGCGTGATTTGATGACGCGGAGTGCCAGTGGCGGAGCCAGACTTTCGACTCAGGGGGGTCACATTTATTATAATTTACCGATTAAAAAATAAAAGTCAAAAAATAATACTAATAACTTTCAATATAATTGTCATACCGTCTATAGATTTGTAGGATAGTTCAGTATCTCAGGTCGTAATCCTGGATCACCGGGAAGATTATCAAAGTCAACTTCCTTCAACGATGCTTCACATAGTATCTCAACTTCAATATCTTCTTCCATCGATGTTGCATCAGGTTGAACAATTGTAGGACTATCAACTGTTGAGGATGAACCTCCCTCACTAGGCGTTACACTATTAAAGAACCGCCCCATTTTTGATTGTTGATTGATCATTTTTTTTAATGCCCAACCTGTTGCAAATTTCAAATCCTGTGAAGTAGATATTTTTTTTAATGCCCAACCTGTTGCAAATTTCAAATCCTGTGAAGTAGATAGTATAACACAAAAGACATCAAATTTGGCATTTTTCTCCACTCAGTTCTTGAACAGATTTACTCTAGATAATCACAAAAGATGAAACTAACGTGTGGGACTATAGAACTACTAAACTAACCGCACTTTGAACTCCATATTAGCTGAAACAGTAAACTTTTCAATTCATATAGCAGCACTCTTTGCTTTGAATAGCATAAAAAATCATGACAAATAGAATCATTAAAAATCACCTAAATCGGCAAGCGGGATATAAAATTGCATTTGACATCAAATTACTAGAACGAGATTAATCTAATTCATGTACTTTCCAGAGGAATGAAAAAGATTGAAGAGCAAGGAGATTCGAGAAGAACTAGTCTAGAGATGTTACTTACCAAATCGACGACGGATGCGGAAGGAGGGGCATGGGCGTCGGTTGCCGTCGGCGCTTGCCACTTGGTGAAGACTCTGTTGGTGAATTAGCGGCGACGGGAGGCCGGGAGGGCGAAGGGGACAACGGGCGGCGAGAATATGAGATTTGGACTTGGAGCGACGCGTTGTTCTTGAATTTTCAAGATTAGGGAAAATTTTGGGGGAAAATTTAGGAATATTAGTAATTTTTAATATTTTTAATAATTTAATTGTGAAATTACTAATATACCCCTAGTTTTTTTTCAGATTCTAGTGGGGTCACTTGACCCCACTGCCACAGCGCTAGCTCCGCCTCTGCGGAGTGCTCCAGGACAGCTGAATCAAAGACCGCCCCGATTGAGCTCACTGAAGCAGGCAAACAATAGATCAATTTGGATGTTTCAATGGAGTCAGTTAAGCAACATATTGAGCTAGAAATCCTATCCTCAGCTGAGAAACTCCAAGAGGAAATGTGCATGAGGGGGAGAAAGAGGCAAACGCAAGGCAAGTTAAAGATGAGGAAGTCATACCCTTGCGGAAAAGGGGGATGCCACTGGGCTATGTTGCGTTGTCACTCAAACAAGGTATTCCTACTACTAAGTTGTCTATAAGTGAGATTGATAAAGAGGCTGAGAAATGGAAGAATGCTATCATCTTTTATGTGATTGGTGATGCTCCTACAATCTTCTATCTTCGAGTTTTTCTGCAAAAATAATGTGGTATACTTGGAACTTTTGAGGCGTTCTACCATAATGAAGGTTACTTTGTGATTAGGTTTGATTCCTCCATTGATAAAGAGAAAATGTTATTTGAGGGACCATATATGATAGCTAGCATACCTATAATCGTTAAAGAATGGATGACTGGCTTTTGTTTTGAGAAGGAGGTGCTAAAGGAAGTCCCCTTGTGGATTAAACTACGTACCTAAACTTTCCCTTACTTGCTGGAGTAGTGACTCCCTTAGCAGGATAGGAAGCATTATTGGTAAGCCAATCTGTGCGGATGAATGCACCTCCCAGCAGAAAAGGATTTCATATGCTAGGCTACTGGTAGAAGTTGATATCACCCAGCCTTTGATTTATAAAGTTCAGATAGAAGGGGAGAATGGTAGGGTGATTGAGCAACAAGTGATATATGAATGGGTTCCCATGTTTTGCCAAAAATGTCATGTAGTGGGGCATATATGTAAGGAAAAAAAACCTGAGGCTAAAGTACAGAATCAGAAAAAACAATGGCAGCTGAAGGATAAGGATAAGGTGGTGGAAACTGAATTAGTGAATGAGGATTGGACTGTACCAAAGAAAATAACCACAGCTTCTATACAAGTCGGCAACATACAAGTCCTTACTTGTAAAAAATTTTAGGAGTTGGAAGGAATAATAGGAGCTGAAGAGGGCGGTGACCTTTTTCCCCACTGGGTGTGCCATGAGAATCATAATTTGGAATGTTAGAGGCTGCAACAAATCATTTAAGCAGAAATTGTTTCTGCATACAAATAAGGTAGTTGTTGTAGTACTCTTAGAAACTAGAGTTAAAAAGAAAAAGCTAAAAAAATAGTTGGAAAAATATGTAGAGGGTGGGTCAGTATTAATATTTATGATTTTGCTGGGAATGGTAGGATTTGGATTTGTTGGAATGCTAAGAGTGTTCAAGTTCAGAGTCTAGAGGGCCATGAGCAGGCTTTGTTGTGTGATATCCTTGATGTGCAAACTGGTAATAGTCAGAAACTTCTAGAACAAAGGAAGAGGTTGTGAAAGTTTGTGGGCAGACAATGTCTACATACACAAAGCCCTATGTTGATAGGGGTGATTTTAATGCCATATTATCTGCTGCAGATAGATTTCAGGGTTTAAATCAAACTAAAATAGTAAATAAGGTAAATATCACACTTAAATTTACACACATATACTACATTTAAATGTATAATATAGTATTACATAAATGTCCTTATATTTAAAATACTACAAGGATATAATAGGCAATCTACATTAGCGAACTGAAATATTTGAAGAAATTGGTTAATCATTTATGATGGAAATAACTCATGAAATTTAGCAATCGGAATATATTTTAGTTAGTTTTGATGAAATTTCAAGAGTTATTATTATAGATTAATTGAACTAAATTATTTTATAGATGGTAACTATGTATATAAACGTATACATATGAACTATAAAGACTCCCAACTCTCCACAATATTAAATTTACTTCAACAATAAAAAGAAAATGTAAAACTTTGGTAATCAATTTGCTTATTATGAAATTTTTAAACCTTGATTATTGAATTTCACAATTAAATACAAATGAATTCGCTATTACGATATTTTTTTTTACCTTGATTATTGAATTTCACAAATCAAATTCATAACACTGGTCATTCAAAATTAGAATTCCAACATCTAGTCCATAAATTATACAGAGTTTATACTTAGTTAACTAAAATACTTAATAATAAATAATTAAACTAAAAAATAAATTAAATATATAGTTATATAAAAAGAGCTTTACTTGAGCAAATATATTTTACATTTTCTTTTGTTGCTAAATTAAATTTAATATTGTGGAAAGTTGGGAGTCTTCATAGTTCATATCTATACGTTTTATATGTATACTTACCATCTATAAAAAAAATTAAATCAAACTAAAATAGTAAATAAGGTAAATATCATACTTAAATTTATACATATATATACTATACTTAAATGTATAATATAGTATTACATAAATGTCCTTAAAATTTAAAATACTATAAGGATATAATAGACAATCTACATTAAGTACTCAAGACTCTTTATATATAAGTATAGATATAGATAGATAATATATATCGAATATATCTAGGGGCACGACTTAGACTATATGAAGACTTGAATAATTGAATTTGACACATTTTACGAGTTAAGAATACATTTAAAATAGCTTTACAAGTAAACTCAAAAATCGGCTATTACATTTAGTCTGTTGTAAAGGATAATAAGAAGATGAGAAAGTCTCATAGAGAGCTACGTACCCAGGTAAGCGATTTCCATTATTCCATATGTAACTTCATTCATTCCATTAAAAAAAAGGGCTTTGTTTTGGAGATCGGATATGTAACTGACATTTCGATTTTGTTGCGATCTATAGAAATCACCATAGAATAGTTATTCAAAGATTGCAGAAGAATGGGTGCATGGCAACTTCTCGGAAATAAAAGAGACTGAAGATCTAAAAAACTCCAAAAAACAACACGGGAGAGTCGAGCATGATGGATCATCAATAAGGTAGCAACGGTAACTGGAGTTTCTCTTCTCAAAATTCGATATTTTATTGTCCTTAAATTGCTCCTGAAAATTTCTATTTCATTTTTTGTAGTTGTCAAGTTCTATTGATTGTGTTGATACCCACGAATGTAAATTGTTTATAGAGAGGTAATGATCAACTTTATATTCTATATCTGTGGGTAACCTACTGATTAATATTGCTAATTTTTTGAATTTTATAGGTTGATGGCTTGATGGCTCAGGATAACAATATTCGACGACCCAGACAATCAACTTCAAATTCTACTATATCTTTAGTTGATCTATTGACTATTAGCTTCTTTTTTTTCTTTTTTTTTTAATTTTTTTTTTATATTGCAATTTGATAGCTCATGGTAACATTCAACCCATATTGCAATTCATTTTAAGTGGGATTTGGAAATAGAAACATATGAAATCAACTACTAATTCTTTAATATCAACATTAATTGAACCGAAAATGCCTATTCTCCTTGCGATTTAATTTATAGTATATGGTTAATTAGGCTTCTGATCGATCTTTTAAATTTAACTAAAAGAGCTGCCTAATTAGTAGAATTTATTTATTGTTGTTTTGGATGAATATCTTCGCTTGCCGGTTGCATTGATGACTTAATTCATGATATTGTGAACTTTCAACTTTAAATTGACCAATTCTTAACTTAATTTGAAAGGCTTGACCATAGAGGACCAATACTTGTGTTGTGAAACAAAGCAGTTTTCTTTATATAATTTGGTAGATAATTTAATGTAGTGATTTAAAGTGGAATAGTATTTTTTTAAAAATTATTCTTAGAAATACTTTTTTGGTGATACAAGTCATTTCTTTGTCTGTGCTATTTTTTCATCTTTTTCGGCTTTGTAAACAACTGTTTGATTATCACAATATTCCTCATCCGTTTGATTAATCTGAGTCTAATGCATGGAATTGCTAACCGAGTGTCTGTATTAATTTCTTCTATTAAGTGTATGAGACTTATATGCGTGTTGCTTTTCTTATTTAGAAAAATAGTGTTATTTATTTCTTAAATGAATTTACCGCACATAGTGGGCCAACGTTCTAGTTATTATTATTATTATTATTATTATTATTATTATTATTATTATTATTATTATAATAATAATGATTACGGGCTGCCTTTTTTAGTAAGTTTCTCTATCCTATAAATAGCACCTTTTTTTTTCTTTTTGCTGTTTTTGAAAATTAATTATTTCACAATCAATGCATAAATCTAAATAATATTATATTTCCAATTCAAATAATTAAAATGTAGCTAAGTATACGTTTAATATTGATTACAATTTAATTGAATATTTAATTTTATAGAAAAGTTACCTTTGTAATTCTTTTTTATCAGTTTTTAATTTGTGTTCTTAATATAGAAAAATTATACTATTTTCTATTCTTACTATATACTTTCACATATGAATCTAATGACATCCTGCAAATTAGCTGAAAGGCTTCTAAGAATATTCACATGTTTCTTACTTCTGATGGCGGCGCCGGTAAGTTCGCACTATACATTATAATCTGAGTCGGGTGAGTCTATGACTCTATGAACATACTACTATATATCCTCCTTCTGTTATTGTAGCCCCCGGATTTTTAAAGTAGGTTTTTTTTTTCCTCCTAAAATACTTTTTATTTTGTTATTTTGAGATTTTCCGTTTGGAAATAATATGTTTAAATGCTATAACATAATAGCAAATTAATAATTTTCAATCCATTAATTAATAGTAAACGTTACAGAAGCGTGATTCATGGAAATCATGACATATAATTAATTGGAGTATTATTTTGTGTCTATATATATATTTGAGAATTTTACTATCGATCCATTCACTTCTTGTATGTGATTTTTCTTCATTTTTATTTTCTCAATCTAGAGAAACAACAACGTATATGAAAGAGGTTACCACACCATAAACATTTTACAAGACACAAAGTAGATCAACATCTATCTCCATATTGCGGATTCAAAAGAAATGTTGTAAGGCGTGGAGCATCAACAATCGTCGTTATACTTCTAAAAAAAAAGTAATTGTGACTATAATTTTCTCCTTAGCATTTGTTTCATCTTTATTTATATTAATTTCTTTACATGGATTGCACGGTCTTACCTAAACATATCAAGTATTAATTACATGTTCTCTAAAATATTTATCATATATATGTAAAGTCTATTTTTTGCGAACGCTTTTTAATTTTTAATTTCAGTCTATTATTGTTGGATATTATAATTTAACAATGGTTGTATTAGTTTAGCTCAAATGAATATAATTACATTTGTTTGTTTGTTTTTTTTTTTTCATCGATATGTCATTTGTACGGTAAATCTCAATCATAATTAATAATATGTTAATATTAGATGTTACAAATACATAATTCATAAAAAAAATAATTTATTTTGTCTTTTTCTAAAGGGACAAAATGTAAAATAGTCATTTAAGATAGTGGACCAAAAAATACTAGCCACTAACTTAAAAATATATAAAAAATATTTACTTTTACATAATAAGACAAAAGTAGCCTTAATGAGATCGATCGATCCTAACACACGGGATCGATCGAGCCCAATGCACTAAAGATCGATCGAGCCCTTTAGCCCAACACACTAAGGATCGATCGAGCCCTTGACCCCAACAGAATAAGGCTCGATTGATCCTGACACATGGGATCGATCGAGTCCATTCGATCCGAACACACTAAGGATCGATCGCGCCCAAGACTTTTTTTCTTCTTACAAGTATTTAGTATTCAGGATAAAAATGTCAAGGTGACTACTTTTTATATCTTTACAAGATAGTGGCTATTTTTTTGTTTTTCTTAAGTTTAGTGGCTATTTTCTACCATTACCACTTTTGTAAATATAGTGTATTATATATTTCGAAATGATAAAAAAAAAAGGCATACACACAATTCAATTGTGTTTTCATTATTCATTAATTTTCATGTTCGATAAGATAAGATGGTTATCGGAGTAGGGGTCATAGAATTATATGAATGGAGTTGGACAACTTAATGAAATGCTAGAGAGAGGAGAGCATAGAGGAGAAATTGAGTGCCAAAATTAATTTGATAATGCAACAATTTAATGAAATCGAATTGTACAACATGATTAAATGGTAGAGAGCTGGGAGCAGATAGGAGAAGTACAATATTAGCATATACGCATGTTTTGGTTAGTTAGAATAAGTTTTCTACAGTATCAATGTCAATGAGGTCTCTATTAATTAAAAAATAAAAGGTTCATTCCTTGAAAAAAAAAGGAAGTTAATTATCAACTTTTTTTTGTCTATCAATATTGAAGATATATTTATACGTTATAATCGATCGATGGTCATGACTTTTAATTATGAAACAATTAGTAACTTTCTAGAAATCATATGCGTTGATGATATATTATAATTAGAATTTAATTAATACAATTAAGATCAATGAATTAACCCCTAAAAAAATCAATAAAAGACATTACAAAAGCACTATTCACGAACAAATTTACATATTTCCTGATTCTATATGCTGGTATGGCTGACAAAGATAGTTTAGGCTCATTTGATCAAAAGTATCTCGGGGTCAGGGCGTCTTCGATTGGCCTGATATTTTGCAACTACTATTCGCTGACAGTGACAAAAAAATCACCCAAATATATTTAGATCGATTTTTTCAGTTGGCCCAATGGGCCTAGACCGGCTCGGCCACCCAAGCCCACGTAAAGTTTCCAATAAAGTTTAATAAGTCATATCCAAATAATAAGCAATGATAATATCTAAAAAACATAACAATAAATTTCATTCCTTATAATCAAGAATAGCTAATATCAATGATAGTGGGAGAAATGGTTAATCCCACGTTCATGGGATTACTAATTTCTAATTGGAGTAATCCAATTGGAATATGTATTCTTAATTATAATTTTGTATCATTATTTGGATAAAGAATGAAAACAAAAATGATCATTCCATTTCTTAAACTAATTTTGATATAATTGTGTTTATTTAGTTCATGTCACTAATTCCACCATATACATGTCTATCATTTACTACTATGAGTTTAAACAAAAACAAATATCACTCAATAATTGAATCATATGTCATTGACAATCAATAAAAGTTATATTCATACGTTTGTAGTGAAATTTTAACATTTTAACTTATTTAATTTCGTACTATAATTTTGTCACAATTATCATCTGACTACACTATGAGTAAATAATTACTCCCAACATCTTATAAGCTTAGCCTATTTTTTATATTTGGACATAATGCAACTTTACCTACAGTGAAAATTATAAAAACTCACTATCATTAAAAAATACTCTAGATATTTTAAAAAGCACAATATGCTAATGCGTCCCACAAAAAGTAACTATACTTGTAGTTGAACTATCTCAAATTTTGTTTTTTGTCTCAAAATTTTACAAATATACAACAATACTACATTACATTTTCAATTTGATTTTAAATCATTTATTTTATTAATGTTAGTAATCGGCCGTCAAATACTAAATTTATGGAATGAATGAAGTATAATATATATATATATATATATATATATATATATATATATACTACTCCATTTGTCTGAAAAATTCAACCACACTTGAAATTGAAAACAAATAACTAACTATATATATAATAAAGATACTTAAAATTCTACCAAATTATAAAATATATCATTAAGTACAAAGAGTAATGCTCCCTTACCCACCGTGGGCATGCTTAATATGCTCACGGATGAGGTGACAATATTATATTTAAAGAAAGTTAATTAGTACTCCCTCCGTTTTTTTTTTCATTATAAAAATAAACCCTACTAAAAAAATAAACCCTAATAAAAAAACTAAACTCTAAAAGGAAAAATCATTGACGTGGCACTGCCACGTCAGCCGTGGGCACATTAAGCATGCCCACGGTAGGTAGGGGAGCATTTCTCTAAGTACAAATTAATAATTACTCCTAATATCTTAACTATAAGTTACGACTCATTTTCTGTATTTTGACATAATGCAAACATATGCTCATACCTAAATAGTAATTATACTTGACCTATCTTAAATTTTGTTTTCCATCTCAAAATTTTATAAAGATACAACTACACTATACACTAAATTACATTTTTAATTTTATTATAAATACTCCCCCTGTCCATGATTTAGTGACCATCTCTTTTTGGTATGCATTTTCACATCTATTGATGATGGGTTTTAAAATGAATTTTTGAAATATTTTTTTAACAGAATTCAGTCACATCAAGAAATATGGAAATGTGTGCCAAAAAGATAGGGTAACTAAATTATTGACGGAGGTAGTAATTTATATTCTTAATAGTAGTAATCGGTCGTCCGTTACTAAATTTGTGGAATTAACGAAGTACAATATATATTACTAATTCATCTGGTCGAAAAATTCAGTTGCACACCTAAAATTGAAATTAACTAACTCACTTAACGTAATAAACATTCTCAACATTCTAATTTTCTTAAAATTTGTGGAATTAACAAAGTACAATATATATTACTAATTCATCTCGTCGAAAAATTTAATTGCATACCTGAAAAAGAAATTAACTAACCCATTTAACATAATAAACATTCTCAACATTCTACCAAATTATAAAAACCAAATTACAAAATAGTATGTAATTGTAGTCCAACAGATTATTCTTCTTTATATATAATTTTTCTTTCCAAATTTAATTTGAAAATAAATCTCATAAAATATTATTTTACGTTCTTAATTTTATTATAAAAAACAAAAAAAAAATTCTTCACATTTGTCCCGTGCCCCATGGAACTAAATTTGTGAAAGGCACAAAGTATGTATTTAATTTTGATCTCAAAATACATAAAAAAAAAATACTCGGAAAAATATATAGGATATATATATATATATATATATATAAATATGTATAAATATATATATACAGCCCCGGTCCTGACATTTTATGGGCCCTAGGCGAAATTGAAATTGGAGGCCCCCTGTAATTTTTCAAGACCTAAAAAAAGTCTTTTAAGTTCATCCATCTTTCGACCACTTCAAGTTTGAGAAACAAGATTTTTGGGGCATTTATATGTCTTCCAAATCAGTGCATATTTTATTTTTGGAAGTGAACTTAATATACTAATATCTTTTGTACTCTTACTATACTACAAATTAACCTAATTTTACCATACATCACCCACCATTTAATACATTTATTATATTAAATTAAAAAACTACTCCACAAAAAATTTAAACTTAAAACTTTTGATCTCAAAACTTAATCCCTACATCCTTACATGAGGGTTTTATATTGATTTCACAATGTTAGAAAAGTAAGAAGTATAATTAATTACTGCAAAGAAAATCTGCATTTATAATTCAGATTAAAATAAAAAGAAGAAAAGCAAACAAAGAAATTTTAATTGTGTCAAATCGTGTTTCCCAATTTTAGTAGAAGTTGTTTTTTTACTTTGTATTATTCCCCTAGGCCCCACCCCTTTCTCTCCCCTCAGGCGTCATCCCCCATTCTTCATCGTCTTCGTACTTCTTTGTCTCAACAAGTTCTGATTTCTGATTCATTCGACTGCAACAACGCAAGCTTCAATTTCAGTTTTCAAGTCTTCTTCTTCCGGTTCTAAAACCTAGATATCACGACCAAAAGACAAGAATTATGTATGAATTAACTACAATTTCATTCCATATAATAAATGAAAAAAATAAAAATTTGGGGCCCCTTCCGACCGTGGGCCCTAGGCGGCGGCACTCCTCGCCTATGCCCAGGACCGGGCCTGTATATATATATATATATATATTCTAAGACAATATTGCATCCACATTCATAAATAATAAATTGATTTTTGTATAAAATCTTTTTTAATAAAATAAAATCAAAATTATACCCGTGCGTAGCACAAGTGCGGTACTAGTCATATAAAAAGCATAATACGGAGGGTATTATTGTCAATTTTTATTTTTTAAAATTCCCAAAAAAATTATGAATTAATTAAACGGAAAAGGGAACGGTATTATTCACCAAACGGCGCAATCTTCGAACTGTATAAACAAGCACCCCTTCCCAATCAACAACAATTTCTCCACCGCCTATAAAATTCATCAAAATTTTCACTAAATGGTTTAACACTCTTGGCAAAAAGGCACGCATATTCACTCCTGTAGAATTCTTTTTTAAATAGTTACTATCAAAATTAGAACATCAATTGCGTTAAATTTTAGCATACATTATCAATTATCAATTTCCAGTAGAGATGCATCCTTCTTCTTTTCTCTTTCTTTTTCTTTCAGGGACCGTTGATGATTGAAAAGTCGAACCATAAATGATTTACATCCCAATTATTCCAAGTTTGGTTCGTTCCAATTTTGTTTATAGAATCCACTTCTTTATTTTCACTACAAGAAACTGGTTAGTTTATAGAATCCACTTCTTTATTCCAAGTTTGGTTCGTTCCAATTTTAGCTACACATACTTAGCTACACATAATTATGTGTGGTTAATTTAGTGATACATAAGTACAAAATGTGTAGGTAAAGTTTTAGCTACACATAATTATGTGTGGTTGATTTAGCTACACATAATTAAAAAAATGTGTAGGTAAAATTTATTTTATAATTTATTTTATTATTTAATGACATTCCTCTCTAAATATTTTTGATGATAATCTCTCCAGCTCCAATTAACAAAATAAAATAACAAACACTTCCTAAAATTATTTAGACAAAAACTTGGGTGAGATCGGCCACATAGTGTGGCCGGGTCAAAGTGTCAATCTTTATACAGAAAATTGTTAATCTATACGAATAAAAGTGTCAATCTTTAACATAATTATTTTACGAATAAAATGTCAATATTTAAAAGTGTCAATCTTTATATAGAAAAGTGTTAATCTACACGAATAAAAGTGTCAGTGTTTTAGCCGGCCGCACGGTGCATGTGGCTGACCCGAGTGTGTCCCAATTGTTTATTGTAAATTTTCTCAAATTATCTTCTAATTAGTACTCAGTAATTAACTCATGTTGTCTTCCATCGATATCTATAAAAACCCAAAACGAGAAATAAAAAAATAAGGACATGACACGTCAGCAATATAATTTAGAATATAATTTGTTTCTAAATTTGCTACTAACAGGAACGTCCTTTATCCTATATACTGTATACAATAAAAATAAAAAGGAATAGGAAAAGTAAAAATATGAAATAAATTTGTTAAGATCGCTCCCTCTTCAACGCCAAAATAAATCTGAGTCCTTCTTCAAGCGGAGCGACATACGTATTATATATACATTTTTAACCATATAATTTTACTAATTATCTAATCTATGTTACTGTATATGGTTTAACGAGCTTTTATATATTGATTTGAGCTTTTATATTTACTTGGCCATATCTATATCTTTCGGATGATATTTTTTTTACTGTTTCAATTACATTGAGCATAAAAGTAATCAACTACAAAGAGTATAAAAAAAGTAAATATTAAAGAAATAAATTATCTCTTTGAACAGAATAAATAAAGAAATAATCAAAATATTAAAGGATGGAAATTAATTTACGATTTCAAAATTTTCAATACCCACCTCCACACTAAAAATCTCTCACTCTTACCATTCGAATAAAAAAAATAGTCACTCTTACCATCTCTCACTATTTTTTAAGATAAAAAATAGTCACTCGGATAAAAAAAAATAAAAAAAATAGTCACTCTTACCATAATACCCTCGTCCTTTTAGCACAAATCAGTCAAAATATGAATTCACGAATTCAAATTCGTGAATTAGTGAATTACCATACAAAAATAAGACAATTCACGAATTGAACATGTGGATTCGTGATTTCACTCAAAAAAAAATGAAGAAATCACGAATTCTGGATTCGTGATTTCTCTGATGCAAATTGGGGGGAAATAATTCTACTACTTATTATAGAGGTTTGAGCACACAGGCATCGTCGATGTCAATGATAAGCAAGGGACTTTTCAACTTCTAATCAATGTTTTGTGAATTAGGCTTAATTTTCAATTTCAACGTTAATACATATAAAAATTAATCATGAAGGTCCACTATTAATAAAGTTGATTTAATTGCAGATTAACATTAACAATAATGATATTCGGCCATAATGTGGCCGGCCACACAAGGAATTTTTCTGAATATACATAATTTAAAAATATAAATTAAAAGTTATAATCAATATTCAAATGTTTATAAGAGATTATTGTTAATTACTTTAAAAATTTGAATATAAAAATATTTTTTTTCTCCCTAATAATTTTTTTTCTCTTAAATAAAAAAGCAAGAAAATCTTTAAAGTAGTCACGATTATCAAATAAATTAAAGGTTAATATGTTAAAAATATATAAATTATATTATTTTTTTTAATTTTCTCATAAAAACTAAAAAATTTTGACATAAATACATAAATTATTCATATTAATATAAATTATGACGCTATGGCCGAATAACATCACCTAACATTAATGTGAGTTGTTCCCTTCAACCTTATCACTAAACCCTATAAAGCTGTTTCCAATTTTTTAGTCTTTTTGCCTCGCAAGCAACCTCAATAGGGTTTAGTGGAATAAAATAAAATAAAATAATTTTTTTAGTGTAATGGAATAAAAAAATCCTCTCCAATCAAATTGCACGAGCTAACATAGAACGTTGCTTGGTGTTCGTATTGCTTAATTGCCGATTGCTTGTTGCTTAATTGCCTATTGCTTAGTTGTCTATTGGCTATTGCATATATGTTTATCAGTACTTATTTGCTTATATATTTGATTTGTATGAAGTGAAATAGTACTATAAACTACACGCGATGATAATATACGCTTAATAGCTTAATAGAAGGGAACATATAATTTATCGTTCCAACGTTTGCACATATTCACGATTATGTCCCAACGTATACATATTTTCAAATCGATACCTAATGTTTTAAAAAAATTACAATTATATCCTGGTTCTCACTTTTAATATCTATGTGGCTCGCCGGAATGCCACGTAAGCTATACACATGGAAATTAACATAAAAAATACAAAAAAATAAAAGCAATGCACTATAACGATCTAAGCATGAACCAACGACTTTTTAAGCATATATACTATTCAATATAAGGATTAAAAAATAGTAAAAGTTAATAAATGGAACACTACCAAATAAATTAATATTAATTAGATAATAGTGGTAAAATAAAAGTTTTTCACGTCAAAAACGGTTTCATTAGAAAGGATTAACCAAATCCCATAATTATAGAAACTTCCAAATTTAAATTCATTGACATGGTAGAAAATAACCCACGTTTTAAAACTATACGGTTACCGATCATTTTTGTTATAAATTTACACCCTTAGATCTACAAAAATTGAATGAATAAGATTGATTCCTAATTCTCAATATTGACAACATTTCCTATAAGAACCCACCCATGTACTTCAAATTCTTTAATCATATTAGTTTGGAGACAACTTTTTATGTATGGGTAGGTAGCGTCCAATAATTGTTTAGAGCAATATTGAATACACCCTCCATCCCTCAATAAGTGTCACAACCACCAAAATGATAAAACCAAGGAAATAATCAATTTTACAATTTTGCCCTTAAAATCCCAGCTTTTAATATTAATTCATTCTCTCTCTTCTACTTTTTATAACACTTATTGGAGGACAGATGGAGTATTGTGGAACAGTTAAAATCATATGTTTTCCCAAATTATAATATAAATCTTATCTAGTATGCAAATTAAAAATAGGCTAAAATAATAAAATAATTACGAATAACAATTTAAGTGAAATTGATAGAATTCGAGAGAGAGTTTATATAGCATCTAAAAAACACAACCAGAAAAACACAATTATGACCGTCAATACCAATAGCAAGAGTTTATATAGCATCTAAAAAAAAGAGATTTATGTAGACATCATTAACAGAAATAGTTGTTCTGGTCAACGAAGCACAACTCAGTTAGTAAGACGTTTCTCCTCCAATTAAGAGGTTGGGGGTTCGAGACACCTCGGGTGCGTGTGTGTGTTGTGTTTGCCTGATAAAAAAAGAAAAAAGAAATAGTTGTTCTGAAATTTGAATATTAACTCAAAGTTTTTATGCATAGTAGCTTTTCAAATGTATAGTGCCTCAAAAGTTAAATAAGCGACTCTCGGTAGTCGGTATGCTTTACACCATTTATTAGAAGAATCAATTACAATTAGAAATTGAAAGGACTCAAAAGGTAGGGATGATAATATGAGATATCGGAAATGACTAATAAATTGATAACGATAATATTGTGCATAGGAAAGTGTGACCTGCAATTATTCAAGCAAATTAAGTTGACATTCTTTGACTTTGAATGAAAAATTAAGTTGACAGATTGGTTTTATGGATTTGGATTCAAAATTGAAGTTTGAAGTTCTTCGTATGTGTCCTTTATTTGGGTAATGGCTTTACAGATTATTAATTGGAATCCTGTCATTGTACTTGATATTTACTTCGATTCGAGAATTAACCAATTGTGAAGCACTCTTCGATTGGAAACTTTATATATATACCTTTGGTTTCTTTGAAGAATATATTGCATATCTTGAAATATAGTTGAAGCATGAGTTTAGTTGAGCCACATGGAGATACACAGAGGGAGTATATAAAATACTTTTGTATCGAAACAATAGAAAAGTTTAAACACTATCTCAAAAAATATTAATTAGCACATATTTAAGTAATATATTTACTAATAAAATTTTAATATGTAGCATATTTTTATAAAATACGAAATTTTCAATTCAAAGAGATGAATTATATACAATCATATTTCATCTTTCATCATAATTCATTCGCGGTATCATTATAAAACATTGTTTCATCCTAATGAATTCTCAGTACAATTCTAATGCACATATTAATATAATGTAATCAATAGTTTAGATAATTTCTTATTTCTTACAATAAACTTATTTTTTTGTGTTCGTCCTTATTAAATTTACAAAATCTAAGAGAACACACCTGATAGTGTTGCGCGAGCGAAGCCGGGGGGCCAAAACTAGTCTATTTCTATACCAATATATAAAATAGCCTTGTTTTACAAAATGTAGACTTCATGTATCCTCCTTTTTTTTAGTTAATAATAATAATAATAATAATAATAATAATAATAATAATAATAATAATAGGTAATTTACAATTTTGTGTGAGTGTGTGCGTGTTTTAGTTTTATATCTTTTTTATTTTTATATTTATGAACCATAATTTTTTCTTTCTTCCTTGCACATGTTTGGAGAAAATACTATAGTATTATATATGTAGAGCTGCTATTTTTGGTTGAATTTTCCTTCTGGGTATATAATTAGAAGGGAAAATCTAGGAAAATAAATGTTTGGAATATAATCCTACGTTTATGTTTGGAAGGGTATATATATATATATATATATATATATATATAATACGATTACGGATCATAATCCTACGTGGAATAATCTCGATTTTTTTGAATATTTTCTAAATTCTCATGATTTTGAATTTATAATTCATTAATTCTATATAGTTCCAACTATTCCGCATCGATTGTTTATGGAACATCATCAATAAATAATCAATATAAAAGATATATCACATTTTTAAAAGGGCTCACTCAGAAAAGCTATGGATTTCACATAGCGAAAAGCCAAAACTATGCAATAAATTCTAAATGTTTTTTTTTTTTTCATTTTTTTAGCACATTAGATGAAAAATAATTAACTACTCCATATTAATTCGTGCAACCAAATTATAAATATTTCAAAAGAAATAGCCAATCAATTAAAATAAAATTCTAGCAAACTCAAAATTTAATAAATCTTATAGGCTGAAATACGTGAACTAATAAATTAAACTAAAATATAAACTAATATGATCCTATGTAAAAATAATTAAGTAAATCCCATATATTTGATTTTAATTACTTATTATTCTTATCAAATAGCTTAATTTAACACATTGTGATTAGTGCAGTACTTTTGAATTATGTGAATTAGAATATATATTCAAATTCCAATTTTAATATATAAATTTTCAGTGATGATGAGAATATAGTATACTATGTGAACATATTTTTTAATTCTCATAACTTTGACTTTATAACTTATTAATTTTATTTTACTTCAACTATCTCACATTGACTATTTATGAGATCCCATCAATACACAACCTATATAAAAGGTGGCGCCACACTTCCAAAACTATTCATCTTCAATTTTAATTTAAGGAATGAAAACATGAAGGGACACATTCGGGTCAGCCAGAGGCACTGTGCGGCCGGCTAAAACACTGACACTTTTATTCGTGTAGATTAACATTTTTCTATATAAAGATTGACACTTTTAAAAATTGGCATTTTATTCGTAAAATAATTATGTTAAAGATTAACACTTTTATTCGTATAGATTAGCACTTTTCTGTATAAAGATTGACACTTTGACCCGGCCACACTATGTGGCCGACCTCACCCAAGTTTTTGTCAAACCTGAATTCATTATGATATTATTTTATTTTTATGATAAATAGTTTGAAAGTATCAATATATATACATATAATAGCAAAATGAGTCTTAATACTATGTGAAATTTCATGAGGGCTTATTAATTTATCAATTTTAGTTACATTGAATTAATTATCTCACACCAGTTTTTTATTCAAAACTAATCATCTCATCAGTTAGTACAATTTAAGGATGTACTACTTTGTATTAGTTTTTATTCTTTTTAGAAATACCCATTCGAACCCATTATGTATATCAAATCGATTTATTAATATTGAAAACAATGATTATAATAATAAAAGATTTAAATGCAAACATCAAAGATAAACTTTAAGGAAAAAAAGCACGTTAATTTTTGATTAATTAATTATTATTGAAATAATAAATTAACTTATTTTTCAATTATAAATGAATATAACTACTCAAGAATTGATAACTCTCCTTAACCTTATGAACTTACGTCTCTTGCAATAGACACCTAAACAACGGACAAATTGATAATCAAAATAAGTGCAGCTACCCGAAATACATCCTTGACCTATTTTTAAGTTTTTGAACAACGAGCGACTTGACATTTAAATTGAATTAAACCAATGGATCTCAATCCTACGTGGTATTATCATTAATTTTCGTAAATATTTTTCTATATTATCATGATTTTGGCTTTATAAGTAATTAATTTTATTTTAGTTCATTTCACATCGATTATTTATGAGACATTATCAATGAGATACTCATATAAAATAAGACACCATATATTTAAAATTATTCATCTTTATTATTATTTATTTATTTATTTTTATATTTGGGTTGGGGTATAGTGTTTAAAAAATAAAAGATATAATACTCTTTGGGGACATATGAAAAGGGGAAAAAAAATAGAATACTTTTAAGGGACAGAGGGACTATGTTATTATAATAATATGTCAAGTAGTTTTACAATAGTTGTAACGCCTCAATTTTCATAAATAAAATAATTGGTTTTTTAAAAAAAAAACTTCATTTATTAAATACTAAAAAAATAGACGAAATAAGTCTTGAAAAAAAAAACTAATTAAAAATACTAAAACTAGTAAAGCGGAAGTCTTAACACGAAAATAACATTATCCGGAATTAAACTAGCTTATTAAAAATTAATCCCGACTCCACCATCGTTCACCACGCCGCCCATCGTCCGAGTCTGCTCCTGAAAAGATAAAATAGTTTTGGGGTGAGTACTATAAACTCAGTGGGTTGCATTTATCCATATTATAAGAATTACTACAAAAGAATACGTGGAAACATGAATATAATTCTCTTCTTTTTACGTCCGTAGACGAACTTCCTTTATTCTACGTCCGAAGACGAAACTTCCTTTATTTTACGACCGAAGACGAACTTTCCTTATTTTACGTCCGAAGACGACACTTTCTTTATTTTACGTCCGAAGACGACACTTTCTTTATTTTACGTCCGAAGACGACACTTCTTCATTCTCATTAAAGCTGCATATCGCACATATCAATTGAGCAAAACGTATAATAAGGATAAATACGAAAATGCAACTTTTTCCCCCACTTTAACCTTTCTTAACTTGACTCTTCAAAATCTGCAATTAAATCGTTAAGTCCTACGCGCCTCGCCTAATAAAATAAAATCTTCAATTAATAACTAACAACAATCGTATTCTTTACGTAAAATTCTACACTCAAAATAATGAATTAAAATCATACTATATATGCACCAAACTGATTAGAATATACATATACACATATTATAGCTATACTTTAATTAAATAATAAGTTTTGAATCATGCATTACGTATATATATAAGTAGATAGCCTATATATATTCTACATGCAATGTGTATATATATATATATAAATTGGCTGCATGCGATACAGTTGGAAAAAAAATAAAAATAAATAAGGGATACAACAACTACGACTATGCAGTGTTTCATATCTTGTCGCCGATCGGTGGAAAGAGGATAATCATGAATTGAAATAAGGAAAAACAAAACTTGTTGAAAAGAAAGAGAGATGAAGATCTTTTGACACGTATCGATGGAGAGAAAATAAAATAAAATAAAATAAAAATAAAAATCATAGGAATAGGAATAGAGTTTGACTCAACAAGAATTTGAAGCACACTCGTCTTGATAGAAGAAGCAAACAGAATAATTTATTTTTATTCTCGGTTCTTCGACGATGAGACATACAGATCGTCTATCGCCATCAAAATTTGATTACGACACTAAAAGAACAACGAGGAGGAGGATTGTACCTCTTATGATACTACTAAAGAATTTTTCTTCTTTTTGGTGTGAAGAATGAGGGGAAATAAGGCTCTATTTATACTAGAAGATGAAAAAATTGGATAGGCTTTTTCAGCAATAGAGTTTAGGAAAGAGAATAATTTTAGCACTAAAGTTTAGGAATAATGAAGTGATTTGCTCGATCATTTTTCTTAGAAGGAAAGGTTTTCTTAAAATAAGATAAAATGAGCATTTACTAAAATCCTAAAATCATGCTAGGAGACTAATTGATGATTTGACTTTTGAAAATTAAAATCTACGAAAATATTTATTCTAATTGATGGATATACTATTGGGCTTAACTTAAAGGAAATGGGCTGAGGTAAATAAATAATACTTGGACTAAAATTAAGAAGAAGATGGTTAGTAAATGAAATAAATATAAATATGCTTGAAATGAAATATGTGATCATGCATGCATAAATTATTTTCTAGAGGCGCGATTTACGGAGCTCGACAATTTAATCACACATAAATAAATAAATAAAATAAAATAATTAATAAATAGGAAAAATGTAGCTAAAATATTAGGGGCGCTACAATAGTGGAACTCTATCTTATACTAATTAGTGAGTATCGTATAATGATTATAGCGAGATACTAATTATCAAAGTCTTTGCTTTCGAAGCAAAAACAAGATAATAAATTTTATTTAAAAATATTTTGATTGCATCTTACAAGAAAGTTGTTAAGTACTGTAGTTTTTTTTTTTTGAATTAGATCGTACCTAGGTATTTTGTCCATATTAGAATTTTGATTGATGTAACTTAAGAAAGAGTTAGTTGACTAAAATTAAGGCAAGATGGTTGCTAAAACTAGCACAATATTAGCATTGTCATGTTTTATATAAAGGTTGAGAAAATAAACAGTATATTAAATATTTTGTGCATCTCTTCCATAACTTGAGTGCTTCATTTGAAGAATTATATGTTAAACATTTCTTTCTCGATTAATTATTGTTGGCATATGTATTTTAAGTTTTTGAAGAATGAATGAAGTAATTTTTACATATATTTTTTACATGAATCAAAGTAAAAACAAGTCTATTGTAGATTTAATTTTTCACATTCTTTAAAGTTAGTCACAACATAATTTTTGCACATTATGCTTATCAATTCAGACAAATTAGAAATATAAATTTACTCAAACTAAAATAGTTGTAAAACGTGCAACGCACGTTACACTTGCTAGTGGAATATAAAATCTGCTTTGCCTTGTATAGAAGTGTCCAATTTACTCATAGAATTACACGGCAAGACTATCCCACATCGAAGTCTGAACAAAGACAGATTTGGAAAAACACCATAAATAGGAAATCGTGCTTGGAAGAAAATCACACAGCTGCGCGTTGAGCACATAGCGAACTATTCTTTCGCCTTTTACAAAAGAATACCGTGTGCTCGTCGCAATCAAGCAGCATACGCCACTTTTGAAGGGATTTTTCCTTAGAAAGGATAATCCCAGCAATTCCTCAGTCTATATTTTTAATTTACCAAGTATTTAAGGTAATGAATTTTTATAAATTTGATTTCTCTATTAAATTAATTTAATGAGGTATTATATGAAATTAGTAGATTTCTACGAGGTAAAAAGTACAAATCTATCTTGTAGGCGGAATAAATTTCAGTTTATCAGAAAGCTACATTCTACAAAGTCTTACTCCTTCCGGCGTAAAATTTTTGACACGTTTTATTATTTTATAACTCACATATCAATATAAAATGTCTCAGAAATCTTGAACCTAATGGAGTATATAATAATCATAAATCTTGTTTATCGTGCTTGAAATTTACTTGTTTTTATAAAAAGTCATAAGCAAACAATGTAATAGTCAAGATCAACAAATTTAATGCTATGAAAATATTTATTTAACTTGCAGGCAAATGAAAATGAGTAGAGAAAATAAGTATGAAAAAACTCATTCATGGAGAAATCAATAGATCAATAAAACAAAAGGTTACGTTTCTGTCATTTATATCCATCTACTCTTTAAGTATTGTCGGTAAATACGTTTTGTATCCCACCAAACTATAGAAACACGGCCTACTTCGATAGGCCTATAACAAGATATTGTGATGAATAATCTCTCATCAGAAAAAGATTGATTTCATCAGAACCGAGGTTCCAAAGGGAAGAACGAAGAAGCATTTTGTAATTCCGGGTGTCGTACTTGAACCATTCTTCCTTTCAAGAATTACTGTTTGAACCATCATCCAATGGGAAGCCTCGCCATTCCTTGCAGTGAGGATTTGAGCAGAAGATGAAAACATATTAATTCTATGTTTAGACTAGAAAATTAGTTTTGTAATTCTCTATGAGAAAAAGGATTATTCATTGTTCTAGAATAGAAAAGGGTAGCAAAAGGAAAGATGTCAGGAGTAAATGTGAAATTACTCTTCATTTACATTTGCAAAAGCAATTCTAATCTCTCTGCAGTTTCTTTCCTCAACATTCGAACTCGTTTACCTTGTATTTTCACTCTCCCAAATATTGTAGTATATTCACTCTCCCAAATAATGTAGGAACTCAATTTCCTCATGAAATAGAAAATCTTGTTGCAAAGGAAAACTGGAAGGGCGTAGAGAATGGGTATAAAATAATACTCCATGTGTCCCATTATTTTTGTAGAACATGTATGAAATATAAAATAATATAGTGAGACAAGAATAACTAGACAAATGAAACATATCAATATCAATATCATCAATATCAATATCAATATAAAACGATTACGGGTTCCGATCCTACGTGGAATATTGTGGATTTTTCTTGATTATTTTTTTAAATTCTCGTGGCTTTGGCTATATTAGGCAATAATTGTTTTATTAGGCAATAATAATAATTTAATCAATATATATAAATTATATTATAATATATCTCCATATTTATACATATCTTGTGTGTATAAAACTTTCCATTTTTCATTCTCCATTAAACAATTATTATTTTATAAATAAATTACTCTATTATTTATCACAAACGCCATTAGTTGAGTTATGATAGTGATCCCCATTTTTAAAATATACTTATAAAATGGACAATTCAAAATCTTAATCTCAAATATTAAAATAATATATTAGTAATAATATTATTTTAAAAACACATCTATAATATGTTTTTAAGCTTTCAAAAGAAAATCTTTAATATATTCTTAATTCCTTATTTTTTAAAATTTCACATATATCCCACATCGATTATTTACCAAACTTCATCAACAAAACACTCATATAAAAAAAGACTCCACATATTCGATAGTATTCGTTTCCAAAACATTTCAATTTGAACACCACATATTCGAATTGAATATGATTATATATAATATTATAATATATTTCCATATTTATACATATCTATAATAATTATATACATCGTTAAACTTATTAGGGTATTTATTTTAGTACTAACCCTTCTGCATTGAAACTTCCATTTCCATCCTTCCGTTAAGGCGGGTAAACTGCAAGATACTACCTTGTGTTTCGGAAAACCTACATGAAATCCCCTTGTGTTTTCTAATTTGCATAAAACACCCACGTGTTTTAAAAAACCCTGCACGATTAACCCAAACCGTGAGCACCTATCGCCGTTTGCTCACTTTAGCATTATTTTATTCGATTTTTTTCGATTGTTTTATATTCTAATACCTTAAAAATTAATATTGCAATCATTAAACTTCAAAATTTTAAAAATCGACACTCGATTTGTCATATTATTCGTTTTTAAAAGTTTAATGGAAAAATTGCAAATCGAATGTCGATTTTTATAAATTTTGGAAGTTTAATTATTGAAATATTAATTTTTAAGGTATTAGAATATAAAACGATCGAAAAAATCGAACAAAATAATGCTAAAGTGAGCAAACAGCGATAGGTGCTCACGGTTTGGGTTAATTGTGCAGGGTTTTTTAAAACACGTGGGTGTTTTATGCAAATTAGAAAATATAAGGGGATTTCGTGTAGGTTTCCCAAAACACATGATAGTTTCTTGCAGTTTACCCCCGTTAAGGCCTTGTTGCTCTTCTGCATAAACTATATGTGCTGGTTATATTTTAGATCTTAACAACGATTATATTTTCATATTTTAGATTCTTTCGATTCTTTTTATTTATTTGTTTTGTTTAAATAAAAACCGGATATATGATAAGCAATGCAAACTTTATCCCACATTGATTTCTCATAAAACTTCATCAATAGAGAACTCATATAAAAAAGACATCATATAATCAAAATTATTCATCTTCAGTTTACATTTGAATTGTGGTCAAATATATTGGGAGCCCATATTTGTGGAGACCATCTTATAATTTTTCTTCAAGAGTACTGATCGATCTTATTTTCGCAAGATAGTTAATGCACGAAAACTGGGATTTAATGAACACGAAAAAAGGACACAAAGGATTTACGTGGTTCGATCTATCAGAATAGATCTACGTCCACGGAGCGAAAGAGAGTATGAGTATTATTGCTGATATGCGTATAGCTTTTACAAAGATTGGTCTCCCCTTTTCATCTATTCTAAGCCCCTATTTATAAGTATCTACACATGGAATTCGACTAAGATTACAAGTCTTTTCCTACTAGGACTCTTTGGCTTGATCTCCTCCTTTATTGGATAAACACCGAGCTTCTATACCTCTTGGAGCTTGAATTGTAGTCGATGTAGGAGTTGCCTTAGTGTAGAAGTCTCTTTGAAGTAGGTTGTAGCTGACTGGGCCGAGCTGCATAGGGCTTTAGTTGCGCCGAGCTGCGTTGGCCGAGCTTAACTGTCGGGGCCCAATTATATTGGGCTCGATGCTTGGGCCTAGTAGCTAGGCCATATCCTATCACACCCCCCCTCCCCCAAAAAAGATATAGAAGTGAGGGTGTGACTCGGGGTAGAAAGTTGAAGTAAGAGTATTGAAAGTGCATTGCCCCGTCGAAAATTAGATTTCGACGAAGTCGAAATGCTTGCCACCTCGTTAAGACGAGGTGGGTATAAAATGTGCATTGCCCCTTCGGAAATTGGATTTCGACGAAGTCGGAATGCTTGCCACCTCATTAAGACGAGGTGGGTATAAAATGTGCATTGCCCCTTCGGAAATTGGATTTCGACGAAGTCGGAATGCGTACCGCCTTGTTAGGACGAGGTCGAACGAAATTTCGCATTGCCCCTTCAGAAATTAAATTTCGACGAAGTCTGAATGCGTGTCACCTCGTTAGGACGAGGTGGGTATAAAATTTGCATTTCCCCTTCGGAAATTGGATTTCGACGAAGTCGGAATGCGTACCACCTCGTTAGGACGAGGTCGAACTAAATTTCGTATTGCCCCTTCGGAAATTAAATTTCGACGAAGTCTGAATGCATGCCACCTCGTTAGGACGAGGTGGGTATAAAATTTGCATTTCCCCTTCGGAAATTGGATTTTGACGAAGTCGGAATGCGTACCGCCTCGTTAGGATGAGGTCGAACGAAATTCCGCATTGCCCCTTCGGAAATTAAATTTCGACGAAGTCGGAATGCGTACCGCCTCGTTAGGACGAGGTCGAATGAAATTCGCATTGCCCCTTCGGAAATTAAATTTCGACGAAGTCGGAATGCGTACCGCCTCGTTAGGACGAGGTCGAACGAAATTCGCATTGCCCCTTCGGAAATTAAATTTTGACAAAGTCGAAATGCGTACCGCCTCGTTAGGACGAGGTCGAATGAAATTCGCATTGCCCCTTCAGAAATTAAATTTCGACGAAGTCGGAATGCGTACCGCCTCGTTAGGACGATCACGTGATGTGTCAGTTACATTAAATGCGCCGCTTGGAGTCCCGATAAAGTAGGCGCGTGCGTGTTAGAGTTGGAGTGAAAAGGCGGAAAGTTACTAAAACTTCTTTCAGACGCCACAACAATTTCATTTTGAAATTTCGAAACCCTAAAAATTTTCGGCACTCCACCTTCTACATTCTCGCTTGCAAAGTCGCCGTTAGTGTTATACCAAAACCCAGTGAATTATCTATTGTGGCCATAGTCGTCCATCGCCATAAAAGTAAGTTTCCATGGCTTCTGCTTCTTTTATTTGCGAATCAAGCGGTAGTAGTAGTCAAGATTCTGGCGAAAGGTCTACGTCGCCGCCGGTATCACATTCGCCGGAAAATATAAGTGTAGATGTATATACTGTAGAGTCGGACGTTTCCGCAAAATGTAGGGTAGTTTTTGCTTCTCCCTTTGATTCAGTCGGAACCGTCTCCAAATTCCCTTCAACTCTAGACTCATCCGCAATGTTGAAGATTGCGAGAAATTATTTATTTCCTGATTGGATAGAGATGTTAGTTCCTCGGCCAGAGGATAGGGCATCCAACCCTCCGGTCAGCTTCGTAACTATCTACGAAGATTGCTTAAGCCATGGTTTTCATCTTCCCCTCCCCCCTGTTTTTGCCGATCTTCTTCGGAAGTTCGGCATTCCTTTAGCTCAAATAACGCCGAACTCGTTTAGGCAGCTTATCGGTTTAGGCATAATCAGTAGCCGTCACGGGGTCAGCCTGTCAGTAGAGCTGATCCTAAAATATTACCAATTTAATTCATTTAACGGGTGGTACTACTTGACACCCCGTCTTGACTTTAGAGTGCAGACGAAGTCAAAAATCCCGAACTGGCAGTCTAAGTTCTTTTTTTGCCGATTCGGTGAGGTCCCACATTTCGTATGGAATGTGGGTAAGTTGAGGAACCAAGGCACCGAAGAGAAATTCGGTGCGCTTGAGGGTGTGTTAACGGGTCTCGTCGATGAAGATTTCACCGAGGCCGATCTTGCAAGGGCGGGTCTGAGCCCTTATGATCCAAACTCCATGGTTGAGCCGGTGAAGGGTGAGGCTCCACTTGGTCTGTTTTTATCTTGTTGTTTGATGTCATGTAATTGTGATATGGCTTATACTGTTTGTCTGCAGTGAAGCTACTCAGTAAGAAGAGGACGAGATCCAGCTCGACTGAAAAGCCATCATCCGAGGCGTCCTCAGAGCGAACCGAGAGCGGACTGATCTCATCACCAATAGAATCCCTTCCAGAGCGACCTGTCGTTCGTAAAAAGAAACAACAGAAGTTGGCTGTTGCTGTTACAAACGAAGAGGAGGATTGCGCTGTTACTGCAGTTCGGTCGTCTCGTGGTGTGGGAGGCCAAGGTTTTGGAGAACTGGTGAATCATCGACGGCCGTTTCCCGAGGTAACATCATATGCCTTCGTCTAAACTTCGGCACCCCCCCTTTTGTTTTATTTATTACTAATATATGTTGATGTAGGGTACCGAGGATATGGTGACAAGGCTGAGTGATCTGGCCTCGGAATTGAGCGGTTTCCTGACCTCCGGGGTTGATCGGTACAACGAGATGGCCCAGGCTCGCCGTAACCTGGAAAATGAAAAGGGTGGCCTCGCCAACCAATTGGCTGTGACCGAAGCCAAACTGGTTGCGGAGCGAGCTGCTACCGAGGCGGCTAAGACTGAGGCGATCTCGTTGAGGGCTGAGGTGGAGGCGATGAGGCGACGCGAGGCTGAAATGGTGGCCGGGCAAGGGCCTCTGCTTCGGGCGTATACAGAGCGACTCTTCCGGTCTGAAAAGTTCTCAGAACTTGCCGGGTAGGTGGCTTCGGTTCTGAACGCTCGCGCGGTCAGTGACACTATCGACGGCATTGCTGCTGATATGCCGGACTTGGATAAATCCAAGTACGGTTATCAGGAGATGTCAGATGAGGTCGTATACCGCATGTATGCCGAGGCTTTACTGAAAAGTATCCAAGGTATCCCTCTGTTGGATAGCTTGGCCTCAGCATCCACTTTTTTGACTGCCGAAGCAGTTCAAAATTGCCCGGTCGACCGGGACGACGAGCTGGAAGAGGTGATCGCTAACCTCCACCGCACTGCGGAGACCGAGGTGCAGGATGCTGGTGAGGCTGAAGTCAGGGGCGAGGATGAAACCGCTCCGGCTAATGACGAAGCTCGTTGTGAGGACGAAGAGAATGCCGGAGTGGTCAGTTGATCACCCTTTTTCAATATTTCTCCTTTTTCTTTTTTTTTTTTTTTTTTTTTTAGCATGTACTTCATCATCAGTAGGATGGCGCATTTTGCTGAAGTAATGAAAACTTTATTTCTTATTAGAAATTCGTTTCCCTTTGGTAGTCTTCTTCTTCTCCAAAACTTTTCGATGCATCTCCGTATATAGCTCAAATCAATAACTTATTGCGGGCTCTTGAAGCTAAGAATGTCGAAGCTCTTCGTTGGAGAGACCAAGCTAACCATATCCAGGATGAGGCCGACGTGAGACTTAGAGCCGCTCAAATCCGAAATGACGAGCTTCAAGCTCGGCTCCTAGAGCTTGGAGATAAGTATGATGCCATGAAGGAAGAATCTAGAAAGATCGCCGAGGAGCATGCTGAATATGAGGCCATTGTCCGCCGAAACGGCGGGAAAACCATTGCTGAAGTGGATGCAAAGGTAACAGAAATCGCAGCCCGGTGTAAGGATTACCAAGAAAGATACGGGGCGGACTCCTGGCAACTCCAAGATCAAATGGTCGAGCTGAAGCGAATAGTTGGTATGTATGATGTGATTCTAGCTCGGCGTCCAAAATTGGTTGCTCGACTGGGAAAGACTCTCATCCTTCAAGTTCGTCCACTACCACTGATCCCTCGAGATCGTCGACTCCCGCGGATCGATCAGACATGAGATTTACGCGGCACTCTAAAGAGTTTTATGAACAAAAACGGCAAAGATTGGCTCGACGAGGTCGAGGTCGGAGTCTTCAACCAGGTAGGGGTCGGAGTCGAGGACGAGGTAGTGGTGAACGAGGTCAAGGCCGCTTCAATATAGATGATGTTTTAAATTTCAATTCCGACGGTGATTTTCCTACAAGATGGCTTAGTTTTAGCAAACCCAAGCCTTCGAGTTCGTCTTAATCACTATGTATTGTACTTTTCCATTTTTGAAATAAAATGGAATTCTTTGTACTCATATTAGCCTTTTACCTTGTTTTCAACATAGATATATTTCCTTGCATTATACAAAGGTAAACCATAATGAGCATTACCTCGTCAAAAGACGAGGTTTAGGGTTGAGTAGCCCGACTTCATCAAAGATGGAGTGTAGGCTTTAATTAGCACGACCTCATCGTCCGACGAGGTTTAGGCTTTGAGTAGCACGACTTCGTCAAAGGCAAAGTTTAGGCTTTAATTAGCACGACCTCGTCGTCCGACGAGGTTTAGGCTTTGAGTAGCACGACTTCGTCAAAGATGAAGTTTAGGCTTTAATTAGCACGACCTTGTCGTCCGACGAGGTTTAGGCTTGGAATAGCACGACTTCGTCAAAGACGAAGTTTAGGCTTTAATTAGCACGACCTCGTCGTCCGACGAGGTTTAGGCTTTGAGTAGCACGACTTCGTCAAAGGCAAAGTTTAGGCTTTAATTAGCACGACCTCGTCGTCCGACGAGGTTTAGGCTTTGAGTAGCACGACTTCGTCAAAGACGAAGTTTAGGCTTTAATTAGCACGACCTCGTCGTCCGACGAGGTTTAGGCTTGGAATAGCATGACTTTGTCAAAGACGAAGTTTAGGCTTTAATTAGCACGACCTTGTCGTCCGACGAGGTTTAGGCTTTGAGTAGCACGACTTCGTCAAAGACGAAGTTTAGGCTTTAATTAGCACGACCTCGTCATCCGACGAGGTTTAGGCTTGGAATAGCATGACTTTGTCAAAGACGAAGTTTAGGCTTTAATTAGCACGACCTCGTCGTCCGACGACGTTTAGGCTCTTCTCTGTTTTAAACAAAGGCCGTATCTTTGTTTTTAACCGAGGTGGTGCCTCCTTGTTTTAAACAAAAGTACTTCTTCCTAGCTTTTAACAAAGGTGGTTCCTTCGTTTTAAGCCCAGGCAGTTTGAACTTCTATTTTTAACAAGGTTAGGTCGGTACGCGCGCGTTTAGAATTTACCCCCAATGTGGAGTTTATTAAATTACCCTCGTCAGGGTTTTAGAATAAAAGATCAAAATACTAAGCATAAGTGGAATAGAGAGACATGCAAGATATGATATGCAAGGATTTAAACGAATAATAAAGGAAAAATAAAACTTTATTGATAAAAAAACCCGAAAAAAGAAAAACAGCTGACAAGACGACCTGACTCTTGACACCTACGACTTTAAATGAACTGATCCTAGACATTACTCTCCTCCACTTATACAAAGTATTTTTTTAAATGATTAATGTGCCATGTGCGGGGTAAGGGCTCACCGGATAAATGGGCAAGCTTGTACGACCCTTTGCCGAGGACTTCTTCAACTCGGTATGGTCCTTCCCATGTGGCTTCAAACTTGCCGAGCCTTTCCGCTTTACTGACCTCGTTATTCCGAAGTACAAGGTCGCCTACTTGGAATTGTTGGTACTTCACCCTTTGGTTGTAGTACCGAGCTACTTGTTGCTTGTACTTGGCTTCTCTTATGTAGGCGAGCTCTCGTTTTTCTTCCAGCAGATCCAGTTCGGTTCGGAGGTCTTCCTCGTTGACTTCGGCTGTGAAGTTGATAGTGCGCGGGCTCGGCAGGCCTATCTCAACCGGGATCACTGCTTCGGTTCCGTACACCAAACTATAAGGTGTTTCACCGTTCGAGGTCCGGGTAGTTGTTCGGTACGACCATAGGACTTGGGGTAAATTTGCTGCCCAATCTCCTTTGGCTTTGTCGAGGCGGGTTTTGAGTCCCTTGACGATCGTTCTGTTCGTAACTTTGGTTTGGCCGTTCGCTTGAGGATGAGCTACCGAAGTGAACTTTTGGTGAATGCGAAGCCCTTCACACCATTCTCTGAATGTCCGATCGGTGAATTGCGTTCCATTATCCGAAATGAGGATGCGAGGTACACCGAAGCGGCAAACCACATTTTTCCATACGAAGTTGAGGGCGTTCTTGCTTGTGATCTTTGCCAAGGGCTCAGCTTCGACCCACTTAGTGAAGTAGTCGATGGCTACGATGAGGAACTGGAGTTGTCCGGGAGCTTTATCAAATGGTCCGACGATGTCAATTCCCCATTGCACGAACGGCCACGAGCTTTGCATGCTTATGAGGTCGGTTTGAGGTAATCTCGGCACCGTCCCATGGATTTGACATTTTGGGCACTTTTTGACTAGTTCGACTGCGTCTTGAAACATTGTAGGCCAATAGTAGCCCCATCGCATGACCTTTTTTGACAGTGCTCGAGCTCCAATATGCTTCCACATGACCCTTCATGAACTTCGCTTAACGCATAGTTTGCTTGGTTCGGCCCGACACATCTTAGGAGAGGTTGAAGGTATGACTTTCTGTACAGAATTCCTTCTTGTAGAACGTACTTTGGTGACTTGCTTAAGATCTTTCTTGCCTCAAGCTTGTCACTGGGTAGCTCGCCCTTCTCCAAATAATTCCGAAGAGGAGTCATCCAATTCGGTGCTTCATCATCAATTACGAGGCCGACCTCGGCTTCTTCTATACTTCGGTGTTTGATTCCTTCCATTGGAGAGCTTGTTGACGAGGACGCCAATTTGCTTAAAGCATCAGCTTGGGTATTTGCTCCTCTTGGGATTCGTACCAACTTGAAGTAGGTGAAGCTTTCTTGCAGACTCTTGGCTTTTTGGAGATACTTCTTCATTCTGTCGCCCTTTGCCTCGTATGTGCCGAGCATATGGCTAACTATGACTTGGGAGTCACAGTAGACTTGTACAGCTCGTACTTGAAGACTTTGAGCGAGGCGAAGTCCTGCAATTAAGGCTTCGTACTCCACTTCATTATTTGTGGTAGGGAAGTCGAACCGAAGTGCATAGGTTATCTCCTGCTTGTCTGGACTGAGAAGTATGATGCCTGCACCGCTTCCTGATTTTCCAGAAGCCCCGTCCACGTATACCTTCCAACAGTCTTTGGGCGGTTTACTTGTGGGTTCGGCTCCGACAATATCCGAGGCGGCATCGGGTGGCTTCGGTGCTTTCGTAAACTTAGATTCTACAAGGAAGTCAGCTAAGGCTTGGCCTTTGATAGCACTGCGTGGACAGTAGCTGATGTCATGCTCACCTAGCTCGACTTGCCGAAGTGGGAGGTCAGTGAGGACCTGTATAGGATGTGCCTGGAAATAAGGTCGTAGCCTCCTCGCTGCGTTTACTAACGCTAGTGCGATCTTCTCTAATGGCTGATACCTCGTCTCTGGTCCTTTGAGTGCTCGGCTGATGAAGTAGACCGGGAGTTGCCGACGTTTCTCTTCACGCACTAGGACTGCACTTATAGTCTCATCCGAAGCCACGAGGTATAGGGATAGAATCTCACCTTCATGCGGGACCGACAAAGTTGGAAGCTTGGAGAGGTATTTTTTCAGGTCGGCAAACGCTGATTTATGTTCCTCTTCCCATTTAAAAACTGGGTTCTTCTTAGGAATCTTGAAGAACGGGAGTTGCTTCTCTGCCGCTTTCGAGAGGAACCGACTAAGGGCAGCTAGGCAGCCCGTCAATTTGTGCACGTCGTGAATCTTCTCTGGAACTTTCATTTCTTGGACAGCTCGGACCTTGGACGGGTTAGCCTTTAATCCTTCTTGAGAAACCCAGCATCCTAAAAATTTTCCGGATCGGACCATAAAGGTGCACTTTTCAGGATTCAGCTTCAGGTTAACTTTCCGAAGGAGGCCGAGGACGATCTTGAGATCGTCGACACAGGTGGTTGGCTCTTTGCTTTTGACGACGATGTCATCCACATATACTTCCACATTTTTACCGATGTGGGGCTCAAATATCTTGTCCACCATTCTTTGATAAGTAGCTCCAGCATTCTTTAGTCCGAATGGCATTTTCTTATATGCGAAGACACCGAAGTCAGTAATGAAAGCTGTCTTTGGTGCGTCTTCGTCACTCATCAAGACTTGGTGATATCCTTTATACAGATCTAAGAAACTGAAAACCTTGTGGCCGACCAGAGCCTCGACTTTCTTGTCGATGTTGGGGAGAGGACAACAGTCTTTGGGGCAGTGTTTATTTAGATCGGTGTAGTCAATACACATTCGCCAACCTCCTCCTTGTTTCTTCACCATCACCGGGTTAGCAATCCACGTCGGATACTTGACCTCGAAGAGTATTCGTGCCTCTAACAGTTGGTGCACTTCGTCATGTATGACCTGGTTCCGGTCTGCTGCGAATACCCGCTGTTTTTGCCGGGCTGGCTTTACTCCGGGGTCAATGTTCAGCCGGTGTGTGATAACATCTGGTGAAACTCCGGTCATGTCGAGTGGTGACCAGGCGAAGACATCTTTATATTCCCGAAGTAGTTGGACAATTTGCTTGCGATGTTCGGCTCCTCCAGCGAAGCCAACCTTAACAACCTTAGTTGGGTCGTTTTCGTACACTACAACAGCTCCTACTGGCTCGTAAAATGCAGAATTGTCTTCCAACACTTCGGATTTCTGTAATTGCTATGCTTGCGGATGCTGAGGTGTCCCAACACCTCGTAGGGCGATCTGCATGCACTCCTTCGCCCTTTTCTAGTCACCGCGAACTATAATTACCCCATTCTTCGATGGAATTTTGATTGTTAGGTGGTACGCCGAGCATATTGCCTTCATTGCAACCAACCAATCTCTTCCTAGGAAGATGTTATAGGGGGAGTTCGCCTTCACGACAAAAAAACTGACGAACTTAGTGGATGATAATGGGTGCTTACCCACTGTCACTGGGAGTTGAACTATCCCTTCGGTTTGCGTCTCTTGTTGGACGAAGCTTCTAAGGGGAATTGGTGCTGGTGTTAAACGAGCTTCTTCGACCCTTAACTTCTCAAAGCAATCCTTAAAGAGTACGCTTACTGAGGCCCCACTGTCGATGAAGATTCGATGGACAAGCTTATTAGCCACCACTGCCTCAATCACAATAGCGTCTTGGTGAGGTATCATTGGTGGCACTGGGTCCTTCTCTGAGAAGGTAATGACCTCGTCTTTTTTGAACCTTTTCTGTAAAGGCTCGTCTGTAGAGGGACTTCTGGCCTCGGCCTTGAGCGACGACTTCGTTGCTCCTTGTGGGAGCCCGGTAATAGCAGTGACGACTCCGTCGATCCGGGGTTGATCTTCGTCTCCCTCCTCATCATCAGGCATGAGCTTTTTGTCGACATGGGGGGCGCAATTGTTCCCTCCCCGGTTTATGCGCTTTCCCCTACCCTGGGGTCGGGCATCATATTGGCCGCGACTTTGGTACTTTCTGAACGTACCGTCACGTACCAGGTGCTCGATATCCGCAGCTAGCTCCCTGCAGTCTTCCGTGTCATGACCGTAGTCCTCATGGAATCGGCAGTATTTATCCTTAGACCGGCGTCTTGACCCACCACGTGACATGGGCTGAGGTCTTCTAAATAGGTTGGTATGAAGCTCATAAATCTCCGTCCTCGGCTTTGTCAGTGGCGTGAATTGGGTCTTCTCCGAAGTTTGCCGAGGTCCAAGTCGGGATTCAAGGGGGCCTCGCTGCAGTCTATCTAAGGCAATTCGGCGGCTCTGACTTCGGTCATTGCACTCTTCTTTCCTCCGATTGGATGGTTCAGGCTTATCAGCCTCGCGCTTCTTCCTATCCGCTTCATCTGCTCGTGCGAAACGATCCGCGATGCTCCACAGCTGCTTCGACGTCCGTGGCTCTTCCCTTATGATCTCCTTATAAAGAACACCAGATTGGATGGCATTCTGGAATGCTGAGATAAGGACTTCGTCGGTCAAGCGATCGACTTTCAGGCTTTCCTCGTTAAACCTAGTCATAAAGTCACTTATTGATTCTCCTCGTCTCTGCCTAATGGAAAGAAGTTGGGCCGGGGTAGTTTTTGCCTCGGCTTTTTGGAAAAATCTGCGTTCGAAAGCTTCAAGTAGGTCTGCGTATGATCCGATACTGCATGGAGGCAGACTATCGAACCAACTACGAGCGTTATCGACAAGCAGTTCGGGAAATACCTTACACATGTAGGTATCCTCACTGAGACCTTGATTCATCATATTATATTGGTATTGGGACAGGAAATTGCTCGGATCGCATGAGCCGTTGTAAGGCTTGATAGGAGGTACTCGATACTTCTCAGGGAGAGGAGTGTAGAGTATATAGTTGGTGAAGGGAGTAGAGATCTTACTGTAAACAGTAAATCTCCCTCCTCGGTGATCGTCGTCACGCCGAGGTGAAGCAGTGTGACGACGAGGTGGGGTGATGGTACGGCGAGGTGAAGGTCTGTAGTTTCCTCGGCGTTTATCATCGAACCTCCTTTGACGAGGTGCCGCGTCTCGTGCGCCCACAATTTGGATGCTTTGAGAATCGTGTTGCTGATGGGAACGGGATGTAGCTCCACGTTCTCCATGCTGTATTCCAGCTCTTTGTTGGTTGACGAATTGTAGGAATTCTGGGCCCTTATATGCAAGGAAACTCTTCACTGCATCTTCAAGTTCATGCGGCTGGAGCTTTGGGACCTCCTCTCCGTCACGACCACTACTGTGACCTTCTTGGCTGGGGTGGAGCGGTCTGCCGAACTGATCCACCGGGATATCTCCGATATGCCCTTCCGGAGTCAGCGCACGCTCCTTCCCGGGGCGTCTTTGATTAGAGCTGGGTGGATTGCTGGAGGCTTCGGTTGATTCATGAGTGGTTTGCTAGGCGTTTTTATGCTGGGCGTCCTTCTCCTTAGCAACGGCGACGGCGGCGGCAGCCTCGGCGGCAGACTTATTAGCGGCAGCAGTAGATCGTGTTGATTTCCCGGCCATCGTGATTGTAGTAAACTTGCAAAATTTGATCAAGATTCACAGATTTTCAGTTTCCCACAGACGGCGCCAGTGATCGATCTTATTTTCGCAAGATAGTTAATGCACGAAAACTGGGATTTAATGAACACGAAAAAAGGACACAAAGGATTTACGTGGTTCGATCTATCGGAATAGATCTACGTCCACGGAGCGAAAGAGAGTATGAGTATTATTGCTGATATGCGTATAGCTTTTACAAAGATTGTTCTCCCATTTTCATCTATTCTAGGCCCCTATTTATAAGTATCTACACATGGAATTCGACTAAAATTACAAGTCTTTTCCTACTAGGACTCTTTGGCTTGATCTCCTCTTTTATTGGATAAACGCCGAGCTTCTATACCTCTTGGAGCTTGAATTGTAGTCGATGTAGGAGTTGTCTTAGTGTAGAAATCTCTTTGAAGTAGGTTGTAGCTGACTGGGCCGAGCTGCATAGGGCTTTAGTTGGACCGAGCTGCGTTGGCCGAGCTTAACTGTTGGGGCCCAATTATATTGGGCTCGATGCTTGGGCCTAGTAGCTAGGCCATATCCTATCAAGTACTAATACGTGATTTCAAAATATTTTTAAAATTTTATTTGGATATTAACATAATTACAAATTGATAATGAATAGCGACTACCATGGGCATTTCGATTGCCTTCATAAAAATAGAAGAAGAGTTAGTTTATTGACCTGATATTGTAGTATGAGATATTAAAACAATTACAAATTGATAAAGAATAGCGACAACCATGGGCATTTTGATTGCCTTCATAGAAATAGAAAATTTAGTTTATTGACCTGATTTTGTAATATGGCTAAAATATAATAACCGTAAAGAAGGAAACAATAACTAAGCTTATAATTGTGTTTTGTATTATAAATAATTTTATCAATCAATAGTTATTAGATTATTTACAAGGCTTAGTTAATAAAATTATAAAGTGATAATGGTTAAAACTAGCCACTAAACTTAACAAAAATTAAAAAATAACCACCAATTTAAAAATGTATAAATACTAGCCATTTTTAATGTATTAAGACAAAAATACCCTTAATAAAAAAAACTAATAATAAAAGAAAAACAAAATAGGAAAAAGAAAAAAAAAGAACTACCCAGTAAGGCAGTAACCCACCGGTCCCCACCCTATCCAATCTCTCTCTTCTTTCTTCTCCCCTTCTGTTCTCCACCTTCCGTTGCAGCGTGTGCTGCTGCTGCAGCGTTGCTCTTCTCTCTTCTTCTTCCTTTTTTCTTTTTTTTTTTTTCCTTCTAATTTCTCTGGCCCATCCCCACTTCTCGCCTTCCTCTCTCCTTTTCCCTTCTTTATGCACTGCTGCTTCCTTCTCTTCTTCTTTTCTCTTTGGCTTTTTTTTTTTTTTTGCATTCTCTTCCCCTCATCACCGCCAACGTTTTCTTCATCAATTCTCACTGATTCTGAGGCTCCTTCAGTCCGCTCGATCGTAATAGAGGGGCTCGATCGAGCCCCAACCACTCGATCGATTCCCAATCGTGCAATTTCAAAGAATGCTCGATCGTACTATATACAGACTCAATCGAGCCCACAGCTGCTCGATCGAGCTCTACTATGCGAAGTTTCAGTTTATCAATCTTAGTCTCGAATGAGACGATTGATGCTTATTCGAGTCGTTTGGGCTCGATCGAGCATTTTTCAGTCGATCGAGCCCGAGGTGACTCGATCCAGCCGGAAGTTACTCGATCGACGTATCTAATAGGGTGTTCGAGCCCGACGGGTTTCCAGAAGTTGTGCAGAAACGGCATACTTGGTTCTCCTCTTCTCTGCCGCAATCGACCTTTCCTCAGACATTATGGCGTGCGCACTCGACGGCGAAAAGGGCCGCGCTAATGGTGGTCGACGGTGAGATGAGCGGCGTGGTGGTTTTCTCCTTTGATTGGGCACGACGGTGGGTATATCGGGCAAAGCGACCGCCGGAGAAGGTGGCTCATTCAGTAAACACGACGGCTCGATCGACGGTAACTTAGGCACGTACGCCGGCGGCTCGATTTCCCGATCGACGGCGGCGGATGTGGCTTCGATATGAAGATTGCGCAGAAGGAATTTTTGAAACTGAAGATGCAGTTTCCGTAATATGCGTATTTAGAATATTAAATATTAAAGCAATAAGGGTAATTTCATCTCAATATATTGAAAGTGGCTAGAATTTATATGTTTTTATGTTAGTGGCTATTTTTTAATTTTCACTAAGATATATGGTTATTCTGGATTTTGCCTCAAAAGTGATAATGGAACAAAAAACTAATAAACAGGTCACAATTATAAAAAGGGATTTACAAGGCGCACATAATGTTGAAAGTTCTTTTTACCCTTTTAAGTCCAAAAAACTCTTATTTGATTTAGCTCGACCCTTAAAATAATAAAAAAGTATAAACTTAGATGTCATCCTTTAGAAGAATATACAACGACAAAATATTAAGTATAACATTAAAGTTGAACTAAGAAATGGAGTAGTACTAAGAAATACAGCTGCTTCAGAAATGTTATCCATCCTTAATCTAATTTTATATCCTTAAAAAATATAACTACTCAAATAATGTTACCTCTTTTATTATATCGGACAACGGGGGCATGATGCTATTCAAAGATAGAAAATTACCTAAGAAATACTACTCTTTTTAATCAACTTTTCTATTATATTGAACAGCGCATGGCTTAACAATATTCAACAAAAGATAACTACTTGAGAAATTCTATTTATCTAAGCTTAATTTGTATTATATATATATATATATATATATATATATATATATATATATATATATACTTTTAACATATTTACAAATTATATCCGTCGAATTTTGACGGGCAGTACATCGAGCCAATGAGCCGCTTGATAATCAAAATAAAACTACCCGAACTCATTATATAACATATACAATGGGCGTAGTAATACTCCTATTAACTTATTTTGTTACTATTAAAACCATTAGATTAACAATTGGTTATATGCTTTGTTCTTTATTTAATGAAATGACAAAAGTACTCTAAGATTTTAAAATATATTGACAAAAATTATCCGTTGAAGTTCGACGGGTGGTACACTAGTATATAGAATTGATATAGTGCTCCCTAATCTGTGAGCATCAATCGTCATTTGTTTACTTTAACATTATTTTTTTCAATTGTTTTTTATTCTAGTACATTCAAAATCAATAATAAAATTATTAAATTTGCAAAATATATAAAAATTGTAATTGAAAACAAGACATAAATAAAACGAATCAGCCCAAAATAAAAAAAATAAAAAAAACAAGCCGGTAGGTACACTATCACTATATCAAAGGCAAATTCGAAACAAATTATGATCAAATATGTATATTGATAAATAATCCCTCTCCTCCGTCACTTATTTTATTGCATAAAATTATGGTGCGGCTTTTAATAAAATATTAAGTTGTGTGATACCATTAGAAATAAAAAAGTTGATAGAAAGTAAATATAAAATAATTTGTGATGGGTTATACTGTCAAAAAAAGAAAAATACAAATTCTTTGAGGACGTATCAAAAAGAAAATTAGTGAAAAAAGATAAGGGACATAATGAGTGATATTTTAATACATAATGAATAATCCCTCCGTCCCCTAATAAAAGTCTCCACTTATTAGATGGGAGGAAAGTTTTATTAGGGGACGGAGGGAGTAACTTAATGAGCGAGCGAGCGAGTGTGATGTAACTCTAAAGTCAGTCCAAATATGTGAAGATTCCATCAGACAATTAGATAAGGACAAACAATGTAGTATATGGTACGCTTAGAATCAGATTCCACAAACCCTAGCAAACTACTTATATTATTATTATTATTATTACTATTATGGTGAAGAAAAGGACCTTCAAACCACCCCACCCCTCTATTGAAAATAACCACTCATAAACCAGTAAACAACCATACCATGAATAACACTACATTTGTACCAATAAACTGTAGTTCACTCTGCCAATTATAACAGAGAACTAAAATGTAGACTACAGATGCACCTTCTGCTATACCAATAAAGAATTTGTGGAGAATTCTAGACACCGTAAATGATTTTCATGCCGACTAGAAAAATTAGGCAAGGAGGAGGTCGGGAACACTGGTATTATCCTCTCGTCCAATACCTTAACCATACACAACAAATAGAAGCCTCTAAACCTATGTACACACACTCAACATGTTGAAACATTATGCTACCTGGATAAACTTTATTTCAATCGAAGCTTGATGAACGGCTCCATCTACCCCCCAAATAATCCTCAACCGAGATGTTATGCTCGGTGCTGCTGGTAGAGGCAGAATCATCTTCTAAATTATGCAGTGCAAGATTAATGAAGGACTGGATATCTGTAGTGGATTGTTCATTATAGATGATGTTTAAATCCTCAGAAGTCTTAGTTTCGAGCCTAGCCCACTCAACCGCTGATGGATCACCTTGAAGGAGTTTGAGGACCTGTTTTGAGCAGAGCAGTCTCATGAGTAATAGCCAATATAGCCATTTTTAACAGAAAAACTCGAGTCAATTAGTACTTACGAGGCTGATATCTGGACGAGATTGGGGTGCGTGTCTGGTACACAAGGTTGCAGCTGAGACCATAATCTCAAATTGTTCTTGGTTATGAGCATTAACCAACTCCGGGTCTTGAAGTTCTGAGGTTCTCCCCTCCTTCAACATGTCTTTTGCCTGTGAATTAGAATAGTTTTTAACCACATTAGTGATTTGATTAGAAGATGAGGTAATTAGCGCCACACTTCAGGGAAAAGAATACTTACCCACATCACCAGGCTTTCCTTTCCCTTTGGAAATCCATCATGAATTGGCTTTCTCCCCGATAATAGCTCCAGAAGTACAACTCCAAATGCATAGATATCAAGTTTCTCGTTTAGCTTCCCATTCATAAAATATTCTGGAGCCAAGTAGCTGCCAAAAAACTTAAATGAATAAATTGTTTCCAATTGTTGCCAATTACTATGTATTGTGTAAATGCTATAAAAGCTAACCCAAATGTGCCAGCAACGTCCGTGGTACCAATATGATGCAAACAACTTGAAGCCCATGTTGCAAGGCCAAAATCTGATAGCTGTAAGGGCAACAGTAGCAGAATTAGTAGTACACCACAAATTAAATCGTGGTAACGGCTAATAGTTAAATTGTGTAATACCTGTGGTTCAAAATCATCCGAAAGAAGAATATTTGATGACTTTACATCTCTGTGTATAATTGGTTCATCTAAACTATGTAAATAGTTCAGTGCCTCTGCAACTCCCAACGCAACCTTATACCTCATATCCCAACCAAACAATGCTTTGGACTTTTCAGCACCTAATTGGGAGAGTAGTAATTGAGAAACAAACAATTACAAGTTGATCTAATGCTGCTAGACAATGCACAGAAATATGCAGGAAGAAAGAAATATGCGTACCATGGAGATTGTCTTCCAGGCTCCCTCTAGAGAGAAGATTATAAACCAGTAGTAATTTGCCCTCCTCAAAACAGAAGCCAACTAAAGAAATTATGTTCTTGTGATCCAAAGACGAAATGATTTCAATTTCTGAAACAAATTGTTTCAATACATTTTCTGATGGTTTTAGTATCTTGACAGCTAATTCCTGCCCTCCCGGTAGACAGCCACGATAAACCCGGCTGCTTCCACCCTTTCCAATCAAACTTTCTGAAAAGATTGCACACATCAATAATTTAAGATGAGAAGAAAACAGAACTAGGAAATTGGTGAACCAATAACAGAACATACCGTGTGCAAAGTTATTAGTAGCTAACAAGAGGACCTGGTAGCTAAACAGTCGGCATGCAGTTGAGTACTTCTCTCCAAGAGCCTTGAGTTCTTCCAAGAAAATCTCAGATGAATAAGGATTAGAGTTATCATCAGCTGAGTATGGTACAATCGCTCCCCTCTCTGGGTCTAAATTTGAAAGACATTCAGACGTATCAGGCATACTAATCTGTTTCTGATCAGGATAAACAGCTGCATCAGATTGTTGACTAGGTAATCTCAATATCCATCGCATCACAAACGACTTTTTACTAGATGAAGGTTCGGATAGTCTTAGCCGATGAAAAAACGACTTCCGTAATACTGCCCAACCTGATTTAGATTCAGAAATTTCTTGAGTTTTTACGGGTACCAGAGCCATTGAAATATTCTGACTCTCATCACTGGATGATGTTAAATGTCTCTGGGGTGGCAGACTCAGAGGGCTTTTGGACAATTTCTTCCTCTTTTTTGATCTTGGAAGAGCGGCATCAAAACTTCCAAGCAAGCTGGAAGCATTCGATTCTCTTCCAAAAACAATCTTGCCATTGTTAACACATATAATTGATACATTCTTCTGAAGATTCTTGGCACAATACTTGGCAACTGAGGTCCTGGATCTAATTTTGTGATCAACTCCTGACGTACCAAGAATTATACTCGTTGCTCCACATAATTTTGCTTCTCGCATGATGATTTTATGAATTGGAGTACCTTTACAGACCTTGAGCTTTAAATCCACCTGCCATAATTTGCTTATTACATTAAGACCGTGGCTATGGTGCATAGAAGGACTATATGAATTTATAACTAGTTCTCAGCCCGCAAATTCTGCAGGAATGACAAAAGTATCTAAACTCCAAGGCTCCCACTTGAGCCTTGACCCCCCACCCTCCAGAAAATTAATTTAATAAATATAAACAAAGAAGAACAAGGGAAAATCCTGTAGAGATCCAATTTACTTGAGTTTTCATTTTGAAGAGCAGTAAAAGCGAAATTAAATCAACATAATGAAAAGCTCTAGCACAGAAAGGGTTAAGAGGTAACAGATGTACATTCAAACTAATAGCAAAATTATAAACAAAGGAACAGAAATTGACTGTGACTAAAAATTTATGCACATCTAGAGTTAATACAACTAGAAACAATAGAAGAGTTGAGATATAAACATAAGAAGAAAGCAGAAGCACCTGTCTTAGGTTGCAGAAACCTTCATAAGCAGACAGCATCGCATCAAAAGTCTTCACCAGCGAAATCAAGCTCGATTTATCTTCTCCACAAAAAAATTAAGACGCAGCAAATTAGAAATTAAAATTTCGAACTCCAAAATGCAAATATCCAACTACGCAATTGCGAGAGCCTCAAATTACGGCGGATGAAACATATAATTCACGATTCCACACTTGAATTCAACATTTTACACAAAGTTAAACCACTCTAAAACCAAAAACACACGCGTTTTGAGTTTCAACAGCACATCAGTACTAAGTGAAAAATCAGTGGTAAAATCGCATTGTCCACACAGTGAGCGGATATGACACTGTAAAATTCCTCACCGACGTTGGGATCGAGCACGTGCAGAGCAATGACGCGGTCGCCGCTCTGCGCCACCTTCACTAGCGCCCAAGTCAGTAACTCCTTGCTCCGGGAGTCGACCTTCACTCCGACCACCACCACAGCGCCACCGCCGCCACCTTCGCCGGCTGCCGTGGTACTCTCGCCGCCACCACATTCCACGACTCCAGAACTCTCCGCCGCTAGCCTCATTGTCGTGCAGAAGGCAGATCAAGCCCGAGACGAAGCCGTTCTCACTAACACCTCTCTCTCTCTCTCTCTCTCTCTCTTCCAGTGAAAAGGTAGAGGATTTATTATCCCTCTAGGCCTCTCAATGCCCTTTTAGGATTGATATTAAGGAAATAAATGTATGATGAAGCAACAGCTAATCCTAATCCTAATCCTAATCCTAATTGTATTTTATAAATAAATTAAAGATAAAAATATGGTAATTACTCGCCTTAATTACTCAATTATTACATGTGCTTTTCGGACAGTACAGGATTGCGAATTTCTATGAAGCCATCAATAATTATTGGAAGATAAAATTATACAGTAGATAAATAATTATTTATAAACATAGAAATTCGGACTTGACTTAGAGGTTTTTTTTTTTTTCCCTTTTTCTTTTTCTCTCTTTATATAGCGGGAATCGGCAAAAAAATACTACTACTTGACAAGAAAAGGAAATAAATAATACAAGTAACAAAATTATTTTGTAACCAAACTAGCAAAATTGATTTATTATGTCTTAGATGTTGATTTAGACAACATTTCTAATCAACCGAATAGAATTGTTTTATAAATATCTCAGCACCCACCCTCAATAATAATTGATCAAAAATTTAAGAGACTGATTGTCACTTTAATATGAGCGATAATATAGTAGTAATAATTATCAAAGGGGGATTTGCTTTTTTGTGAATAATGAAATTTAGTAGGGTGCTTAATTTTCATGAGAATTCATGAATTAAGAGGAAGGTTGCCGTCAAAATTCATGAATTTTTACAGATCTAAAAATTTAAGATATTAAATTTTAAACAATTCGGTTTTTTAATGTTTTGCAATTAGAGGTCGACCGAAATTTTAGTAAGATAAACCAAACTTAGACAAACTTAGGCAAAATGAGGCCGTTTTGTTGTAACGAATTGAGTCGAACGACAATATTCGCTAAATATTTCAATTTTTATATAGTAATTCTTGTAATTTAAAAGTCTTTTTACAATTACAAATACTAAATCCATTATTTCTAAAACAATTAATCTTAATTCCTAACTTTTTCTAACACAATCAACATTAAATTTAGTGACTGCATTATAGATGACTCAAACCCAAAACTTTTTGTCTCAAACATACCGTTAAGCCAACACACGCAGAAAATTAATCCTAACTTGTAATCAGAAAATGCTAATAATTCAAACTTTTAATTGATTTTATTTAAGGTAACAATTAATGGCTACTTCGATTTTCTTTTCTTGTCTTTTGTTCATTTTTTGGTTTACAATATTAGGTAACATTATAACATATAATTTCTCGAATTTTCTATTGATGAAAAGTATTAAAGGGCATAGTTATTACGGAGTACCATTCTATAAAGCTATTTGATCTTAGATTAGTACCATAAATTATATATAGACGATCAATATTTTCTCATATTACGTCATTGTCGAAAAAGTAACAATGACATCTACATAAATCTAAAACTAAATATAATTTTAATATCGTCGAAAATATATATTGGATTTGGTTGTTTGACTTCTGGATTTTGCTTAGCACACAACAACCGAAGAAGCACACATGCATTATACGTATTTTTTTAAAAAAATAAATAAATTCATCTACACATAATTTAATACGCGAATTAAGAAACCAAACGTCCAATTCCAACAATTAAATAGCAAACCTAAACATTATCCCTTCACAAAAAAACGTATAATCGCGAATTACGTGTATATTAATATATATTCAACAAAATATTATCATAAAAGTAGCAAAAGGGCCCAATACAATTACAGGAAGAAGGTGGAGGTAAAAGGTAATCAGCATATAAATATTTAATACTTGAAGTAATTCTTACTCTTTCATTATTTCTCGCTAATTCCTACTAATTAATTGTTTCGCTTTGCCTTTTATTATGTAACTTTATACTTTTATTCGATGGAAATGATAGTAGTTCAAGTAACAAAGGTTCCATAAAGTGCTATTATTATTAAAGAATAAAAGTAAGGCATCTTGTTCTACCCCAAAATCTCTTTTTATCGTTTGATAATTCGTGCATCAATTATAGAAAGGTTTCCCACGTTTGTTAGCTTTATTACATACTGTACTTTGATAGCATATATTTTAATTACAAACAACTGCTAAATTAAATCGGCAAGTGGGGAAAAAATAGGGTAAACACACTAATCTAATCCCAAAAGAAATAAAAATAAAAAGTAGAATATTAAATTCTGTGACATTTTTTTTTTTCAAAATTTGGGCATGTACGTAATTAATATAGCATTCAATTCGAATTATAATAAATTAAAATACAATGAATTTAATAAGAGACATGAAGAGTACGTGAGAGGAGTGGGCCCCGCTCGAAACAGGGCCCACGTTGTTTTTACAGCCGTTACTTTGACGGTGAACTGACGGCGGCCCCCCTCCCATGCGAATACAAAAGATGGTTGGTATGCAACGACTACCTTTTTCGCGCCACATGCTTTTACCTCCCTTGCTTGGTGGGACCCCCACCACATTTGGACGGCTCAGTAACGTCTCTCGTTGTCTGCTCACGGACGGTTACACGGAGATAGGCCGTAATCTTGCTCTCGTCATTTGACTAAATTATTCTTCTTTGTACCGACAATTATCATCATTTACTATTTCCGAATGAGACTGGCCGGGTTTCACTTCAACCCTAGAATTCACTATTTAATTAAATTATTATGAATGATATTGACACAATGAGAATGTATTCTTCATTTCTTCTAAATATAAATCTTCAGCACAATGAGAAATTAAAATAAATTAAGTTTCAATGTCTAATTAGAAATAACAAGGTTAAATTAAATATATTTGTGTCAAGTGCTGACATGACCGTCATTGATTTAAGTATAATTATGAGGTACAATCTTGTAATAAGTATAATTACATGTATATTTAAACATGATTTTATATACTTTCAAGTATCATTCTTATTTTCTCACGCCAAGATTTATTTCTATATGATCCTTCACTATAAGGTTTTTAATGGCTATTTTTACCGTCAAATTTTTAAAAATTAGTTACACATTTGAGGCATGAAGTTATTTTTGAAAAAGAAAACTCATTTTATTTAAAAAAGAACAAAATAAGTTTATTCTTTTATTAGAAGTACATCGTATACAATCATATCATATCGAAGATATTACAACTCAATTGAACAATTATGCCACAATATCAAAATATTACAAAGAATACCGATATAAATCAAACTATAACAAATTCTAACAAACTCATATAAATGGAACTACATTAACCTACTCATTGTGCTGATGAGGCTTAGCCCAAGTGGTTAGGAGGAGGCACCACAAGTCTCTTCTTTGTGGGAGGTCTTGGGTTCAAAGAATACCGATATCAATCAAACTATAACAAATTCTAACAAACCCATATAAACGAGGCTGTTGGAAAAATGAGTACACGAACTTGCCGGGCGTACAAAGATTACAACGTAAATTGAAGATTACAATGAACAAAGAACTAAAAGCCGAGTCGAGGAAAGTCCTATTTCCGCAAGACGAGATACGCTCCGGTAGTACTCTCGGTTTCGGCGTATCGTCCCCAAAGATAAAATGGCTTCGTCTCGAAGGTAGCAGCACCGCAAAACCTTGGAGCTCCGGCGAACTGGATTGAGGCGACGAACTGAGCTCGGAAAAGATGGAGAATGAAAGGGAGGAATGCAGATGCAATGAAATGCTTTTCGTTTTTCGAGTGGTGTCTCTAGAATGACTACGATGCACACTATTTATAGGCACTCTCACACGGGAAAATCAATGCAGCCATTGATGCTCATCATGGCGAGTCAATGTCCATCATGGCCATAATTGGGAGGTTACAGGAGTTACACGTGTAACCCCCGGGAGTTACGAGTGGATGATAATGCGACGTACCTAGACGAGGTGTTCGTCTTGATTCGTCCAAGAAACGTATCTAGACGACTCTTGCAGATGACGCACGTTGGACCAACAACAGATTGGGCTTCCAAATCCGAATTGGACTTCAACATGCAAGCCCATTTGCTTTAGTTTTAGAGGCCCAAAATATAAAGCATCCAAGACACAAACCAAGCTCATGACCAAGCCCAAATAATAGCCTAAAGGACCAATGGCTACGAAACCCGAACCCGAAACTGAGTCCGAGCCCGATAATCTCCACTTCATTAAATAATGAAGTAATTCATCCAAACTCCAAATTTTATATTCATATCTCACTCACCACAAATTGGTATTGAGCATATAAATATACTGCCTCCATCTACTCTAGGAGTAGAACAATAATCTATTATTTAGTTTATAAATAAATTAAATATAGAATATTAATATTTGATCAAATATCAAATTCCAACAGAGGCTACACCAACCTACACATTGTAGGATTTGAACTCAAGACCTCACACAAATAAGAGACTTGTGGTGCCTCTTCCTAACCACTTGGGCTAGGCCTCATCGGCACAAAATAAATTTATTCAACAATTAACCTTTAAGAAAAGAGTTTATCCAACAATTATTTAGGTGCGATGAAGCGTAGCTCATCCGATCCCATAACCCACGTTCCATGATTCCATAAGTATATATCATTTTAAAAAAAAAGAAGAGTTGGTTAATGAGAAGTATGTATCACTTTGAAATCTTGATTAATTGTAATCCTATTTAACTACTATTTCATACGTATAATTGTTACCGGGCATCGCATGAGAACACGTACTAATTGATATAACAACGCTGTAACTCTTATAGCGGAATCAGAAATGCTAGTATAATTGTATTATTAGGTAATCAACATCATACATGATCAACAACACGTCTTTACCCATTGCACATCTAAGTCACACCCGATACCTAAATTCATCTCATACTTTGTTTAATCTTACAAATATAATTTACATAAAAATAGCAAATATGATCCTCTATTTATTTTTTAAAAGAAAAAAAAAAAGGAGACAAGGAAGTATTTGCTCCACCATGCTGAGAATAAAGAAAAAATGCCTAAGAATAAGTGGTAATGAAAATGAAAGTTGATCGAACATGTTGGTACATACAATATTTGACTATTGTAGCCCATGTTACTAAGATCTATATATGTCACTAATTAAATAATCCTACTCCATGTGTGAGATGTCGTTTAGATCATGTGTACCATGTCGTTTTGCACCTTGCTTTTCCCCCCAATTCTTGAATTGGCTCCATGTGCATTTTCTTGGCCACTAATTATCCAACCTCCACCCCTAAATACTGCGTGTTTTGACTAATTTTATATTTTATAAATGCATGTTTTGATACAACTTGACAAGAATCGAGATACATGTATTTCATGAATTATCATAAGATTTAGTAATTATTTTTCTGTATATACTCCCTCCGTTTTTTTAAGTGACTCGGTCAACAAATCGCAAATAATAAGAAATATGTAAATTTATATTTTAACTTCATTTATTATTCTCTTTTTCTGCATACCACCTTATATATAACATTAATTATAAGAGTAAAGTTGAAAAAATATAACTATTATACTATAAATTTTGGAATGTGACACTTAAAAACAGATAACAAAAATAACAACTAGGATAATTATAAAAAAAATGGAGGGAGTAATAAGTACGGAGCATATTATATACGGAGTATATGTATAGCACGTGATTTTCTTACTATGACAGAAATAGAAGCAGTTAGTTCACACTTTATTTGCACTCTGCCCAATTCCATTTGCATGTGTTGCTATCAAATCCAATTTATTGTGTAATGTGGTCCAAAGCAATTATTTGATTTATTAGTGCCAATTCTTATTCTTCAAACAATATACGATAGGACGAAAAACGAAGAATTAATATTAATAATTGGTGGGCCATCGGGTTCCACTTGAGATAAATGTCTTTCATTGATAAGGAAAATTATGGTCACCATTTTTTCATTTTATGTTTGGATGGAAAATATTATCAAAGAAAACATTATCATGAATTAGAGGAAAGCGTTTGAAAATAAATGAGACTGTTAGTGAACAAAAATTTCATCATGACTTGAAAATGTTATCGAGAACACGCATATATGGAATTCCCAAATGCAAAAACAAATTTCTCAAATCAAATAAAAAATGAGAGGAATTGTGTACAATAGGAGTGGAATGGGATTATGTAATGTGCAACTAAAATAAAAAATAAATACTTTCCCACTCACTTCTTTCATATATATGCTTCATCAAATAAATACCGTGATTCATCAAAATAAAAGAAGTTTAATTGCATCAAAACCCTTTCTTACTCTTTAGCTACCTAGAAAATGATCCAACCCTGAAAAATCTTATTTCCTTCAAAACCTCTCGAGCTAATTTATTTGTGGGCCAATTAAAGCCCATTAGAATTAAGTCTCTTGGTCCAGTAAATATAGGCTTACTAGTAAAGTCCAAGTAACATATTTGTATGAACCGTTTGATTTTGATTTTCTTGGGTTCCATTCTTGATTTCATCAACAAATTAAAAAGCATAGCCTCGTGTGAGGGCCAGCAAACGCTCGTGCCGGGCCGGCTCGAAATTTTATGGTACAAATTGATCTGACAAATTAAGCCAACCCAAAGCGAACCGGGCTTTAGAATATCACGGGTCGGCCGAAATTCTATTGGTCCTCTGAATTCGCTGCCCATACCGGGCGAGCCGGTTTTTTGACATATCTAACCGGGGTATTTTATTTGAGAGTAATCATAATAAAACAATGGAATATAAGCAATAACTTTTCTTATCTTCCAAAAAATTAAAGATTTATGAACTCGTCATTGCTGAAATTATCCACTATGTTTCCATAGACAAGATCTTTTATACATGGTTGACTTAAAACTAACGAAAGGTAGAAAAAAAAATAACCTAGATTAATAATGAATCATGAATTACATACACTACATTTTTACGTATTGATTCAATTACTTTCTTTTACTTGTACAAAGTTTACTACACGATTCTTTAATAGCAATTGCTAAGGACTTGACATGTTTTTAATAGCATTTAATTTTTTTTACTCGATCGTGTTCACTACATCAAGAATTTGTAGAAAGCCAATGCATGCAAAATGCAAATGTGACATATTGTTTATTGCCAAATTACATTTTCACGTAGTCAATTCAACTCCTTAAAAACCCTAAACCAACCTACACAACAAATCACAATCCTCAAAAAAAGAGAGAAGAAAACCAAACATGGCCTTTCCAACTTCCCATTTCACGGTGGCGACGGCCCTCATCCTCGTCGGAATCATAGCCATGAACGTCCAATCTGCCGCCGCATTTCCGAAAATCCGACCCAAACCGCCCGGAGCACCGCCGCCGGCCTCGACTACGACGCCGGCGCCGGCGCCGGTGTCACCGAGCGGCATCCAACAACAAGCTAGCAACATGCTCGATTTCATCAAATATTGCGCCCTATACATGCATGTATCCTCTCCTGGATTCCTCAAACCTAATGAAAAATGTTGCACAAGTCTTGCAAAAGTCAACGTCCCATTATTTTGCAAAGTATTTTTTATTCCAAATACTGAGAAAGTATTTAGTCCTCGGAAAGTCGCACGTACCGCCAAAAGTTGCAATAAACCTCTACCCGTTAACTCTTGGTGTGGAAGTAAGTTTTATTTTTATAATTTTTAATTATAATGTTCCAAAATTACTAGTATGTGTGCTACGTATTTTTTGTTTTCTTCTAGTTGTATATATATTTATGAATATTAATTTCTAAATGCAGCTTACCGTGTGAAGCAAGACCCTTTGAGTATCGAGGAGGAAGCCAGTGAATAAATTTCGACGAATAAAATAATTTCAGATATGAATTTGGATGGCAAATAATATTATCTGAGGGTTGAATTTGAGACAGTTTATTGTAACATCATCATGAGAGTATTTATGTTATATTTAATAAAGATTAATAAGTATATATTTATGTGTCTGTATAAATACACATAATGTTATTTCGACGAGTTCTCCACAAATTTTAATTAATGTCTAGTGTATTTATAGGTTAGTGACGTTTCTTTGAGTTCTTTTCTGCCATCATATTACAATACTTAACCGAATGAGGCAAAAAAATAAATACCTATTGAGCACTAAGATTTTTAACTTTTACTTAGAACTTAAGAAAATTAAAAATATACCTAAAATTTTACTATTAAGACTAAAATACCCCTTCTTTTCCCCTTCCTCTCTTCTCTCACCTGTACACACCCATGTGCACATCTTTTCCCCCTCCCACTCAACTGACACACACAACACACACTCTCTCACTCTTTCCTTCTCTCTCTCTCTCTCACACACACACACTACCTCTCTTTCACAAGACACACACACGCACACTTCTTCTCCTTTTCTTATTTTTTCCTTTTCATTTCCTTTTTTTTCCCTGTTCTTCACAAAAAAAAAACGTTTTTTTTTCTCTTTTCCTATTTTTTCAGTTTTTTCCTTCTTCATTTTCTTTTTCCTTTTTTCAGTTTTTTTTTTTCCTTTTTATGTTCTTTGATAATATTGTGATAATAGTTATCAGAAAATGTTCAAGTCTTACTGTGTAGCTGGTGAGCATTGTTCAAATCTTACAACATGCATGACATAGTAAGATTATGTCAAATCTTAGTGTTTTTGTGGTGAGAAATAAACATTTCATATACCCTCATGGCTTAATATGATATTGTCAAAAGCGTACTGCCTTAATCCTTTTGAGAAGGGGTGTGAGAAATATGCACTCTTACTAGGCCGATAGTGAGAATTGATAGTTTCTTATGACCTCATGATAGTAGTTGGTTGAATATATAAATTCTAATATGATGATATGCGTGGTTTGAAATAATCAAATTGAAATAAATGCACGAGGCGTACACCAGTGACAGGTTCACAGTGAGGGGGAAGAAGATAATAATTGCATAATTCTTACTGTCTTTGTTATAAGAATTGTATGCTTCTTACCATCTGTATTTGACTTCCTCGTAGGTACGCGCAACGAGTGATGATTGGGTGAGAATGTTGTAATTTCTTATACGCATAAAATTATTTCTCACTATGTTTGCTTGCTGATTGGTAATATTTTGCTAGTTTATAACCTTCTGTTGTGGTAGACTTGTTAGATTTATGAAATTCTTACTTTATAACCTCCATGTTGGTGAGATATGCATAAATTATTTCTGACTATGTTTGCTTGCTGATTGGTAATATTTTGCTAGTTTCTAACCTTTTGTTGTGGTAGACTTGTTAGATTTATGAAATTCTTACTTTATAACCTCCATGTTAGTGAGAATGTTATAATGAATAGAATTTTTACAACTAAGTGCTGTTAGAATTGATATAATTCTTACTAACTTGAGTCAAGTATGTAAGAATTTGATAGTTTCTTATGTTCTTTATGGTAATAATTTGTTAATTTCTTACAATTCTAAAACGTCTTGTAATAATTTGTAAATTTCTTACAATCTTAAACTTGATTGGTACGAATTTGTCAATTTGTTATGTCCTATTTGGTTAGAATTTGTTAATTTATTACCTTATCTAAAACGTTTTGTAAGAATTTGAAAATTTGGTAATAAATTTCAATTTACTACCTATTGTTCTGTAAGAATTCGTATTTATTACCAACAACTCAACATCAATTGATAGAGAAAGAATCGTAAATCCATGGATACAATTCTTTTACAATGAACGAAACAGTATGTGTTTTCAATAGTGCCAACAAGAACCTCAAACAAAGGCACCAACAGTGCCAGCAAGAACCTCATCCAGTACATAAAAAACGAAAAAAAAAAAAAAAAACAGCAGCAAGAACATCACTTTTTGTCTCCAAACATCAATAAAAGAAAATAGCACTATAAAATTACAATCACAAGAAAAAGAATAGCGCACTTTTCATTTGCCCAACAATACTTCGACAAATACTAGTATATGAATACACATAAATTTTTCTCTCTCTAAAACTTTCTCTCAACACAAAAATTTCACTTTAATTTAAATAGGGAGATGCAAACAAATCAACATTGTAAGTAAACGTATGAATACACAGAAAGTACAACTATTTTTTTTAAGAAAAAAAAAAAGAAAAGGAGAAGGAGCGACAAGGGTTTCTTCAAGAAAAAAAAAAAAAAGTGCTGAAGAAAAATCAGGGGAGGTCGCCTGGAATCAGTGTTCTTCACCGCCGTTGGTTATAGATCCGCCCTCCTCCATGAAAAAATCAGATCCGCCGGAGAATTCCACGTGCCGTCATCCTCATCCTCTCATTCCACAAGCCGTTTGAGAGAGAGAGAGAGAAGAGAGAGAGAAAATGAAATAAATAAATGATATCTGAGAAATGTTATAGAAAGAGAAAGTGGAGGAGGGGTTAACACAACACGTGAATGAGGAGAGATAAGAGAGAAGATAAAGGGGTAAATTGAGGATAAATTTGAAACTTTAGATATATTTTGTTATTTCTTAAGTTGTAGGTAAAAGATGGAAAAACTTAGTCCCAATAAGTATATGACTATATTTCCTCTAACGGAATTCTTATTTGAGAGATTATTTCGTTAGTGTAAGGCGACTTTTTCAAGATCTGACACTATCATTCATAATGTATATATAAAGATATGGTCTTGTGTAGTAAACTTTAATTAATCTATGACATGAGCTTACTATTTTAACAAAATTAATTAACAATTAATACTTGACTATATAAATTTATAATAACTTATCCAATTAAATAAGGTCAATCTAAGATAAAGAAAATAAATTTCATAGAGATGTAGTTGTACTTGTTTCACGTAGACCGCGCGTGAGGTGTCGAGCAAAGACCATCGAAACAACAGTTTCAATAATATTTTATTCTTAGAAAATTCAATAATTTATCATTTCATAAGTTAGTTAACCCAACTTCTATGTACATGTCTGGTTCCATATAATACAGTATTTTATTTTATCTATGAAATATAATCAATTACATCCAGCTTTAAATTATGCGAGCCCAAATAAAATGAACTGCACATATATAAGTTATGGATAACGTTAACTTTAATTCTCCAATTTAATTAGTAAAGTTAGGTAAAATTCGTGTCGCATATTCATCATGTCCTCTTAATTCCGATCCTCCGTTATTTTAGAAGTTTTATTAGTGATAAAACTTCTAAAATTCAATTAATCAACAAAAGATGCATGTCTTCATCTACCCTTAAAGAAGAAAAGGGGTTCAAAATCAAGAAAAAAATCAATAGTTATTAAACATTTTGCCCCTTTAAAATAACTCAAACATGTGAAGAAAGGGGTTATTTTAAATATGTAGTAATATATAGAAGGACGTCAATATTCAATTCAAAATGCAACAAATTTTATTTATATATGGAAAGCTTGGTAACATTGACCGACCATAGTGAAATAATAATTAATAAAGTTGATACTATAAAACTATAGAATTGTACGTTGCAAGTAAAAAATGTGTGCTTTTGAATTCAAGTTTGTACGTGGTCCAGTTAACCAAACTTGAAGCTTTGCATTGGTCTTTATCGATCAAATTATAGTGCTTTTACACTCCTTTCTTTATCGATCAAATTATAGTGCTTTTACACTCCTTTCTTTCTTGTATATGTGTATTCAAATAATAAAAATGGATTTTTAATAAAAATATGTCCTAACTTTGTTGTCACACCAAGTTGGTATTATAATTAAATTGAAAAGGGAATTCCTCGCGCTATTTTTTGACGGGAAAAGGGATTTTTTGACTCGTATTATTCTAAAATTGAAAAAGAAGCTTCTTGAACTTGTTCCTATTGTATTATGTAACTATGGGTCATGTCGTATAGTTTAATGAGGGGTGACTAGTTTTGAAAACAATTCATGTGTTTTTATTAGAGAAGATAGCATCTCAATGACAATTAAAGCATGGCAAAGGATCGAATAATTAGTGCCTAAAACAAAATTTAAACTAGATGAATATCTGAATTTTACGACTTTTCAATTCTAAAATCTTTTTTTATTAATTTCGCTAACGATCCGCTCTTTTTTTTTTGCTAACGATCCTCTCACTATCTCAACTTGCAGTCTTGAAAATCATCTTATTCTTCCATTTTCATAAAACCAACATGCATCATGTAAATCCACAAACTATTGGCGAATTTGCTCCTACATAATAAATGTAGTAAGCCTAAATCATGAAGTAAATGATTTGAGACACGATTGTGATTAACGGTCGAAACATTGTACCATTTATAAATCTTCATGCACAAATATCCGCTCTAGTTGGCAATTTTGGGGGTGTTTGGCTAAGCTTATTTGAAAGCGCTTTAAGCACTAACAACTTATAAGCTGTAAAAATAAGTTGAGGTCATGAAATTTATTTCTAAGGAGTTTATAAGCTCTTATAGCTTATTTTTGGAGCTTATAAGCACTTAAGGAGCTTATTTTGTCAAACACATTTTCAAAGTTTAAAACTCTTAAATAGCTTATAAATTACTTAAAGTAACTTATAAGCTTAGCCAAACACCCTCTTTATCTCACATTAATCTCTGGGCCATTGCAAGCACCTGCATGGCTTAAGGAGGGGCAAAAGTTTTCCATCACAATTCATGTGTTTTTGACTTAAGTATTTTTCGAATTGTAATATATTAGGGATTAATTGGTTATCCACTATAAAAGTAGTGTAAAACAAATTGAGTTGATATTATTTATTTCCTATTGGGTTTGAATACTAATGTATAGCATAACACCTGATCGAACTTATTTTCGTAAGGTAATTAATGCAGGTAGACAAGGAATTAACGAACACGAAAGTAAACAGAACGCAAAGGGATTTACGTGGTTCGATCTATTGGAATAGATCTACGTCCACGGGTAGAAATAGTATAGATCTTTATTGCTTGTTTGAGTAGTGATTACAAGATTGTTCTCCCCCCCTTTCAACCTATTCTAAACCCCTATTTATAAGTGTTTACATATGGAATTCGACTAGGTTTACAAGTCTTTTCCTATTAGGACTCTTTGGCTTGATCTCCTCCTTTATTGGATAAACACCGAGCTTCTATATCTCTTGTGGAGCTTGAATTGTAGTCGATGTAGGAGTTGCCTTGGTGTAGAGGTTCCTTTGAGGTGGACCGAAGTGGACTCGGCCTAGGTAGGCTGTTTGGGCCGAGCCAAGTAAGGCTCTTAAGTGGGCCGAGCTGCAATAGGCCGAGCTTGACAGTCGGAGCCCAATTATATTGGGCTCGATGCTTGGGCCTAGTAGCTAGGCCATATCCTATCACATCCCTTCCCAAAAAGATATAGAAGTGAGGGTGTGACTCGGGGTAGAAAGTTGAAGTAGGAGTTAGGTCGAGGTCGAACTGAAATTCACATTGCCCCTTCGGAAATACAATTTTGACGATGTCGGAATGTGTAGCGCCTCGTTAGGATGAGGTCGAACTGAAATTCACATTGCCCCTTCGGAAATAAGATTTCGACGAAGTCGGAATGTGGAGCGCCTCGTTAGGACGAGGTCGAACTGAAATTCACATTGCCCCTTCGGAAATAAGATTTTGACGAAGTCGGAATGTGGAGCGCCTCGTTAGGACGAGGTCGAACTGAAATTCACATTGCCCCTTCGGAAATAAGATTTCGACGCAGTCGGAATGTGTAGCGCCTCGTTAGGACGAGGTCGAACTGAAATTCACATTGCCCCTTCGGAAATACAATTTCGACAAAGTCGGAATGCTTGCCACCTCGTTAAGACGAGGTGGGTGTAAAATTTGCATTGCCCCTTCAGAAATTGGATTTCGACGAAGTCGGAATGCTGGCCACCTCGTTAAGACGAGGTGGGTATTAAATTTGCATTGCCCCTTCGGAAATTAGATTTCGACGAAGTCGGAATGCTTGCCACCTCGTTAAGACGAGGTGGGTGTAAAATTTACATTGCCCCTTCGGAAATTGGATTTCGACGAAGTCGGAATGCTGGCCACCTCGTTAAGACGAGGTGGGTATTAACTTTGCATTGCCCCTTCGGAAATTAGATTTTGACGAAGTCGGAATGCTTGCCACCTCGTTAAGATGAGGTGGGTGTAAAATTTGTATTGCCCCTTCGGAAATTAGATTTTGACGAAGTCGGAATGCTGGCCACCTCGTTAAGACGAGGTGGGTCTTAACTCGCATTGCCCCTTCGGAAATTAGATTTCGACGAAGTCGGAATGCGTTGAACAGCACGACTTCGTTAAAGACGAAGTTTAGGCTTTGAATAGCACGACTTCGTCAAAGACGAAGTTTATGCTTTAATTAGCACGACCTCGTCTTCAGACGAGGTTTAGACTCTTCTCTGTTTTAAACAAAGGCCGTATCTTTGTTTTTAACCGAGGTTAGGTCAATACGCGCGTTTTAATTTTACTCCTATTATGGAGTTTATTAAGAACCCTCGTCAGGGTTTTACTAGCTCACTTCGGAAATTGGATTTCGACGAAGTTTGGCTTTAAATAGCTCACTTCGGAAATTGGATTTCGACGAAGTTTGACTTTAAATAGCTCACTTCGGAAATTGGATTTCGACGAAGTTTGGCTTTAAATAGCTCACTTCGGAAATTGGATTTCGACGAAGCTTGGCTTTAAATAACTCACTTCGGAAATTGGATTTCGACGAAGCTTGGCTTTAAATTCCTTATTTGTCGAGATAATATGCATAAGTGGCATAGAGAGAGATGTGCAAGATGTATGCAAGACCCTAATAAGACGACCTAAATGACCTAAATGAACTATATGAACTTGGACATTACTCTGGGCCACTTGTGCAAGGTATCTCTTTAAATAAGTAATGTGCCATGCACGGGGTATTGGCTTACCGGATAAGTGGGCGAGCTTGTACAACCCTTTGCTGAGGACTTCTTCAACTCAGTACGGTCCTTCCCATGTGGCTTTAAACTTGCCGAGCCTTTCCGCTTTACTGACCTCGTTGTTCCGAAGTACGAGGTCGCCTGTTTGGAATTGTTGGTACTTCACTCTTTGGTTGTAGTACCAAGCTACTTGTTGTTTGTACTTGGCTTCTCTTATCTAGGCGAGCTCTCGTTTCTCTTCCAACAGATCCAGTTCGGTTCAGAGGTCTTCCTCGTTAACTTCGGCTGTGAAATTAAGAGTGCGCGGGCTCGGCAGGCCGATCTCTACCGGGATCACTGCTTCGGATTTATACACCAAATTATAGGGTGTTTCACCGTTCGAGGTCTGGGGAGTTGTGTGGTGTGACTATAACTTAGGGTAAGTTCGCTACCCAATCTCCTTTAGCTTTATCGAAATGGGTTTTGAGTCCCCTGACAATAGTTCAGTTCGTAACTTCGGTTTGGCCATTCACTCGAGGATGAGCTACCGAAGTGAACGTCTGCTGGATATGAAGCCCTTCACTCCATTCTCTGAATGTTCTGTCCGTGAATTGTGTCCCATTTTCCGAGACGAGGATATGGGGTATGCCGAAGCGGCATACTATGTTCTTCTAGACGAAGTTGAGGGCGTTCTTGCTCGTGATTTCTGCCAAGATTTCGGCTTCCACCCATTTGAGCCTAAAAGGCGATGGCTACGATGAGAAACTGGAGCTGGCTAAGAGCTTTGCCTAATGGAGTTACTAGGCTTGCTTCGGCTTCGTCAATGGACCTGTCTCCTCGACTTCGTCAGTACTTAGGAGTTTGACTTCGAGGGACTTCGGTCGGCCTCGGCCTTGAGAGTGGACCTGTCTCCTCGGCTTCGTCGCCTTGAGAGTGGACCTGTCTCCTCGGCTTCGTCAGTACTTAGGAGTTTGACTTCGAGGGACTTCGGTCAGCCTCGGCCTTGAGAGTGGACCTGTCTCCTCGGCTTCGTCAGTACTTAGGAGTTTGACTTCGAGGGATTTCGGTCGGCCTCGGCCTTGAGAGTGAACCTGTCTCCTCGGCTTCGTCAGTACTTTGGAGTTTGACTTCGAGGGACTTCGGTCGGCCTCGGCCTTGGTACCTCTTGAGGGTGCTGTCGCGCACTAATTGCTCTATGACAGCAGCAAGCTTTCTGCATTCCTCTATATCGCACCCGTAATTCTCATGGAAGTGACAGTACTCCTTGGATCGGCGCTTCTCCCTTCCACTTGACATGGGCCGAGGCTTCTCGAACATATCGGTGTGAGTTGGCTTTGGCCTCGTCAATGGAGTGAGTTGGCTTCGTTCCTGGTTTTGCCGAGGTCCGAGCCTGGATTCCAGGGGTGTATGCTGGAGCCTGTCGAAGGCACTTTGCTGACTTTGGCCTCGGTCATTCCGATCCTTCTTCCGATCCGATAGTTCGGCCTTGTCGGCTCTTGCGAACCGACCTGCTATGCCATAATGGCTTCGTAGTGCGAGGTAATTGTCCTCATCGCGCCGAGGTGAGACGGTGTCGCGCCGAGGTGAGCTGGTGTCGCGCCGAGGTGAGATGACGTTGCAGCGAGGTGAGATGCGATGGTGGCCCCGTTGGCGGATCCCGACGTCTCGTGCGTCTACGATCCTGACGCTAGGGGACCTTTGCCGATGCCGCGATCCGGAGGTAAACTTCGTGCTCTCTACCATCTTTGCGTGAGGGTTGTCCTTTTTCACGGCTGAGCGTTGTGTTGTTTTTGGCGAGCTGGAGAAAATCTTGCTATGCTTATCCAACATGCTCAATGTGTCCGTCCGGAGTCTGGCCTTTGGCGTGTTCCTTCCTAGATAGCTGGTATGTTGCCGGGTGTAGATCTTGCGCCCGGCTTGCCTCGCCTTTGTGGATTTCGGCTTCCTGAACAGGTGGATTTATTGTCGGACCTTGTCCGGTTTGCTGAATATCCTTTTCCGTGTTGGCGGCGGCGATTGATCGTGTTGGAATCCTCTCAACGAGTAGAGCATGTTTTCAGGTGGTTTCGTCCGATTTGGTGGTGATTTCAGTCCGGAATTGGCAAATAACAGAAGCTGCTCTGAACGAATCGTGATTTCGCGAATCGTGCAGCAACATGAACTTCCAGACGCGATTCCTGCCGCACCGGTGATCAGTTTTTGACGGGCAACCTACCGTTGGAATCCTCTCGACGAGTAGAACATGTTTCCGGGTGGTTTCATCCGATTTGGTGGTGATTTCAGCTCGGAATTGGCGAATGACAGAAGCTGCTCCGATCGAATCGTGATTCGCGAGTCGTGCAGCAGCACGAAATTCCACACGCGATTCCCGCCACACCGGTGATCGGTTTTTGACGGGCAACCTACCGTTGGAATCCTCTCGACGAGTAGAACATGTTTCCGGGTGGTTTCGTCCGATTTGGTGGTGATTTCAGCTCGGAATTGGCGAATGACAGAAGCTGCTCCGATCGAATCGTGATTCGCGAGTCGTGCAGCAGCACGAACTTCCAGACGCGATTCCCGCCACACCGGTGATCAGTTTTCGACGGGCAACCTACCGTTGGAATCCTCTCGACGAGTAGAACATGTTTCCGGGTGGTTTCGTCCAATTTGGCAGTGATTTCAGTCCGGAATTGGCGAATAATAGAAGCTGCTCCGAACAAATCGTGATTTCGCGTTTGGGGGGGATCGCGTTAGTCTTCCTGTCATGGCTGTAGATTACCTAGAAAATTTTTGATCGAAAATTACAAATTTTCGTTTCCCACAGACGGCGCCAGTGATCGAACTTATTTTCGTAAGGTAATTAATGCAGGTAGACAAGGAATTAACGAACACGAAAGTAAACAGAACGCAAAGGGATTTACGTGGTTCGATCTATTGGAATAGATCTACGTCCACGGGCGGAAAGAGTATAGATCTTTATTGCTTGTTTGAGTAGTGATTACAAGATTGTTCTCCCCCCCTTTCAACCTATTCTAAACCCCTATTTATAAGTGTTTACATATGGAATTCGACTAGGTTTACAAGTCTTTTTCCTATTAGGACTCTTTGGCTTGATCTCCTCCTTTATTGGATAAACACCGAGCTTCTATATCTCTTGTGGAGCTTGAATTGTAGTCGATGTAGGAGTTGCCTTGGTGTAGAGGTTCCTTTGAGGTGGACCGAAGTGGACTCGGCCTAGGTAGGCTGTTTGGGCCGAGCCAAGTAAAGCTCTTAAGTGGGCCGAGCTGCAATAGGCCGAGCTTGACAGTCGGAGCCCAATTATATTGGGCTCAATGCTTGGGCTTATTAGCTAGGCCATATCCTATCAACACCACTATAGTATTCGTATATAAACATTATAAAAATAAAATTATTCCTAACAGGCATAAAAAATGATTTAAAAAAAGTTATAAATAAAATTAGGGTGAGTACAGCTTGGCCGCCTATAGGCGCACGCGCGCCTTATGGCCGTCCCCGTCTCTCACGAGCGTGTACCCTTCCATATTTCTACGTGAACATTTTTCTTAAAGAAAATTGTACTCTATAATTTATACTCCATAGTACTCAGTGACAGTGACGGAGCCAGAATTTTGAGTTAGGGGGTCCGACTTTTGAAAAATATATAATTTTTAAAAAAATATAATTAAAGAAATATAGAATAATTTTAAACAGAATAATAAAGTTATAATCACTAAATTTTTGAGTTGAGTTAAAGAAAATATAATTCTTCTTCATAAATAGGAGGAGGAAAAGTATGGGACAAAAAGAAAATGAAGAAGAAAAAAAAGAAGAAACAAAATACTACCTCCATCCCATTACATTAGGTTTCGGTGGAAAAACGTGCCGAACAATCAAAAAGCAAAGAGGACTAATATAATGGGATGAAGGTAGTATCTCACTAAAAAATTATACCACTCATAGTACCCCGTGAAAAAATAAATACGTCAAAATTATATTTTAAAACTCGTACTAGGTTTCGGTGGAAAAACGTGCCGAACAATCAAAAAGCAAAGAGGACTAATATAATGAGATGGAGGTAGTATCTCACTAAAAAATTATACTTCAAGTAATGAAGTGCTTGGGTTCGAACACGCAACCTCCAAGTAGAAAGAAAAAAGTCATGACCACTTCACTACATGACATAATTGTAATAAAATACACATACATAGCTTATAATTATAATAAGTCCAGGGGGTTCTAGCGACCCCGCTGGACCCCCCCTGGCTCCATCTCTGATAGTACTTATCTGTTATATATTGATGTATATAATTTATTCTATACGGTTTTTTTTTTTTTTTTTTTTTTTTTTTTTGCTATGTAACGACAATGTTTCATATTGCGATCACAAAATTACTCTTTGAAATTTCGAAGTGCGTGCATATATATACCCATTAACGTAATTTGATTCAATTCATTGTAATTTGATTACAATGAAAAACTTCAGCTTGCATACATTCCCCCATTTTTTTTTGGTAAAAGCCAACTTTCTATCTTTCTGTAGGATTAGTGATATGTATATATGAATCGATAGATATTATATATGCAACAACATATCTCGATTTTAGGTTTTAAAACCATTAATTTTTGAAGCTCAATACGTATCCATATTAAAGTTCGAACAATAGCGTGTTTCACTCGATTCAATTAATTTATGAAACAAGCACTAGCTCCATTACTTTTTAAATTTCTATCTAGCATTACTAAATTATTCAACATTAAAAAGGTATTCCCTTTTCTCTTCTCCTATCAGAAAAAAAGGGTATTCGTTTCTTTGTCCACTACCCTTCTATGAATAACCCTACTCAAAGCAACTCCTTAATTACAAAATGACCAGTTTGCCCCTGCATGAACCCCCAAACCCCTTGGCTGGCAGGCCACCATTGGTCAAAATCTAGCACATAAATATATCGAAGTAAAGTTAATCCCCCCAATTTCTTTTCCTTTTCATAATAATAACACTTTATTTACGAATATAATTTATATTGAATTGTTAATTTTGTGCTATTGTTATGCTTTCCAGCAAAGAGAAGATTAAAAATAACATTAGAAGGATAGTGGGTCCCCCAAAAATACCCTCCTTTTCATGAGTTTGGTAGTTTCATTCTTTGTCAAAGTAGCCGTTGCAGCACCTCCCCCTTCCGCCCCAAATCCTCTTTCCAATTTCCAATAAAATATAGTATTTCAATCAAAATTCTTTCTTTCTCGCAAGAATTCCGTGATTTCAATCGTCTCTTCTCTCCCTACTCCGCTCCTCGCTCTCTCTCTCTCTCTCTCTAGAATTGCAGTAGTATATTACTTACATGAGGAGCCACTCAACTCAATAGTTGTTCGTTTCCTTTGAAAATTTCCTCAACGTCTCTCTCTTTCCTCTATATGCATGTATTGAAAAAGCCCTCCTTTCCTTGAGAGTCAATTCAATCCGAACATCAAATCTTTCAACAATTCGGATAAAAAATGCTTCGATCGGCGAACCGCCCCTTCCAAGATTTGACGACCCCGCTGCTCTCCTCCTCCAGCTCCACGCCGAGCAACACCACCACCGCCGCCACCAGCGACGCCGACGACGACAGCCCGGAAACCTCATTCCGCTACGATTTCCAAGAAGACCCCAAATTCAAGATCTCCGCCGCCGCCCCAATCTCCTGCTCCCAATCCTACAAATCGCTGGCGGTCCTCTCCGGCCACGTGGGCTCCGTCTCTTGCTTGGCCCTCTGCGGCGAGTTCATCCTCAGCGCGTCGCAGGGGAAGGACATCATCGTGTGGCAGCAGCCCGATCTGCGGCAGTTCACCAAATTCGGACAAGGCGACGGCGCCGTCAAGGCCCTCATCACCGCCGGGAATAAAGTCTTCACGGCGCACCAAGACAGCAGGATCAGAGCGTGGAAAGTTTCTAGAAGCTCCGAGAACGTGTTCAAGCTTATCGACACTCTTCCGACAACCAAGGACTATTTGGGGAAGTTCATGAAGCAGAGCAACTATGTCCAAACCCGCCGCCACCACAAGGTTCTATGGATAGAACACTCCGACACAATCTCGTGCCTCGCCGTCTCAAACGGCCTAATCTACTCCGGTTCATGGGACAAGACTCTCAAGGTGTGGAGGATGTCCGATTTCAAGTGTTTGGAATCGATCCAAGCCCATGATGACGCCATAAACGGCCTCGTTTCAAGAAACGGGGCCGTCTACTCTGCCTCCGCCGATGGGAAGATCAAGGTGTGGGCGAAGGAGGCGAAGACGAAGAAGCATTCGCTGAAGGGGGTTCTTGAAGGGCACAAGGATGTTTCATTCAATGCAGTGGTGGTCACCGGAGACGGGAGCTTCGTCTATGGAGGTGGCTCCAATGGGAACATAGTAGGATGGTTTTGTGAGAAGGGTTTGTACAGTTGGAGGGCAGTTTGCGATGTGAAGGCGCATGGAATGGCGGTTTTGTGCATGAGTGAAATGGGGGAGTTTTTGTGCAGTGGATCTGCAGATAAGAGTATATGTGTGTGGAGGAGAGAGATTAATGGTGGATTGTTTAAGCATATGGTGATCAAGGGGCATGAAGGTCCAGTGAAATGCTTGCAGGCTTCACCTTTGAGAGTGGGCGGTGGATTCATGGTGTATAGTGGGAGTCTTGATAGGAGTATGAGGGTTTGGTGGGTGCCTAATTGCTCTTCTTCACATGAAAATGAAGAGGAGAAATCGAGGTTGGGATAGTTGAAGAAAGTTTCGTTTTTTTTGGGGGGGGGGGATGTTTTGGTTTTTTGATCCATATTTATTGACGTGGCAAGATTTGAGGGATTGTTGTAGATTTTTGGTTTGTTTGTTTTCTTGATACTAAAATACTAGGAAATTCTTATAGGAGAGAATGTCATTCTTTTGTGTGTTTTTGGGATACAATACAAGTTTATGTTTTACATGAAGATGTAAATTGCATCACTTAGTTGATTGGATTTGAATATAGAGGTTGTGTTTCATTTCATTATTTTTTATTTTTATTTTTTTTGGGTACTTAATTTGTTGTTTTCTATCGAGATGATTGGGGTATATATGAAGAATGAGGGCAGACAAGAATCCAGGAAACATGGGAATTTGTTAAATGCTCCAAGAAAAACTTAGACAGAGATTGTCTAAAGGGTGTTAAGGAATCTCTTTCTTCCACAATTATAGGCTTAAATTCTCTGCTTTTTGGTTTGTTTATTTGAGCACCTGCTCACTTTTGTCTGTCTTTGTAGCAGCTGTGATTAGCAGGATTAAGCCAAATAAAGTATGATTAAACAAGATTTTGATTGGAATAATCATGTTCAATGAACGCGTTTAGCCTAATAAAGCACGTAGCAGAACTCGAAGACCGGCCTTTTTTCACAAATTTACGATTAAAATACACCTAGTTCAACTCTGGCTGGAGAAAGTTAGGTCAAATAATGGTTGATTATGAAAAACTTAGCTTTCTAATTTCTTCAAAATGATGTAAACATGAAGAAGCACAAGTTTGAAACTCAACATGTTAAGATGAAAACATGATACATTTATGTATTTCAATAAACTGTATATATCATGATCTCTGCATGTAATTTTCTTGTGTTTTAAGAATCTTGCTTTGCTTTTTAATGTCATGGATGTGTCGACTGGTACAGGTGCCTTGCCAAATCCAAAAAAGTTACTTTAATGTAATGAAAATATTTTGAATTAAGGAAGGAATAAGCAATGCAAGAAGCAACCTAAAAGTATTATTTAACCATTCTGCATGATAAAATAAGTTAAAGGTAGTAGGTTTTAAAATTAATGGGAAATTCAACAACTATGTATTTTACATTTTTTACTGCACAAAGGGAGAGTTGAACAAAAATATACAAGTCTCTCGTTAGTTAATTCACGTTAAGTGGGTCACATTCTAGTGAGATTTAGATTCAGCTTGTTACTTTTATTTAAGACAATCAATACTTTTTCAAAAGAATACGTGAATATCTCGTGGATGGTATACATTTTACGCATATGTAAGATTTATGTAAACAATAATGATATTAAATCATTACAATAACAAGTTAGAAAGGAAGATTTCGACCATCACAAAGATTAACAGTTTTTTATACATGACAATTAGTACTTTTATTCACGACAAATGGACAATTTGACTAAAAGTATGAGGATGATAAATATTATGTGAAAAGTAGAAGATGCTCCCATAACTCATATATGTAGCATAAATAACCATATTATTCAACAATTACGGAACCGACATAATAAAGTTGAAAATTTGACTTTTGAGTATTATAAAGATTGTTATTTTTATTCAGGACAATTGACACTTTAACCGAATTTTTTTTTTTTATGAGATCACAAGTTGGGTCGAGCCTGATTAAAATTCGATAGAATGGTAAGGCTCGGTTGACCCAAATTTTGTCTTTGCAAATTGCGTCTAGAATAATTTGCATCCTTAAGGGACTTTGCGACAAAAAATATTTAGTGTATTCATCAAGGGAAGCTAATTAACTCTGTTTCATTTCACTTGACTTGTTTTATTATTTTATATCTTATATATATTCAGCTTTTATATAGTAATAAATTTTTTTAGGTAGATCGGGTAGTTGGGCCCTGGCTATGTCCTTGAGCTCTATACGTCATAAAGTTTCAGTCTTTGGCTCATTTTAATTTCATTCCATTTTATCAAGAAAATCGTGGAGAACAAGAACATATTATTGAAATTGCATGTGATGAAAATCCGGAGGGAATTTTTATATGCCGGAAAGCTAACAAAACTCATTGTGAACTTGATATAATTAACTAAGTGAGTTTCAAGTACTACTCCTTTGATCAAAATATCAAATACATATTTTATACATAAAAATAAAAAAGTTCATATGTATGTTTTATTTCTAATGTTGTTGAGATTGTTTATCTGGTTACAACAAAATATATTTGACTCACTTATGTGATTATATATCAATATCATTGTTCCAACAAGTATATAGCTTTTCGGAACATGAAAATTCGTCTTGGGATAGATTTCAAGATGGATCAGGAACAAAAAGTGATTCTAGTTTGAGATATATTTGTATACTTAGACTTAAATATATATGGTCCGGTTTCTCAATATATATATATATATATATAGGGAACGGTTCGTGTGTTAATAAATCCTGGCGTGTTAAAATGTTAAAAATGCTTAAAGGTATACAAAACTATGCTTAAATGTGCATAAAATTATGCTTATTATATAATTGTGCTTTTAAATGTACCAATTCATGCTTAAATGAAATCATGCTTATTGCCCTTTGAAACCATGCTTAAATAAATGAGCTATAGATTTGATTAAGCTCAATGATCCAGATTCATTCCTATTTAATACACCACAATTTATTAACATATGAATCAACCCCTCTCTATATATATATATATATGGTCCGACCTGATTAGTATAGTAGGCTGAGTTTGACTTGGGCTATTCCTTCAATTGTGCCACATCTGAGATTCATTATTATTAAAAAAAAAAAAGACTATTAATTCTAACTGCGAGTGAATATATTTTTAGGAGTTATATTACTTTAATTGTTTTATTCGATGGATATATATTATACCACTATTATAATGATATGTAATGTGATTTTGTGAAGATGTGAAAATATGGAAACGAAGGGTTAGTTGTAATTGAATTTAGAATACATTAATTAATTTGATAGACTTCTATAGATAACAAATAGTGGTCATTAAATATGTGTTAAAATATGTTAATTATTGATTAAAATAGTCTCAGATTACAACTAGGGATGCGCCAAATTACCGGTTCAGAATAGAAGTTGAAAACGACACCATCCATCAAATTTTAACTAATAAATATGTGGTTAATATAATACTCCATCCGTCCACAATCTTAGATACTAAGGTAGTGTTTGGTGATTCATTCAAGTTGTGGAAGGATGACTCATCTAAAGATGAGTCATGTGAATAGTGTCAAGATGAGGGGTTCATATTTCCATTTGGTAGCAAAAAATTAAAAGTAAGATGACATTATATTTGTGTTTGGTACAATATGCTTAACTCTTGATGAAGGCTTAAATTTACCAAATTACCCTTATTAAATACCCCTACCGATTTTACTTTTTATCGTTGGGATTAAATAGTACACTTTATTATTTATTATTTATTACTCTGTATTATTATTATTATTATTATTATTATTATTATTATTATTATTATTATTATTATTGTTGAGTTATTATTTTTATTATTCTTGTTATTATTATAATTATTACTATTATTTTATTATTTATTATTTTTATTATTATTACTATTATTGTTATTATTTATTATTATATTTTATTATTATTATTATATTATTATTATTATTTTATTACGTTATTATTATTATTATTATTATTATTATTGAGTTATTATTTTTATTATTATTATTATTATTGTTATTATTATAATTATTACTATTATTGTTATTATTATTATTATTATTGAGTTATTATTTTTATTATTATTATTATTGTTATTATTAAAATTATTACTATTATTGTTATTATTTATTATTATTATTATTATTATTATTATTATTATTATTATTATTTTATTATTATTATTTTATTACGTTATTATTATTATTCTTTTATTATTATAATTATTACTATTATATATTATTTATTATTATTTATTACATTATTATTATCTTATGTTATTATTATTATTCTGTATATTATTATATTATTGCTTATTATTATTATATTATTATTATTATTATTATTATTATTATTATTATTATATTATTATTATTATTATTTATTAATATTATTATTATTATTATTATTTGAAATCGTATAAATACATAAGGGTAAAATGGTAAAAGAGAGAAAGTGTTGTGTTACTGTTCGAATGAGTTGAAGTCATCCGACCAAAAACGTCGGATGAGTTAACAAGCGAAAACAGTAAAATAGCAGCGGGTTTGGGCTTCATCTCGGGCCCTCTAGTTTATTTCATTTCGGTACCAAACACTTAGATGAACCAAGATGATTCACCTCATCTTGGTTCATCCTATCCACCAAACACACCCTAATACTATATCTGGACGTCCACCATCTATAGACACTTTTCTTTTTTAGTAATGACCCTCACAATTTTATCACTTTACATTTTAACACTTTAATACTTTAACACTCACAAAAATTTTAAAGGGATCCACAATTATTCTACTTTAACACTTTAATATATTAATTTATTAATATATCACCACATTGCATTAAAACCTGTGCCGGAAATTTTGGGTATTAAGATGGTGGACGGAGGGAGTATATTGGAGGTACTTAATCTATCATATAGTGTGAATGATTAACTAAATAGCAATTGTAGTGTATTCGGTAACTGAAATATTTGCATCCTAATTCAAATGTGTTTAACATTTGTACACATAAAATATTAGAACGTGCTTGAATGGAATCATTTATATATTAACCTTGTAGTCATCCTAATTCATGAAGTGAGTTTCTTTAGCATTTCATATGTTCAATAATTATTGATAATATTGATTGAATTTAACTTTTTATAATATAGAAGAAATTTATATGGCCCCGATAGAAGTGTGTTGATCTTTATCCTATTGGCATAATATACAGGATGTTGAATAAACTAGTTTTGTTTTTCCCATGGGTAGTGAAAGATGAAATTGATCTTTAGTATTATATTTTAATTTTTACTTTAGACATTATGCATTAAGAATGTTTATAATAGACAAAACTCAAGTGATAAACTTGTTTCTGCAATCAAACTAGCTTTAGTTATGACCTCCACTTAATAAATTACTATTGCATTTGGTTTAATTTTCTTGTCAAAATCATGAGTGCAACTATAATCTGTTATCCATATTACTGATGGCAAAATATTATCTAAACTCCTGAACATTATTTTGAGCATATCTTGATTTGAATTACATTTGCATTGGCCTAGCTTACATGTCAACAAACCCATGCTGTCTTATCCGTATTTCTCCGATTCAATCATAAACTGTACGACACTAGAATGAATGAATGAAAAGATTGATCCATATGAGAAAAAGTGAAAGAAGCATATACATATAAAATGAATAACTAAAGGAAAAGAAAACCATTGGTCATAAGAAAATTTGACGACCTCCGTCAACAATAATAATACAATACCAACATCATCAATCAGTCTGGTTGACATGTGATAATCGATGGTCATATGAAATTGAATTTGAACAATTTAAATCAAACGAAACTCATCATAATCATTCAGTTCACCGACGGTTTTAAGAGCCCATTAGGTTGTAAAATTTTAGTGAAATGCATGATGTAGTGAAAGACTTCCCGACCTCTTAAAAAAAGAGGCTAAGACTTCGACAATAGCACCACACCATTATTCTATACTCTTGAAAGCGAAGTTTTATACAACACAATGAAATCTTATAATTGAAAGCAAAGTTTTACAAAATACACATACTTTTACAAGAGTTCACATTTGATAAAATCACCACTCACAAGCACAAAAGTGCTAAAAGATAAGTATAGTTCAGAAAAAGGCTTCATATATACGTCAATTTGAGAAGATAGCCTTCACACACCCTCAATAGCCTTTTCAAATTTTGCTAAGAGTGTGGTTCACTAGTTTTCCCACCGGGAGTCGTTGGGATGATTTTCGCGACCAAGTACTTTCCCGCAGCTTTGAACGGTATGGTAAAAGCCTATACAAAGAATAATATATTTAACATTCTACATTTGTTACGAAGATATGATGATTGATATTGTTTACCTCAAAAAACTTGTAACTATTCCAGTAAAAAAACAACATATTTACCTCCTTCAAGTACCAAAATTTTTAATTGGTTATACTTGGTAGAGTTGTTTGGGGCTCAAGATGTGCTTTGTTTGGCTTCTTAGAAACTGCCTAACACAGTTTTAATAATTATAGTCGGGTAGTTCGTGAACCATTCGAGTGCTATATAATCAAATATTTGAAGAAATTCTAAAAAAGATACAAGTATTGTAACTCCACCAACAACAATATGAATTCAATCGATAAAGTATTTGGCCCGATGATATTGCATAGTACATACTGTCTCACTCATACCAAAAGTAAGGAACATACTATCACTTCCTAGGCTCATAGCAATATTTCCAGGGTGGTGCACACGCACATAATCCAACCCATACTCCATTCCATATGTAATAGTAATTACAAAAAATAATAATAATAATAATAATATAAAAAATCTACAAAATATAATTATATATCATAATTAGTTTCAATTTTAAGTTGTTTGGATTCGTAAAAATTCTTACCTCAAGCCACCCAGGCAAGTTCATGATAACTACATCAAAAAATCTTACGACAAATAAAACATTGGGTACCCAAACTCAAATCCCGGTAATTCTCGGTAGCCAATTCTTTCAAAATCGTAATCCCAAACCCGATTCTGTACGTGAACTTTTCGGGTATAATTTAATTCAATGCAACTACTTCTGGTGAACGTGTGTCCAAATTTTCCAATGAATTTACTCTTTTTTCTCATATAATTTAGTTTTTTTCTTGGCACTTTTATATGTAAATGTTGGGATTGGATCCTCTATTGCCCTAATGGTGTGTTATCTCCTATTTCACCATTAGATAATTGTCATGTGTTAACAATATTTCCATGTAATTTTCACCATTATTTAGTAGTTCACCATTATGTAGTATTTCACTAAACTGTATACATCATGAGTTTTACATGTAATTTTCTTGTGTTGTATTTCTTATTCTTAATTCGAGGTGCATTTTTTTCCTTTCTATTTTGGTGGGTTTTCCAATGAATTTTCACCAAGTAGGTTTTAACAAAGTTTGGCTCTTCGAGATTATATTTTTAAACAACTTGATCTCTAATAATTTAGCATTTAGATGTCTAGTAGTAGTTTATATATAAACGACCCACATTGAGCACACTTAATGTGCCAATATTGATGTGGCAATACCAACTTGATAATTTTTCCAATTAGGATATATTTATTTTTTTAAGTAAGATTTAGTTTTTTTGGCGGGATTTAGTTCATTTTGATATCATTTATATCAATTTCTTTATTTATATAATTATCGCGTCATGCTATGGGTGCGCACATCCGTACCAACAGTGTCAACTAAAGCATTCCTTCTAGTTTATACTTAGATTGTTGGTTGATTCTGGGTCTACTTACCCACTACTTTCAAATGACTATTTTTGGATAATTATTTCCCACTCACTGAAATTCAATTTTGAAAAATAAATAAATATACACAGATCATCTACTCAATACGTTAATTGATTACATAATATTTAATTCATTTCATATTACATATTTAGTCACGAGAAAATATCCTAAAATTTACTATTTTCTTAAAATTTTGTTTCCAACGTTGGAATCAAAGTTGTAATCCAAAACTTACTAGTATGATCGATTAGATTCAACCACAGACAAACTTTGATAAATCATACTGGTGCGTCGTTTTACACCAAAAATAATTCCGACCTTCGGTCGGTATGCCCACACTGCCCAGACAGCGGCAAGTAAAATCATCTCCCAAAGGACTACTGGCGAGTTCTCCTCTAAATTTCCAACTGCAAAATTGAGAATTTTTAATAATCTACTGACAGGAATAAATACGAAAATTAAAATGAACAAAGAATGCAAAAGACAGCTTGAACTTTAGTTTTATCCAATAAAAAAAATGATTCCGGCTGCAAACAATTCCACTCTAGCTTAATTATTTTGATCCTTGATGCAAAAATAACTCTAATTACATGCAAACAAATCGGTTATGATTACCGAAGACGCTTCTGACGTAATCTTATTTCTCCTTAATTTCTCAATAATTAGGAAGACGCTTCACCAATCATTTCCCTAATCGACTGACAACCGTAAGAGACGCTCTATAGATTTAATGAGTCGACAACATTAATAACTAGAGAAACCCGATTCAAAACCAACAAACTCTGATGCAGGATTATTGAATTAAGACTATTATTCCCTTGACTTAAACAAGCCAATTTACCACTAATTAATTCTAATCACGATTACGTATGACAGAACTAATTGGCTATAAATTAACTCTATTCAACTAAGCATTGTACACTACTTAGAAAAATAAAGCAATTAATTAGAATAAACACGGAGAATAATAGATGCTTGCACAAAATTAAAGTATGAACACAAATTAGATCTCACAAAATAATTTAAACCAGAGCTTCCTTGTAGTTGCCGGAATAAAAAAAAAAAGCTAGAATACATAATTAAAAAGCAAACGAAAAATAAATAAAAGAAGAGGAAGAATGGCGTGAATGAAAGAAAATAAGAACTGCAATTGATCTCCAAATTTCCGCCGCTGTATCTTGCGTCCAAAAGTCAAGATGATAGGTTTTCTTAATGAGAGAAATCGACCTATATATACTACTATAGAATTTCTTTCCAACAAGGAAATAAATCATAGAATCCTACTTATCTTAGGAAAGCATTAAATATTAATACTTATCTAATATCTAAAAGTCCATAACTAAATAGAAATAATAAAAACTAAGTTTACAACAATTAATCCCGAGGAATTAATATATTGCCTTTCAAATCTTCATAAAAAAATTGAATTCTTCACTTCAGCTCCAATTCCGAAAACATCTTCCCAACTAGCTCCAAAATCACCAAAAATCCTCTTTCTCCTACAAAAGCACATTATTTCACAATTAATCCAAATCAAGGTGAATTCACTCAAAATAACACCAAAATTTGCCAATATATCCAAGAAATAATTAGATAAATTATGCCCAATCACATACCGGACCAGAAGAACATTTATTTCATTTTTTTGTGAATTACATACCGTTAGTACATATACATTTATTAGACATTATTACGTGCGTCATCTCGAAGAACCTCAGTCCGTTCGTCTTTAATCATTTAAGGGTGTTTGGTATAGTGGAATTAAACAGGATAGCAATGGAATGAAAATAGGAATGACATGGTTTGTTACGCACAAGAATATGAAAGAAATTCTTTATAATTTTGCTTTTCAAATATATAACCTATATTTAATTTATAATTCTGATGGGGGAGTCATAGGAGGAGAGAAACAAATTAACAAAGAGCAAAGAGAATAACAAAATAAATAGGTGTACCGATTATATGATTTTAGGTGATTTGAATCATCTATTACATTTTCATGTTGCATCTCCAATTGTAACGACGGATGGTCGCCATATGTCATGAATATTTCGAAAATCAACAATTTTTGTTTATGAAAACCTATAATTATTGCTTGTTTAAAAAATATTTATGATACATGGCCCATTAATCGTTGCAATAGAAAATACAACACGGAATTACAATAGATGATCTAAATTCGATTTTGGCCCACATTCTTTTTTGAGTCATGTTCTGAAGAACTTGATGGACCCCCTTATGGCTGAACCTGATTACAAAATGGACGTGAGAGTAATATTGAAGCAAGCACACCTGAATAGATGATCGAAAATTGTCAAAGAAGATTAACATGTCAGAATTCATAATTAAGAGCAATGCCGTTACATCTAAATGGAATATCTACGCTATTAACCTTTTAAATTATAAGAAGAATCCAATTAATAGATTGAAAGCATTGGACAGAATATGATGAATCAGTTACAATAAATCAGTTAAAATGTATATTTAAGGAGTCTATTCCATTTGGCCTATGAATATTTAAAATGAACTAGTATTGTACTCATGCGATGCACGAACAATATAATGATATAAAATATATATATATAACCAAATGACATAATATTGAATATAATGGATTTTTTTAAAAATAGACATATACGGAGTATAATGAATGATGTAACAATTTACTACTACTATTTTACACATAAAAAGAATAAAAACAGTGATATACAGTGGAGCCCAAATTGATTTTTCCAGGCATAATATGCTAGAAGGATTTGTCATTAATTGATGAGCAATAACTAATAGTTCTAACATGTACACTTGATTTTCTTCAATAAAATTCAACAGATATTTGGTGGACTCATTTGGAGGGAAAAATGTATTTCTATAATTATCACCAACACATTGTTTTTATATATTGTAATAGATGATACGGAGTATAAAATATACAAATAAACTAAATGAAATGGGACTGAGGTATTAATAAATGCAAGTAACAAGAGAGCTTATTGGGCAAACTCAGGCAATAGGAAAAGCTTAACTAGCTAGATTGCAAGAATTAGCAAAAGTAGTCATGTAATGAGAAATAGTTAAGTAGGTAGTGAATCAAGGTGCAAAGAATTGAACAGGATCCTCCCCCGTACCCTTGAGCAATGTTTTGAGTGGACGGAAGCTCGGGGTATAAACAACTGCAGTGAAATCCATATCACGAGCAAATGTAACATTCGGGTACAAACGCCTAATGTATTCTCTTCCTTCTCCTCTCTTGTTTCTGCCGGAGTAGTGAAATATGATGGGGAAACAAGCAATGTAACCTCCTCCTCCTCTTAACGAACCATCTCCCATGCGAACATACGCTTTTTGGTTGACATTGCTTCTCTCGCACAATAACATCCCACCATCTCCCAACACTTTGATCGGGAAAACATAGCCGAGAGATAATGTATCATGAAAACATTCCCGAATCACATACTCCTTACTCCACTCTCCACTCACCCTCATCAACCACACCTCAATTTCAACAACCGACAACCGTTCTGACAATACCATGTCCCATAGACACAAACATCCCTTCAAAACACACAGGCTTCTCCTGTACTGACAAGGAGGGTAAGGAGGTGGCGGAGGAGCGGATAAATAGGTGAAAACCTCGGTTTCAAGATCAAAGCAACATATTTCCCCTTTGCCCTCGGGATCAAGCCAGTAAAGATTCCCGCCCAGGAATGTACATTCCGGGTTGGGCTTGCAGTACGGGGCCTTGACCCCGACTGCAAGCCTCCTCCAATCTCCTGTCGAACATAGAGTGTATACTAGACAACTACCCGACCTCTTCAAAATCCCAACTATCTTAAATTTGTGAGTTTTTCTATCAACCCCAAATCCGAAATTGCTGTAGTCGTGGAGGCCGAAGGGCGAATGTGTAATAGCCGTAAAAATCCGTATTTGAAAAAAAAATAAAAAAATCGAATTCTAGTTTTATTAATCACGATTTTATTAATGGGCTACCTCTCTTGCCTTGATCTTATAAGCCTTATTATCTTTCTTAAGAGCCCATTCTACTAGCCCAATTTGAAGGCCCAACTACCTTGGTAATGGAAGGAACACAACCACGTTTCCATCTTACTCTCCACCAAATCCAAATTTTCCAATCTATAATCAAAAGTGAGGCGCCCTATCTTTGATATTTTTTTTTTTGCTGGGCAACGTCTTCGATCGGTGGACGGAGGAGAACTAGAGATGCGACTCTCTGCCCCTACTTCTGCTACTGCTCGACGGTGTTGGCTGTTGCAGCGAGATGACCATGAAGATGGCGTCGGCTGAGGAACGGTGGCAGTCCATGCCCCTACTGCTGCTGCTGCTGATGCTGCTGATGCTGTTGCTGCTGCTGCCGCGACGGCGACAGCGCATCCGAGCGCGGCGGTTGGTGGTGGAGATGCTGCTGGAATCGCGGAGGCGCTGGAACTGCTGCTGCTGGCGGCATTTTGAGTCTCTCTGATGAAGACCGAGGCGGCGGCGGTGCTGACTTATAGGCGGTACAGAAGTGCCGAAATCTGAAGCTGGAAAGGGGCGGCAGTCCCTGCTCCTGCTGCTGCCACTGCTACATGACAAGGCGGAGAGGGTAACATAAATAGAGATGGCGGCGGCGACGGTTTCGCGGTATAATCTTTCTTCCCTCTTTATTCTGAGTATGGAAACGTATGTTATGTTAGGAAGTGAACCCCGTTCTTGATGAGGAAGTGTCGACCCTCATGAGTTAAATTATTGCGTGTTCATGAAAATTATAGATCCTTGCTCTCCATTAAATTCTATGATCATTTATGTAATTATTTTCGAAAATTTCCAAGTTTCTTCATGATCGAGCTTGTCTAGACCTTGAGTGTGCCCTATCTTTGATGATTATTCACGTTTTAACACTCAACACACGGTTTAAAGCCTTCAACCCACGAATCCATGAGCTTCGAAATCATTTTCAGGATAAGACATTTTATCGAACAGTTGGCGTGCACGTTTTGTTCAGCATTTTCGAACCCTTTCCCGACTCTATCTCATTTCGGGTCCTAAATGAAAGTTGTAGCTCATGTTCTCAGCTATCCGTAGCCAAAATTTCATCTTGATCCGAGTTCATATGCATCGGTTATGACAAATCGAAATTCACATCACATCTCTTTTGAAATCTGAAAATCAGCCCACTTGCGGGCTAAACTGAGAACAGCTCGTTTGAAATTCGACATTTATTCTTCTTCCATGTTGAAGTACGTTCCATTAGCGTTCTATACATATTTCGTTCACTCAAAACGGAGTTCGTATGAATTTACTATGATTATTCAAAGTTTGTATCTCCAATCTGGAAATTCCGACGAACAACTTCTGTCCCGTTTTTCCAACCATGTTTTGACCACTTTCCTTTGGTCGAATGAAGAAAAGTATAACTAGAAAGTTGTTCTTTGTTTTCTGAACTTCAGTTTTGATAGCTCACTCATTCGAATCCATCAAGAAACGAGTGAGAAATCCTCACTCAAAGTTGGTACCAGAATCTGCCAAATTCCCGATTTTCAGATTCCGAGTTCTGGGAATAAATGCTTCAAACTCCCAACTCACTCACGGGAAAATTCTGAAATTTAAACATGTCGTAGCCCTATGTGTTATCTTTCCAAATCAATATCATATGCTCTGTTTTGATTTATAATAAGTGAGAAACAATTATTTTCCTAGAGGGTCGCAGAATTTCTAAATTCTCTTAGAATGTTGAATTTGTTTTTCATATGATGGACCTTCTACTACTTTGTTAAGCGTCTTGATCGAGTCTTGGGACTAGTTCGAATGGAGAAATTGAGTTCTCATTTGAATTAGTCGAATTTAGCTGATTTTAGATAATTTAGAATTATCGAGTAGACTTATCGAACGTCGAGGTCATGCCGAAGTTCTCGAATGGACTTTTCTGTCTTCTCGATTAATATATTTCTAAGACGCGATACTAACTAGAAATAACATATTTCTCCAAAATTAGAATATCTATTAAGGCGATACTTTTTCCTAAAGGTCAATCGCAAGACGAGGGCCAAGGAACGTGAAGAAGAACCAAGAATCGCTCAATCATTTCTGTATAACCAGGTGGGTGTTTCTTTCAAGAAAATATTTATGTTGCTATAAGAAAGCATGTTTTGGAATGAAATGCAAGTTTACTGAAAACTATTCATGCATAAAATGTTTATGGTTTTATGTATGATGCCTCTATGTGTTGGATTGTCAACGTTTATATTGATCGAGCCTGAGCTAGTTAAAGTTCACTAGCAAGCTAGATATTTGTGTGAACGGAATGTCGAAAATGTGCGCTCAAAAAGTGAGCTGGTTATGTAAGGATACGTCCGGGAAGGTGGCTACCTTGCCGGTATATAATTACAGATATGGATAATATATTATAGATGCGAAAGGGGCTGTACATCTGAACAATATATTATGGATGCGAAAGGGGCTGTACATCCGAGTAAATATGTGATGGATGCGAAAGGGGCTGTACATCCGAGTGATACATTATACGGATGCGAAAGGGGTTGTACATCCGGATAATACGTTATGGATCTAAAAAGGGGTTGTACTTCCGGATAATACGTTATGGATCTAAACACGTTATGGATCTAAAAAGGGGTTGTACTTCCGGATAATACGTTATGGATCTAAACACGTTATGGGTCTAAAAAGGGGTTGTACATCCGGATAGTACGTTATGGATCTAAACAGGTTATGGATCTAAACAGGGGTTGTACATTTGGATAATACATTATGGATCTAAACAGGGGTTGTACTTTCGAACTGTTGTGAAACAAATGTTGTTTATTATGCACTAGTTATTTCTCTAAAACTTTGTGCGATATTATGACGAATGCTTGAATAATAATTGTTTACTATAAAATGTTTTCGGCATAACCCCATGGAGTACATCAAGTACTCAGCCCTGCTCGTGTTTTTCCCAAAAACTTGCAGGTTGAGCGAGGTGGCAAGGGCGGCAGTGTTGAGATGAGATTCGTTCATCTTTTGAATTCGGTTCAGAAAGAGATACATATCTTCATATATGTATCTATTTTGTTAAAGACTTCCGCTGTACGCTTCAATTATCTTATTCTGATAAGTATGTTTAACTGGCTTCATGAACCAGTAAATCGAGAACTACTATACTCGTATTCCTTCACAAAAATTTGATTATGTTCAACCCTACCGGGTTTCTTCTCTTGGATGATGATGTAACATTTGAGCCTTGAGCTTCTTCGTAACTTGTTTGTCTTGCAAGTTTCTATTGATCGAGTCTATTCAAATTGTTCATTTTGCTAATTACTGAGTTACAAGTCATTTCCCCTTTCTTTCCCACTTCTTATATCCAACCCCTAGTCACGGTTTCCCGTCTTAGCTATCCTTAGCAAAGTGCGGTCGTGACAGAATGAGAATGGGGAATTACGACGTATTCATAAGTAATGGGGTTGCATACGAGAAGATGACGGCTAAAGCGGTGCATCAAGATCAAACCCTCGACCGAGCTACGTACCAAGGGTATTACGTAGTCGTCTAGACCTACGCCCAACTCCACCACCACCATGGGATTCTTATCATTCTTGTTCAATTTCGATTCCAATATTCTATAGGGGATTCTAGCATACCTTTTTCTTAGTACAAGCAGGTGTCGCCGATCGTCATCGTCGTTAAAATGACGGCGGCAGTATTCGGCATACTCTTCGGACTCAATCAGATACCGCCATCTCCTGCACACAACCTTCGACTCTAGAATGCTTCGAGTAGGGAGTCTCCACAGGATATTCATCCCGATTTCTCGTGGAATTTTTTTAAACAAAGCCTCCTCCCAATCGATTTCCTTTTTCTTTTTTTCAGCCATTATTTGCTGGTAACGGAACAAGAGGTGGAAGGTGACGGCAGATAATTGAAGACTAGGGCTCTCAAGCTGATCGCCCCAAGTAGGAAAAGGGTATTTATGGTACGATTATTTTATTTTATTTTGTTTTTTTAAAGAAAAAGAAATTTGAACAAAAAAGAAGAAAAATTATAGTACAAAAGTAGGTCTCGTTACTAGCGGCGCTTCTCTTCTTGAGAAGGCGGCGGCGCTCCGGTTGCCATGGACACCATGGTCATGATTGATTCTAGCATATTCTCTATCTGTAGGCCCCAATAAGTAGTCATTGGTGTAGGGGGGGGGAATACACCAATTAGCCAACAGTTTTGACTTTTCAAAACAATTTGATCTTACTGAGTCGTCACTTCAGTTTATCAGAGAAGTTTAGTTTTTCCAGCTCAATCAGTAAACTGCTGAGCTTGCAAAACTAACCTGCGTGCGGAAGTTGGTGGAAAGGTTGGCTAACAGTTTACAATACAGTTTTCAAAAGACTTCAGTTCAGACAACTGCTCATGGAAGATAGGTTACTATAGTGCAGGTTGTGAACATGCAAACTGTGTAAATAAAGATTAGTAAGTAACAAGAGAGAGAAACACGATGAGTTTTTATCGTGGTTCGGAGTAAACAGCTCCTACGTCCACGCCAGATCCCGTCGAATCTGTAATCCCTTAACTTGAGATATTCACTCCTTTTAACACTGGTGGAGGTCCAGTCCAAATTCAAGTCTTTCTTTAGACTGAATCTAACACGATTCTTGAGTCGTGTCTCTTCTTACTTTACATACAATCCATCATACAATCTTACCAACGCTAAACAACTAGCGCTAATATCCAAACTAGAAAGCTGTGAATAGCTATCGTCGTTAGGAATACACAACTCAATCAACTACACTAAATATCAACTGTGATGGTAGTGAGAGTGTGTGTGTGATGTGTTCTAGTAAGACAGTTTCCAGAGAGATCAGAAATCTACAAAGATCAACACTTGGGAAAGCTCTAGTAATTTCGAGTGTTGATTGAATGATTTTCAGCTTGAGATTTCTGCAGAGTTTCGGCTTGTATTTTGAGTTTCCCGTTCTTTTCTTTCTGGAATGAGTTGAGGTATTTATAGTGAAGTATTTGAATTAGAGCCGTTGGAAGTGTGTCAGGATTTGCAGTACCGTACGCTGATACAATTCTTGTCGTTGGGTGAGAACAGGTTTCTTAACCACAACTCAGGTTGGTCTTCACAGGTCGACCATCCTATACCTCGAACTGTCTTCGGTCTTCCGTAACCTTCGTGTGAAATCTTCTGAGATGGTAGGAGCAGGTTACATAGACAAATTACCTAATGGAATAGTATGACAGATTGAGTAGATTAGGTACAAGGTTGCACTACCAACCTTGACCTTTACATGAGCAACCTGTCCGAGTTAAGCTTGACTGATCCAAACACGGAGACCAGCCTGTTCCATTTAAAACCTGTATCTAAGTGTGGTTTCTAATAGCATTATCAAAACTCAGTTTCAAAGGGTTCCCAACACTATCTCCAACTCCAATGAAAAACGAAAGGTTTGCTCAACTTCTGTTCACATTGATTTTCACAGAGATGCATGCATGTATATATATGCTTTGTCATTGTGTGCTTAAATTATGGGTATCCAATATACTCCATATAAATATAACTACTAGCTAGGGTGCAGGCGTTAGATGAAAAAGAATGGTACTGCCTTGGTTGGTTTGCGTGACTGCTGAAGTTGCATGAAACTAGTATAACATTCTTGTTCTTGATACAGTAGTACTACTAGTATTTATTTGGCTTTACTATCATACTTATTATCCACCTCTCTCTTTCATATGCTTTTCTGTTGAGTGTTCTATTTTGAGTACTCAACCTTCTTATTCTATTGATTTCCTTATAAATTCTTATTTGACTCAAATGGGATCTCTATGGTTCTTATATTGAAGGAGAAACAGAGAGTTTCGGAGTAGACAGAAAAGAAGAAAATCAAAAAGTGTCTCTTCCGGTGACAAAGATGGCAAAGGAAGTTGTTTTGGAAAAACTTTTATTGAAATTTGTCCTCCTGTTATGCATTATTGTCTATTGTGTATAGGTTGTCCCAGTAAATGACATGGACTGGTGGTTTAATATTTTGGCTGCATTTTACTGCAATGTATTCTTTTTTTGTCTCTCTTTGTCTTTGGGTATGCATTAAACTTAGCTCCTGACCGGCTGCTGATTGCTATAATAGTTGTATGGTAGAAATATAAATTGCAACATCAAAATGAGTAGTTGGAACCACTTCTTTTTTTTGAAAGTTGGATTTTGATGCAATTCTCTCAGTTGCTCTATAAGTTTTACTTAGAATTCGCCATCTGCAGTGCTGCAGATTGGAGATATGCTGCCGAGCAATTTGTGAAGAACCTTTCTGATAAAGTCATTGTTCACTGTAAGGATAAAAATTTGTCTCTCTACGTCTTCTTTTCCTGATCTCATTCTAGCTACTTTTCTTTTCTCTTGATCATAAATTCTCCCTCTTGGCCTCAACATTCTATTCTTATTGTCTGAAGAAACAGAATGAAATATCATTAAGAATCTTCATAGTTGTTCTGTATCCTCTGTGTCCACCATTTTATTGGTTCTTTGTATTTAGATCGATGAATTCCTTGTTTTTGCCATTCTTGAAGAGTTGGAACAAGAAGCTACAATTTGAGTGTTGGAGTATTGATTTCCTTAGGTGATGATTTATAATTTCTGAAAGTATGGTAGTTTTAATTTAGTTTTAGATGGGCTCGAGCACACAATTAAATTTGCAACATCTTCTTTTGGATAATGAATTTTAATATTTTTTGAAATTATTAATTTTTAATGTTTATTGTTTTATGGAAATTAAAGCAGGTAATTAACACAACTAAGAAAAATACAAAAACCAGTAAAAATAATTTTAAATTTTAACCATAAGTATTGAGATTCAAAAACTAATATTGTGGTCATTGTTTTAATGTTAGCAATTTTTTTGTCTTTTTTTTTTAGGTTTTTGCATCAAGGCTCTTCCTAGATTATCTGCTAACTGCTAACAGGGAGCACATACTATGTGAAGGTAAATAAATAACCATATTAAATATTTTTTTCAATCATTTGCTTCTTCAAAAACGGTTAGTATTCAAGTAGTATTATACAAACATTTGTTTTATATACAGCTGCCAAGTTCAAGAGTAATAGCCAAGTATTTGTGAAGTCAACATTTAGCCTTATAAAGTCATACTTATGTGTTTTATTTTTTTATATTTGGAGAGTTTGGCAAAGGGTGGTCTATTTCATCTACAAGATAGTACTGTCAAAATTTTCTCTTAATTCCTATGTAAAATGTCAGATTTAACTTCAATTTTTGTCATCAAAGTTGTTGCAGCAATTGGAATTTAATCTCTTTCTTTATTAGTGTAAGTTATTGTACTATTCGAATCTTGTGACATGGGAATAAAATGTTATTGTTGTGCTTTTATAAAAACATGATTTCAAATCAAATTTGTGTTCCAGTGCACTACATTTGTATACTTAGATGTACTTATCTCATCTTTATGTTTCTTGAGAAACATTTTTTGAGATAAGTCTCAGATAATGAGAGAATCAAGAAGTGGTCATGTTTGATTGGCTTCATCTCTGTTTTTCTACTACATTCACTTGTGTAATTTGTTGAAACTTTGCATGCTTTATAAATATTTTCTCAAGGTAATTTTGTCTATTTTTTGCATGGATATAAAATGATGTTGGTCTATTTTCAGTTGTGTAATTGAGGACTGTTGTTTTTTGACAATATCGATAAATAGTAGTAGGTTCTTGTCTTGATGATGATCTTGTGCACTGGATTTGTAATTCTATTATTGTGTTGTACTATATAATTTAGGCTTGTCACATTATCTTCTTCTAATGATAGTATCTATGTTGTTGTTTTTGTCTTTATATATATTTTTTTAACTTAACACACATTAAATGAAAACCTATAAAAAGGACTTGATGTCATGATTGCAAATTCGTGCACACATATAAGATTCAAATATTATTAGGGTTAATGACACCAAAATCCATAACCTTTCACCCGATTTTTATTTTTTCCGCAACCTTTCGAAAATTCCTGTAAATACACAACCTTTGGCACTTGTTCGATTTTTTCTTGGTTCTTATTTTTGGTGGCCTGAAAAATGACGTGGATTCGACGTGGCAATTTTGGACCATGAAAAAATGACATCGTTTTGTGCTCTGCTTTATTCAATCCAAAACTGTAGATTACGATTTAATTTTTCTAAGGCAAAAAGAGGTAGGTTTTTTTGAATTTCAATCATGAAATCTTGAAGAATCTTCCGATTCATTAGTCGATTTCCATCAGAATGGGCGATTGCTAGGGCTGAGGGCGAGCTTCACTCAAGGTTTGCAGCGTCGCTAGTTTAGGGCGAGGTTTGTAGAGTCTTGCGGCGATAAGTTAAGAGTGATTGGTGAGAGCGGACACTCGACAACGAGAATGGACACTCAACGCAAACATCAACAGATGTAGAAGATGAAGACATTTCGTGCTTTTCTCCTTTAAGGTTCGCTGTTTCTTTCCAGTGTTCGTCGTTCTTCCTTCACCAACGTGCGAGAGAGCTGCCTTTCATCTCCAAATCGCGAATCTGAAGTGTAAAAAGAAAACCTAGGTAAAACCTCATTTCAATTTAATTTATGTATGAAACGACGTCATTTTGACCTCCTAAAATGACGCAGTTTCAATGGCCAGAAATTATTAACTACGACACACTCCGGGCATCCACGTTGGATCCACGTATGATCAAATATGGGGCTAAATTAAAATCAAGGAAAATTTGAACAAGTGTCAAAGGTTTTGTATTTACAATTTTTTTTGAAAGGTTGCGGAAAAAATAAAAATCGGGTGAAAGGTTGTGGATTTTCGCGTCATTAACCCATATTATTAATACTATAGCTAAAAAAAAAATACTAGTATTAGTTGCTAAAGAGAAAACATGTCATTAGTTTCTAGAAAAGTAGTATAAATGATACTCCATATTTATATGTACTAAAACCCGAGCTTGTAAGAAATGTGCACGGCCTCGACTGCCTCATCCTCCATGCCTTCAATCCTTACCGTCATACCTAATTAATGGATTAATAAATTGATTATTATATAATCTAATCAATATTAGTCCCACAACGTGATACTTAATTACGAATTAGGGCCGATTCCATTAATTAGGTATATAAAATACTAATCAAACAAAAATAAGATAGCTAGAGATAATTAATAATACCTTGGTGATTTTCTCAAAAGCACTTGAGTGCTACAGCGTGATCATTTATTTGGGGCCCACCGAAAGATTGCTAAAATTAAAAATTAACTCAAATATATAAGCTCAAGTTTCATAACAAAATTAAATTAATTAAAATATATTGTATTAAAAGTTGGACACATACCTCGAGTTTAATCATCTTCAGTGTGATATGGGTTGAAAAAGGTGGATGAATTAGCAGCTAGCTAGCCTAATAATACGCTCTGTGTAAGTTTACTCGCCAAAAATTAAAAATTGTTGACTGCAAGTGGAAAGAAGGTTTCGGATCCTTATTTTCTTTTAGCGGGTCACAAGTTCTATCCATTTTCATATTTCGCTATTATGCGAGCGGCGACATGAGTTGACTTCACGATCGCTGCCGATAAACTCACAAATAAAGGAACTCGAGGAACATGTTGAAGATACCGCCATTTGCCTTTTCTTTTCTGGATTCAAACCACCACTATGGTGGGAACATCTTCACAACTCATTCAATGGCCGGATATAACCAATTTGTTGCTCGCGCGATCTTCCAGAATGACCACCTCTTGGAACACCAACTTTTCTTCTTATACGATCCATATTTCGGCGATCACCCATTTTTTGCGAATGCGATCTTTTGCTGGAATAGTGTATCAGACTGGAGGAGGTGGTGTATCACTAGAATCATGCATCAAGGAGACATTAATTGTTGCTAGGTGGTTGTTACCCGTGATGCAATATATGTATAACAGTTTCTACGGAGGGGTCGAGCTATTAGAGGATCTGTGTAGGATTTGTTGGATTTCGTGCATCTCCATTTTCCACCTGCAGCTAGTCGACTGATGATAGATCACAGGGGGCTTGGGAACTCATTTCGTAATGCATTGACTTATGTCATGTAATTCGGCATCATTATCGAGGATGAGTTCCCATATCTCCGGTGGTGCAGAAATCTCGAGTGGATTGATCGACCTTTCGGAGATAGGATTTTCTTGCATGGGTATGGGCATGTAGAGGAAGATGACTACGAGGAAGTCGAATGGAGGCTTAGAGTTCAGCCGCTCATGACAAAGATTGCTTGTCCGCGTAGTTTTAGGGACTGGGTCCCTGAGAGTGGAGTGTACCTAGAATTTTAGCCTGATGAAGTTTCGCTAATTAGTGAAACTTGGGCGCTTAATGGGACATATCCTTATGAAACCCATACAATTCTGGTGGTGGGGTACGGAGTAGAAAACAGAATACCATACTACATAGCTAAAAACAATTGGGGCGAATTATGAGGATTTTGGGGATACGTGAAGATCGCGAGGACATTTTTTGAGGGAATGGGTGGTTTTTAATTTCTGGAACAACCTTATATGGATGTGGCTTGATGTTTATTCTATGTAGGTTTGTCGGATTCCAAAGATAAGCTAAACAAGATCTGTTATTTTAGTGACTTTTACCAATAGTTTGTAGGTTTGTAGTTATTTGATGTGATGGTTTTTTGATATTGTTATTTGGGTTTGCAGTTAAAAAAAAAAAAAAAGTGGCAAGGTTTTGATGTGACGGAGCTAGAGGGACACAATTGTTTTTGCGATAAAAACACTTTTTGACCTCCAATCAATCCTTAACTAATAGTCCTACAACCCGGTTATCCATAATCTCAACTTCAATTCCAGCAAAACATTGTCCAAGCTCTCGTACAATTTACCGATTGTGTTTTGATTATCAAATTTTATGCACTCGTCTAATTTATACGTCAGGAGAGCCATAGGGTTCTCCACCAGTATACCTTCGAGCATATGATGAACTGTAGAGTATGTAAATGATTCAGAAGTAAAGAGAAGTAAAAAAGAACCAGGAATAAATGAATTAATTATCAGTACCGTACCGAAATTATGTGTGACTTGCCGACCTCCGACAACAATCACATTATGATATAGTCGCCTGTTATACTCGCCGTCGATCTGTATGTTTGCATGAAGATGTCTCTACACTCCCTTGACATTATTGCCATCGCCGCGATGGACATCCCGTCTAACAAATGGCCAACACTTTGCCAAAGAAAACCAAAACCGTGATCCTGATAAATAACAATCAATCAATCTTAATAAGAACATAAACTACTCTCTAAATAACTCTAAATAGAACGAGCATCGATCGATCATGTAAATAACAATTAATCAATCTTTTAATTATAATAGAAACTACTCTCTAAATAGAAGTGGAAAAGATAAATAACAATAGATCAATCATAATTAGAATATAAATTACTCTTTAAATAGAATAATATAACATCGATAATACATAGTGTCTTATTAGATTTTCCAAAGTTTAATTAGAACGTATGATTATACCATGATTCCGAGTAGTGGTGGATTCGTTCTCTCGTTCTCCTTCCCAAGTTAAGTTGCGAATGCCGATCGATTCTTAATTTGCGACTGTATGTCGACTCCATCTATCATTGTGATATACTCCCTTTGTTCCGCCTAATTTGACGCGCACACGTACAAATATCGCTACAAGAAAAAGATCGATAATCTATTGATTAACTAGCAGAAATAAACGCGTTCACCAAATTACCGGTTTAGAATAAAAGTTTAAAACGACATCTTTCATCAAATTTTAACTAATAAATATGTGATTAATACAATATATTGGATGTACATAATACTCCCTCTACCCCACATGAGTAGTCCCTTTTTTTTGGCACAATTATTGATGCATTATTTGGTTAGTGGATAATGTAATGGGTCCATTATTATAAAATAAAAAGAGAGACTTATGTGAGACAGAGGGAGTGGAAAGCATCGCGTTCGCCAAATTACCAGTTCGTAATACTTTAGACACTATGCCTTAAGAATGTTTCATAAAGACAAGACTTAAGTAATAAACTTGTTTCTGCAATCAAACTAACTTTAGTTATGACCTCCAAGTAATAATTTGATTTTTCTTGAAGAACAATCGGTAAAGATCTCTCCTTTGTTGTTATAAGTTTAGATCTATGTCATAGAAGATGATATGAGTGTGATAAATCATGATATGCTTTCGGCCATCATGACAAAAGTTGATGAACAACTCCAATTCTTTCATATTTGAACTCTACATGATCCTGTGAACATTTTGATGTAAAAATCATGACATTTCATTGGTTAAATCTTGAGTTCCTTCATGGCCGAGCCACTGAACTTCTTGCATGTGGTTGTTCTTGAACTAATCTTGATGGTTTGAGTCTTGTTTCATCGATCTAGAGTTTGTAGTGTGATGTTTGTGGCCACCAAATTCAAAGATGAACACCCTTCAAATTTTCCAGATTTTACCTTGAACTTGCGAACATGATTTCGTGAAAAATATTAACCTTTCGAGCTTGATTCTTTTTCCATGATGAAGTATATTGTCTTAACTTTCTAATGATGGTTGTACGCCCTCACCCAAGCTCATATGAGCTCACAATATTGATTTGAATTGATATGTCCAATCTACCGAAAATCTGGAAATGAAGAAAGAAATCATATTTTTTTCGCCTATTTACTACACCAACAAACAATCAAATTATCACTATATATATTTATTCCTTTTTCTCCCAATAATACTCATTTCGTCCTAAATCAATTATTCTATTTTTTTATATTGGGTTTTCCCAACTTAATTGGTACAACTCAAAAAAAGAAATAATAATTAAGAAACCTTTATCTCTCACTAATCTATTATATATATATATATATATATATAGTGAAGAGATCACGTATAATTGTACTGAAAATGCATTATGATGATTGATGCATTATGATAGTATTGACAATGCATTATGAGCACAATGCATTATAATTGTACATATCTTGCATTATAATTGTGCATATAGTGCATCATTTTTTACTTTTTACGGAAAACCTCATTTGTACGGGATCTCACCCCTATATATATATATATATATGTGTGTGTGTGTGTGTGTGTGTGTGTGTGTGTATGTACATATATAATCATTTTGCTAATTCAGTTTCCCACCTAAAATCCACATTAATTTTTTAATACTTATTTTCAGTTTACTGATGCCCCACTCAAGAATCAAGATGTTCTTCCCAAGATGAGTCGGTTGCAATGTTTTAAAACCTGGACCGGACCGGCCGGTTTGACCGGTCCGACCGGGACCCGAAGCTGCAAGCGGTTCGGTTTACCCTATATAACCGGTGGTCTGAAGAAACCGGGGTTGGCCTGCCAGAACCGGCCAAAACCGGGTTGACCCGGGAAGAACCGGGAACCGGGGGCGGTTTTTAATAACCTTCCGGTTCTCTGATTTTTTTTTTATAAATTTTAAAAGCATTTTTTAATTCAATTAAAATAAGAAAACAAAATTAAAACTATGAATTGATTGAAATCTCGTGAAAGTGAAAGCGTGAAACACTGAAATTAAACCTAATCTTCTTCAGTTCTTCTTCTTCCTCTGCCGTCTCTCGCCACAGCAACAACCTTGCCACAACAGCAACCTTCGCCACCGCCACCGCCACGCACCACCACCTCGCCACCGCCACGCACCACCACCACCTCTGCCACCGCCACACACCTCCGCCATCAAACAAGTATCATTACAAAAAAAATCGAGGACACCCACGAAATTAGACTTAATATAGCTTTAATCTTTTTGTAATTAGACTCAATTTGTTAATTTTCATGTTCTTGATTTGTAGAAGCATAGAAGTTCAAACTTGATGTCTGCAACTCAGTCCTCCCCTTCGGTTCCATTAGAATCTCGACAATCGGCTTCAGATGAAGTTTCTCTACAATCAACGAGACAAAAAACAGATCCTGCTTGGGCTCATTGCAGCTTGACGACAGGGCCTAGCGGGAAGAAAATTCTCACATGTGTGCATTGTTTGAAAATTTTTAGAGGTGGTGGAATCAATAAAGTAAAGCAACACCTTGCTGGAAAACCTGGCAATGTACTATCTTGCAAGAAGGTGGACGCTGATACAAGATTCAGAATGGAGGAGAATTTGAAAGAAATTGAAAACAAGAAGAAGAAAGAGGCTGATGCATTTGAGGAAGAGCATCCTTTTGGTCCTATTGTTATGGAGTTAGATGGAGATGCTGTTAATGAAGAACAACTGCCACGAACCGAAAATCTAGCTAACATCACTCCTCCTTCCTCATCACAACCTTCCAAAAGGAGAGCAACCGACCAAATAGGTGACTACTTTGCTCCTAGAACTACTTCTGGATCTCAGCCAACTATTAAGAGTGCATTTTCTAGTAAAGAAGTTGTGCATAAAGCTGATGTTGCTATTACATCTTTTTTTTATGAAAATTGCATCCCAATTAATGCTTCAAATTCAAGTTCGTATCAACGAATGTTTGATGCAGTTGCTGCTTTTGGGCCTGGTTATAAAGCACCGAACTATCATGCTATAAGAACTAACTTGTTATCTGATATGAAAAAGAGTGTCCAGCTGTTAGTAGATCATTGTCGTAGTCTTTAGGGAGAAACCGGATGTACTATTATGGTTGATGGATGGCAAGATCAAACGAATAGGCAATTGATAAATTTTCTAGTGTATTGTCCTAGAGGAATTAGTTTTATTAGATCAATTGATGCATCAGATGTTGTGAAGGATGCAACCACACTTTGTAATTTGTTTGTTGAGTTGGTTGAGCATGTTGGCCCAAAGAATGTCGTGCATCTTGTCACAGACAACGCAACCAATTATAAAGCTGCGGGAAGGTTGCTTAATGATAAGTATCCTTATGTTTATTGGTCTCCATGTGCTGCACATTGTCTAAATTTGCTTCTAGGTGACATAGGAAAGATGGAATTAGTGTCAAGTTTAGCAAAACGTGCATCATTAATTACAAAGTTTGTTTACAATCATGGTTTCTTATTAGCTTGGTTGAGAAAGAGGGTAGGATGGTCATAAATTATACGACTTGGTCCAACTCGGTTTGCTACCACATTCATTGCATTGAATAACATTCACAAGCACCAACATCATCTTCAAGCATTGGTGACTAGCCAAACTTTTGTTGAGTCTAGATACTATAGAGACCCGAAGGCTAGGGATTTTGTTGCTGTTATCTTAGATAACAAATTTTGGAACGATGTTGGGATTGTTATCAAAATAGTTGCACCACTCATAAAACTGTTAAGGATTGTTGATGGTGATGATAGACCATCACTTCCTTATGTCTATGATGGGATGCACAGAGCAAAGAAAGCCATTAAGAGCACATTCATGAATAAGAAATCTTTGTACAAACCTTATACAAGGCTTATCAAGCAAAGATGGGATAAGCACCTTCGCCAAAAGCTACATGCTGCAGCTTATGTGTTAAATCCCGCATTTTTTTATGATGTCGAGAATCTCTCCTGCAAGCCAGAAGTTATGGCAGGATTTCTTGATGTGCTAACCGCACAAGTTGTTGGTAATCAAACGGACTTTTTGGCTGAAACAGAACTTTATCGCGAGAAGATTGGCGATTTTGGTCGTCCGTTAGCAATTAAGTCTACAAAGGGTATGCGTCCAGGTATGTAACTTCAATTAAACACCTTCTATAATTTGGAATTATGTATTTTTCAGTTTTTATTGCTTATGATTTCAATTTTCAGATATGTGGTGGAAGACTTTTGGGAATGGTGTGCCACATGTGAAATCATGGGCAATTAAAATTCTTAGTCAAACTGCTTCTTCATCCGGATGTGAAAGAAACTGGAGTGTGTTTGAAAGGATACACACAAAAAAGAGAAATAGATTGGAGCATCAAAGGTTGAATGATCTTGTATTTGTGCATTACAACTTGCGCTTGAAAAATAGGTATGTCATTCTAATGAATGATCTTTTATTTAATATATTTTGATTCTTACTTCTTACTTGGTATATATTTTCTTTTGGATAGGGCTTTCAACAAGATGCGAGCATATGATCCTATTGATTACGAGAGTATAGATGATATTGAATTTTGGATCATGGAGGAAGATACTAATTCTACCCCTATTCTTGATATTAATGAGATAGAACGTATGATCTATGATGAAGAATCAATTCCCATAATGGGTTTAGATAAAGATGATGGTAAATTTTCCTCTCTTTTTTTTTTTCATATCTTCTTTTGTGATATTATGTGATTGTGGACTTATTTAATAATTGGTGTTTATTTGTTCATGAAGAAACATCAGCTGTTGGACTTCATATGGATGGGTTGAACCTTGATTCATTTCCACAAGAGGATGTGGATAGTTACAGTGGCCATCTTTCTTTATCTTAATTTTATTGTTTTGAATTTATATTATGAACACTTGCTTTGATTATTGATTTTTAATGTAGTTGCTGCTATTGTAATGTGTAGTACTCATTATGTAATGTGATGCATTTGCTATGATTGTGATCAGATTGTCTTTATAAGTTGCAAAGTTATAAAATTATGAGTATTTTTATATTTATCATGTATATAAAAATAATATTTATTTATTTATTTATTAAACGGTTCGATTGAACGGTTCGACCATGATTCGACCGGTTGAACCAATCGAACCATGACCCGGAGGCCTCACCGGGTCGACCTCCGGTCCGGTTTTTAAAACATTGGTCGGTTGAGTTCACCAATCCTTTTTCATCTCTTTTTTATACTCTATTTATTTCTTTGCCCTCTCTCTAAAATTAAATCACTCTTTTTAACTCTAGCGCAACATTAATTCAATTTTAGAAGACTAATGATTTCAATAATTTTAGGGTTTGAAGATGATGATTAAAGATTTGGCTTCTATAAAAATTCAAGTAGCCGGGGCGTCATTAGAGAGAGATTTTTAGGTTTATTTTTTCTTTTCCTAATCTTTTGCCTTTCATCAATTAGGGAGAGATTTTTAGGTTTATTTTTCCTTTTCCTTCTATAATTGTCTTTCGTCAAGTATTACTTGCGTACTTGGGTAATTTGTCTAAGTGTAAAGTTATTTTAAATTTTAATGCTATTGAAATAGTATTAAATCTAGAAAAAAAAAATGATACTGTAGCACGGGCAACATTCTAGTGACCAATATACTAACAACCCATAATTATGCCCACTAATTAATTGTGTCCATTAATTACCGTAATCTTACTTTAGCCGTAGAATCTATTTGCCACACTTTCTCTCATTCTCCATCCACCTCTTCTCTCTTTATGCAACTGTCTTCTCTCACGCGCAACCACTCCCGTCAGCTGAAATCCTTGGTGGGAAAGTTTGAAATTATGGGAAAGTTTGGTTCTCTGAAATTTTTCAACTTTCAATGGAATCTACATATTTGCTTTGCTTTACTCATTTGATTTAAATGAAAACATAATATTGTGAAAACTGAATAATTAAATGAGCTTTTATTTAATTTCAACTTTATATATTAATTTTTTTTATTAATTAATTTAATTTAATTTAATTAATAAATCAAAATCGGTGAATAAATAAATAAATAATAAAAATAGAAAAGAAAGATATAGAATCAATTACAAATTAAGCCTTCCTTAATGAAGTAATTAAAACTATTGACCCACCACTATTTATTATAGAAATATCACTTCTTAATTATCTTGCCCAAAAATAAATGGGGATGCTTGATTTGGGATAGAGGGACTACTCTCAAAGGTATACGACAAACAAATAAAAAAGAAAATTTAATCTCTTTGCTTCTCAATTTTGAAAATGAACTAAATTATATTTATAGAGGAAATGATTTGTTTCAAATCCCAAAAGGTCTGCAAGAAATGGTTCTCTATATAAATTTCACGTATTATTTAAGAAGAAAAAAATCCAGAAAAGAAGTTGAAACGTCAGCACGTATTCAAATAAAAAAGAGAGTATAAGCCATTGGAGTTCTGAAAAGAAATGAAAATGCAACCAAAATTAAAATATTATTGAATGAGGAGATAAGTCATTTGAGTAGGAATTATTTTTGAGAAACTTGTTCTGCGTTGATAATAGATAAGAGACAATAATGCAGCGTAACTTAATCTAAAAGAGAACAAATAAAAATGTAAGGGTGCCCCCAATGGTTGGCTATTTAGCCAAAATAGTTGAGTATTGTCGACTACTCCCTCTATCCCATCTAAATTGTTTACATGGTTTGGCACATAGATCAGTGCAATAGAGATAAGGAATTTTAAAATGGTAATATTAATTGTGAGATAAATGTTTTATTGTTTTAGGTAAGTGGACAATTATATGGGACGTCCCAATACGGAAATATGGACAATTAGAGAGGGACAGGGGAGTATTAACCATTAAGGAAAAGAATAAAAGTTGGCAGTTAATACCTCTACTTTCACCCACAAGAGTTGAGCTATTGAATTTTAAGTGCAATAGATTGACACATGCATGATGCGTGGAGTACAATTACTCTATTATTGGTGGGTGAATTACACGGTTCAGTGGTGAGAGTGAGTTTTTATATTTTAGTTTATAATAACCCTTCCACAACTGCATGTTTTTACATTGATATTTTTTTTTTAATTTTTTAAAAATTTATTATAGCCGTTTAGAAACTTATCAATTTATGCTATTTCAATTTTAATTATGTAAGCTTAAGTAGTAATTTAAAATTATATAATTTAAATTATAAATTTTCTAATTATGTAATTTAAAATTTTCTAATGTAATTTATGTTTTATTATATTCCAAAAAAAAATCATAATATATAACATTATTTATCTTCATATTAAATATGATATGAATAAAAAACTGTTAGGATATTAGGTTAAGGGGAACTTTGAATCAAAGTTACAAGTACAATTTATTTTGATTTGATTCCAAAACCCTTATAGAAATTTCTCTTATTATTTTTGATGGTATAGAAATCACATTTTGTATTTTTTTCAATGTATTAGAAAAGCTTGCATGTTAGGAAGCTCTATCTTTTTAAGCGTGTATTTTGAAGCAGTGCAAAGTTGGAAAACGTCAGTGTTGAAAATTGCAAGTCAAAGTCTCGCAGTGTGAAGACGAGAGCTCTCAACATAGGAAGTTCAGAGCATGCCGATACTTAAAGTATAAAGCAAACACTTTCTAGTCTGTCAGACTTAAAGCGTCTCTATCTTAAAGTCGCTCGTAAAGTGTATGTGCAATCAAAGCCAAAAGTTGACTCCACTCGGTTTGAATTTCAAACTTGATACGAAAATCATGATCTCTTCCGTACATATCATTAAATGCGCCGCACTGTCATAGTCCACGTGTCAAAGCGAGATTGCACAACAGAAAGTAAATACAGAAGAAGTCACGGAAAGGTATTACAAGTCATACCTATAACAACCGCCTCTGTACTAGGGTTTCCATAAATTAAGGAAGTGACATCCCCTAGTACTGACACTCTGAAAAATACCTGACATTAATGCGACTTCTCCGGGCAAGTGAGAAGCACGCGTCGCTTGTCTCTAACCTGAAGTAGGATTTATCATACTATAAATAGAAGGAGCTGAACACACAAATGTTACACACGCACAAGCAATCAAACTCTTTGCAAGAACTCAAGCATTCAAGCACTCAAATTTCTCTTAAGTTCTTCGTTCATATTTCCTTTAGTGTGTCCTTAAGAAAACCATATTTTTCTTAAATTTTGCAGCAACTCCTTAATCTGAGTTTAACCGATTTCATCCAAAACCTAATCTCGAGAATCCTTAAACTTTCTTGTGATTTTCACAAAAAAGGATTCTCACTTTAATACGGAAAAACAAATCCCAAAACCAAATCTATTCTCACTTTAATACGAAAAACAAACCTCAAAACCAAGTTTATTGTTCTTAGATTGAGTTGTAAGGCTTAAGTTTGCATACTTAAGTTGAAGGTCTTCGATTTCATAGAAGGTTGTTTGTTGTAGGCCTCTCGAGAGCCCGTGATCTCTTGAGGATTTAGATTCAATTCGTTATTGTCTCTAAGTCACTTCCTCTTGGAAGTATAAAATAATGAGTACCAGTGAAGATATTCATCTCGTCGTGGATAAGAGTGGATGTAGGAGGGTTTTTCTTCGAACCACTATAAACTCTTGGTGTGCTTTACTTTCTGTCTTTAAAACTTTGATTTATCATATTTGTACACCACGCTCTAAACAACTAAAACTGGTTTTACAAGTTTAACTTTTCAAGTTCTTAAAGTCTCACCACATTCCGCACAACACTCACTCAAAACAAGAAGCTTTGAAAGTCTCAACAACCTTCAAAGCATCTACTTTGATCAAAGGACGAAAAATGAATAAAAAAAGTTAAACACTTCATTACACGCGTATTCACCCCCCTACGCATGTGAATCATTTTCGGGACCAACAAAAACAATTATAGTACATTGTTACTGTGAAAGCAAGACTCCAAAGTTGTTAGGAGAGTGATGAGTTAGCAATAGTTAGTTGTAGGTCACGTCATTAGCTCATGTATGAGAGAGGCAGTTAAAACACTGTATAAGTAGCAGCTCTACCTACTTTTGTACTCAGTTTTGTTATCTAATGAAGAAAATATCTTTTGCTTTTACTACTTTTAACATGGTATCATTCGTTGTGGTTGAGATCTAGATCTAGATCTAGGGTTTTGATTTCCGGCATTTCTATCACTAGAATTTTCGCGATGTTTTTGGTTGTTTTGCTGCTACTTCTTGCTATTTCTCTTCACCGACAATGGAATCTCGATCCCACACTGCTTCCGCCACTATTCTTGCGTAATTTCATCCGATCATTCTCAAGCTCGATCGTCATAATTACGCCTTCTGGCGTGCACATGTGCTTTCAACAATTCGTGCTCATGCCTTTGATGAGTTCATTACTCCCACTGCTATGCCACCAGTCTCCGTTCCTTCCATCGCAATCTGGAGCTCAACCTCGTCCAAATCCAGAATATTCGATCTGGATTCGTTGCGACCAATTTCTTCTTAGCTGGATGCTCGCGTCGATCAGTGACTCCATGCTTGGACATGTGATTCACTGCACTTCAGCGCGTGATGTGTGGCTTGCACTTGAGCGCTTGTTCTTTTCTCTACTCTACAAGCAATCAGTCCAGATTATAACTTCTTGAAAGTGTTTGGCTGTGCTTGTTTCCCATTCCTCAAACCATATAACAAGTCAAAACTTCAATATAAATCTTCTAAGTGCTTATTCCTTGGGTACAGCAACACACATAGAGGCTACAAGTGTCTTCATCCATCTGGCAGACTCTATATATCTGATACAATTCATAAAAGCTTCTACTATACGGTTCATGTTCTCTTTAGCTGCTACTAAGGGCTGGATTGTGCAGCAGCTTGGCATAAACAATGCTTTCACAACCTACATGTTTTAAAGATAAACATCATCCAAATGATGTGTGCAAGCTCAAGAAGTCTATTTATGGGCTAAAGCAGGCCCCTAGAGCCTGATATGATACTTTGACAGGATCTCTCATTGATCTAGGCTTCAAGAGGTGTACCTCTGACTTTTCCTTGTTCTTTACGAACTCTTCTTCTGGTTTATTGATGATTTTGATATATGTTGATGACATATTAGTAACTGGAGATGATTTTGTGGAAGTGCTACATATCATAGACTTGATGAAGTCTAGGTTTAAACTGAAACATCTAGGGAAAGTGAATTACTTCTTGGGAATTGAGGTCAAAGCTTCAGAGGATGGTTTTGTGCTCTGTACAACAGATGTATCTTGATGATCTTCTTCACAAAACTAGTATGGAAGGCTATCATTCTTGCAACACTCCAATGGTGGTTAACACAAAGTTATCAAAATATTTTGGAGCACTACAAAAAAAAAACAGCAAAATGCAACGATTTTTTTTGTTGCAAAAGGTTATATTTTCGTCATAATAGGTTATTTGTGAGGGAAAAAAATCATCACAGGGTCGTCATATTAGGGTCCTCGCATATGATATAATGTGAGAAAAATGTAGTTTCCTCACATATGACATAATGTGAGGGGAAAAAATCGTCACAATAGCCCTATTTTTTTTGTCACATAAACTCATTATATGTTACGAAAAAAATCCTCACAATTATCTTACTTTTGTCACAAAAAGTCATAGTTATCACAAGCTATACATCCTTGTATTCTTGCACTAACACCTCTGATTATGTACACTATTATGTATGGTGTTCCAAACCTTGCAGAGTGACAAAATTTTCACTCAAATTCACATGTTTTCAAACAATAATATACTAAAATTCATCCCGCGCCATATTGCACTAGTTGTTGTTTCCTCTTTGCCTCTTTCCCCTGTTGTTTTTTCTTTCACCAGATTTGCATCTGTTGCTAGAAAATCTGTGATTCACTAACCACAAGTACGTTACCTTCACATTTTCTTGATTTGATCAATAAAGCTACCAAATTAAAGAAGCAAATCAACCAATGATATTACTAGAAAGCTGACATCTAATCTTACTAGATATATGAACATATGAAGCTGAAAGGAACAAAGAACTTGTAAGAAATTCAAGCTAAGCTATGAAGGATAAGGAGAGTTCTAAAAGATATATTGAATGCTGAAAACTTACATTATCATCTCTGGTGATAGTTTTGATCCCATAGAGAAAGCTAATCCTGCCACCATCATATATTATCCAGCAATCAACAGATCATAACTCAGAAACAACTTTAAAACAAGACTAGGAAGACATTCAAGGATTCATGAGCTCTTATCCTACAACTTTTAACCAAATAAATTAGAGGCGGGAGCAATTCCAGAACGAGAAAGCTTGTCTAAACCTCTACTGTACAGGAGCACTATTGGTGCTCGTCAATACTTGACACTTACAAGGCCGGATATAGCATTCAGTGTGAACAAACTCAGTCAATTTCTTCATGCACCAAGTGAAGATCATTGGAGTGCTTGTAAACGCTTGCTTAGATATCTAAAATGAACTGCTACTCTTGGGTTAAAGTTCACTGCATTCTCTTCCACTTGCCTTGAAGCTTTTGCAGATGCTGATTGGGCCGGATGTCAGGATAATCGGCGGTCAACTGGCGGCCACTGCATTTTCTTTGGATCAAATCTCATTATATGGAACTCCAAGAAGCAAGATGTGTCTCGCAGCAGTGCAGAGTCGATATCGATGATGGCTAATGCAACTTCTGACTTGCTGTGGCTGCATTCTCTATGCAAAGAACTTGGTATATCTACTTCTACACCTCACCAGTTATGGTGTGATAATATTAGTGCAGTTGCACTCGCTTCCAACCCAGCTTTTCACGCACGTGCTAAACATATTGAGGTAGACGCGCACTTCATTCGAGAGAAAGTTTTATCTCGGTTTATTGATGTTGGACATGTCGCTGGATCGGAGCATGTGGCCGACATTTTTACGAAGCCTTTGAGTGCAGATCGGTTTCGTGAGTTATGTGAAAGATTATGCATGCTTGATAGTACTGCTGGTTAGTTTTTCTTGTTAGTATAGCTCGTGCGTGGATTGGTTTGGTTTATGTGGGGGTGTGTTAGTGTAAACACAAGACTCCAAAGTTGTTAGGAGAGTGATGAGTCAGCAATAGTTAGTTGTAGGTCACGTGATTAGCTCGTGCATGAGAGAGGCGGTTTACACACTGTATAAGTAGCAGTTCTACCTACTTTTGTACTCAGTTTTGTTTTCTAATGAAGAAAATGATATCTTTTGCTTTTACTACTTTTAACATACATACATAAATACATATTTAGTTGTTAGTGTATACTATATATAAACAAAGTACGAGGGTTATTTTCGTAATTTACTATATTCAGTTTCAGTGAATGTATGAAAGATTTCTGCTAATATCTCTTCAATCGGCGGCCATGAGTAGGGCTGAGCATAACCGAACCGGAACCAAACAACCGAACCAGACTGTTTCGGACGATTTTGGTCGGCCAAAAAATAAGAACGGTCAGTTTTGATTGGTGAATACAAAATCAAAATTTAATTTGGCCGGTCACGGTTTTTGTTATATAAGTTCGGTGCCGACCGAAAAACCAAACTATAGCTAATACAATTTTAATTTTTAATTTTATATTTAAGAATTATGAGTTTATAACCAAAATAGATATAGGTTTACTTTATAACTACATTTATTAATTTCTATTCCACAGCAGTCTTATGCTAGATTCGGAACTTTGCATTTTTTATGTTCATTGGTGAATTATATTATAATTCCTTAGCTGTCTATGGTCATTTTACATATTCTTGAGTAAAAATATGTTATGATTGGATAGTAGTTAGTAGCGTGACTACATTTTGAATGAATCAATAGAACATATAGAATAATTAGAGAAGAAAACAGGGGGAAAAATGTATTTTGCATCAATCATTCGGTTTGGCCAAAACCCAACCGAAACCGACCGACGATTTTTGGCCGGTTGAGTACAATCACTTTGGCTGGTTAGGCTATAATTTTTAATTTTTTCAGTTATCGGTTAAATCGGTTTTGACCGATTTTTGGCCGAACTGGCCGTATGCTTAGCCCTAGCCACGAGAAACCTTTTCCCAACCGGCTCGTCTTTAATACTCCTACAAAATCTCCAAATTCTACATATTTTGCAAAAAACACGTATTGATGGTGGCGTGCTGGAATGATTTCACACATCGGATAGCAAAATAAAAGTCAAATTATTGTCGGTATTATCTTCTCTTTATCCTCTATATTTAATTAATATTACCGAGTTCTTTTTTTTGGGGGGGACTTCAAACATCGAATGTGTATACATGTGTAATTTTAATCTATTCCTATCTTTAACATTGTGGAATTCATGGTGTTACTGCTTTCCGTTAGATATTTTTATTACTACTATGTTTTATCAGATTTTCTGTGCTTTGCCTGCCTTCGCAATGTTCTCGAGATAGTTCTTTAACGGAGTGCCTCTTTATAATTTATGAGTCCATCTTTTGCAATTGTGCATATTGATTTTTATAGAATTTAATAATTATTAGTAGTATTTATAGATTTGACACTAAATAAGAGAAATATAAATCTTTGTGATTTTGCGTCATAGGTATCTTCACAATTATAAGATTTTTGGCCATGATAAGAACCAATTAGACCTTGATCGTTCTTCATATGGTATAAATATTGAAAACGGTATAAACTAAAATCTCTCTATATATATATATAATATTAATAAATATAGATAACTAACGAATTTGGAGGAAATGGATAAAGAAAGCATATTGTTATTTGAATTTAATTATTGTCATTGATATATGCTTTACATTCAATGATACATTTGTGTGTATAGATAGATATATGTATAATTTAAATATAGTAATGGATAGATGTGGTAGAGAATGAAGAAAGTTGAGAGTCGTAGAATGGATCGATGCTCTCTAAAGCACAGGTTTTTATAAGTACTTAAGATTACTGATTACTGTTTATGCTCAAATATTTTTCTTACAAGGTTTATGATTTTTATTTGTTTGTGAAATAGATATGATTTTTTTTTTTTGTGAAATAGATATGATTTGTTGGTAATATTTTTCTTTAGTAAATGAAAGGATGTCGATTGATTAGCACATGCAAAGTAGAACTTGGTTTGTTATTACAATGAGTAATATTTTGCATAACCTGCAAAATTGGAGTAACCGTGGCTACTTGCGAAGGAAAAAGAGAGTTGCAACTGATCCATGCTTATACAACTAATAATTTTTGGATCTTTAAGTGAAGAGGATGTCTACTCGAGTAAGCCTTATTTACATTTAGAAAATAAATATTAAGAATGTAGAAGAAGAATATTTTTATTTTTGTTTGTATGTTTCTAGTGTAGTTGCTAGTTGCTAGATATTTTCCTATTCACGTTTTTTTCCCTTTAGTATAAATAGGTTTTCTATTGTAATTTGGGAACACACTTTTTCACAATGTAGTTAATGAAGAATTTGCCCTAATTTCACTCCTCTCTTCTCCGCCTCTATCTCTCTTTTCCTCTCTGCTTAATTTCTTTTGTCTGCAAAATTATGCTCAATCCAGATTTTCAACATGGTATCAAGAGCCTAGGTTGCCCGCTGTGTCCTTCTCATCAATCTTTCCTTTAGTTTTCTAGATCTCTCCATCAATCGGCGTTGGATTTTCGATCTGTAACAATTCTTCGGAGATGTTGTAGCTGTTGCTGCATTTTCTCTGTTTTCTCCATCAGGTTTCTCTCCATCTTCTCAGTTTTGTTTTTCATTCCTTTCTCCGGTTGTAATCGCGAGTTGCGATATTGTTGTTTCTGTGGTTTAAGGTTTTGATCTCTTTCTCTTTCTCTGATTCTGCTGCGATTGGGCATCTTCTTCATCTACGGTCTTTTTCATAATATTCAAGTTTCTCTAATGGAGTTTGGGTTTGATTTCTCTACAATTTATCTCTTGCAATTCATCAATCGATTCTTCTCTTTTGTCTAATTTCTTCATAGTAGATCTCGTCAGTTCCTAAGGTTTTCTCTAATTCACCTCTGCTTCTCTTAGGAATTGAATCGCTATGGTATTATCTCTCTCTGTCTCATGTTTCGCAAGGTGCTAGTTCCGATTTCTCTATGTTTTTGCTAGTTCGGTTTTACCGATTATTTCTCTCTGAATTGATGTGATTCGATTTCTCTATGTCTTCAATTTTGTGTGTGGCAAATTCTGATTTATCTCTTCTCATGAGTTTGCGAGTTGCAGCTCAGTTTTTCTTCCCGAGTCAATCGGTTTGATGTTTGTTCTCTCCGAACCATTGGTTTCGGATGATTTTTCTATGATCTAAGATCATCTCTCTTAATTTGTCTATTTTCAACCTATGATTGGTTGTTTTCTCATCTCTCTATTTATGAATCTTCTATGATTCAAGTCTGTCTCTCTCTTTCCAAATTTGTGAGTTGCAAATTTTGGCTCTCAAAATCGCGAGTTGCGATATCTCATTTTTTTGGTTCGAGTGTTAGTTTCTGATCTCCGTTATTTAGAGTTTTGGTCTCTCAATTTGTTGATGGTCTCTCGTTTGTGTTGATCATGAGTTATGAACTCGGGTTTGTGTGTAGTCTAAGTTGGTTTGTCCTTTGTGTTGGTGCAGTGCTATAGTAATCTGTTTTGAAGATCCAAATATCTTCATATTGTGATTTATGATCTATGATCATTTGTTGTTTGAGTTTGTATTTAGTAGTTGAATTTCCTATAATATTGCAACTTTGATGGTGAGCGGGAGTATAGCTTATGTGCTCTATCCTGTAATGAGTTTGTGGTGGTGGCGTGAAAGGTTGATGTATTGAGTTCAGGTTTCTCCATATCTTCTCATAGTGATATTGATCAAATTTGAGGTTCTATTTCCACTGTTTGTTGTTTTGGAGCTATGATTTACTCACATGGCTGAGTCTTGTGAAAGTTTGATGGTTTGTTGGTGTTGGTTTGGAAAATCTTAGGCCTATTGTTGGTTAGGGCTGGGGAAAAATACTGAAAAACCAGTATACCGCTCATACCGTATCGAAAAATTATCGAAAATACCGTAATTAAGGTATACCGAAATATTCGGTAAGGTATCATACCGTACCGTAAAACTAAGGTAAGGTAAAGGTATATACCGTTGTATACCGTACCGTAAAACTATTTATATTTTATATTCAACATTTTGTTTTCGGAATAATTACGGATATGAAAAAGTTATTATTCTCTCATTCTCTCTCTTTTCTAACTTCCTCTCTACAATTTAGGTTCATTTGGTTCATTATTTTACAAAACACACATTAAATCTACACAAATCTACAAGGGCCTTTTACAGATGCAAACTTTTGTATTTTTTAGTTTTGTTTTCAACTACTTATTGTTTAAATATTACTCTTTCCGCCCCAAATCAATCGTCTCACTGTATTATTTTATGTCTCACATATATTCAAAATATGGGATGATTGATTTTGGACGGAAGGAGTATTTGATAAGATGTGAATAATGTTGGAATTTAATCTTTGTATGGTATTTTAAGGTATACCGACTTCATACCGAAACTAAGGTATACCGACTTAAGGTATACCGAAAGTAACAGTAAGGTAATTGTATGGAATTTAGCATCCGCAATTTAAGGTAAGGTACAAGGTATGACGAAAAAGTGAAGGTATACTGTACCGACTCACCCCTATTGTTGGTTGTTTATCAAGGTGCCCTCACTTGTTGTTTGAGTTTGTATCTTATAGTTGAATGGCCTCTAGCTTTGCAACCTTGATGTTCTGCAGCTCTCAACTCCCATTTTACTATTTTTTGGAGTATTTGCATTGGACATTTGGATGGAATTTCAAGCCTTCTCTTCATAGTTGCATTTGTGTTGTTCAAGATGGTCTCCATTGCTTGGTTCCCATCTTGAGGGGGAGTATTAAGAATGTAGAAGAAGAATATTTTTATTTTTGTTTGTATGTTTCTAGTGTAGTTGCTAGTCGCTAGATATTTTCCTATTCACGTTTTTTTTTTCCTTTAGTATAAATAGGTTTTCTATTGTAATTTGGGAACACACTTTTTCACAATGTAGTTAATGAAGAATTTGCCCTAATTTCACTCATCTCTTCTCCGCCTCTATCTCTCTTTTCCTCTCTGCTTAATTTCTTTTGTCTGCAAAATTATGCTCAATCCAGATTTTTAACAATAAATTTGTCATTGAACAAAGATTTAAAGAATTTATGTTATATACTTACATTAGTATCATTAAACATTTTAGACTTTAAACGGTTTGTGAACTTACAATCCAAATTTTGGTCGTGAACTCGAGCTTAAAATTAAATGTGTATTATATCACTCTGTAAAATGAATTAATATAACTCTATTAAAGTAATTGAACAATCTGCTCTTTACGTTCAGAAGAATAAACGATATTAGTGGATCTTTAAAATTTGGTTGTTGATTTAAGCTTGAGTTAAATTATTATTCTCTCAAGAATCATATCATCATCCAAAATCACCGCTTATAAAGTATATTAATATCAACTAGAGCTATCCTATCGTTAGAACAAAATGAATAAAGGATTCATGAAGTAGTCGTCAAAATGGTGAAAACGAATGGCTTTATGAGCAATTACTAACAAAACAAATTTCTAAGACCTAAGTAATATTTAATAATTAAACATATAAGACATGCTTATGGTGTTAACAAATACTCCTTATTTAGAAAAAATATCCCAATTTTATATTTGCACGACATCTCTCAGCATATATACGTATTATTTTGTTATGTTTTGATATGATCAAACTCTAAAACTCATTTATGATTCATGATCATAAATATAAAAGAGTGAGTTATGTAGTATAATTTTGGTATAATCTATAAAATATTATTTTCGAGCATCACTCGGGTAAATGTAATGTTCTAATTTAAAAGTTAAAAGTTGGGTTTATTATTAAAGATCGTGGGTATTAAAAGTTGTTGGGTATTGAAAATTGACGGGACAACCTAAATAGTTGGATTACTGGGTATATGATTGGAGCACCCTAAAGTAAAAATATAAGGCTCCAACTATGTCTCACTACAAAAATGCAACGTGCTAAAGTCCCATGTTTTCTCACATGTAAATAGTTGCCATTTTACAAAGATCCATCATACTCCATCAAAGTCTCTTTATATTTGGTATAAATGCAACTTGCTAAATATCCACTGCTAAATCATCAATATGTTATAAAAAGAAGTTGCATAAATGCAACAGAAAAGTGGTATCACTTTGATTCCTCAAGTCTGGAGCTGCAGTCCAAACTCATTCACAATCTGAAGAAACAATCAAGTCAGTTGTGGAAATAATGACAAACAACTCAGACGAATGATTGCTAAGTAAATGATTAGACCATGCCTTTGGTTGTGGAGGCCGTCGCGTTGTTCTTCATGGAGTCTTGGCTCCATCTCCTATTCCTTCAACGGTGTCTCATCAACAGTTAATTCCGTCTCGTTGAGATTTCATCATGAACATGCGCTATTTTTTCTCAACAATTCTATGCTTTTAGCAATGGTTGAGCCAGCAGTACCAACGAAGCCTAGAGAAGCACAGCTGCATATAGTTTCTTCCACATATAATAATACATCGGGTAAAGACAGAGGACTGCATTGCCTCTCTTTTCCATCAAAATTGCTGGGAAAGGATTGAAGCTTCAAACCGTTTGCTGCATCTGCGAGTTCTTTACCAGTTTGAGCAACTAATTCTTCGTCTTCTCTGAGAACAAACAGCTTAAAAGCATCCGAGTCTTTTTCACGGTCTCCCAGATAAGTTCCACTCCACTTAGTCCGAGGAAGATCAGTCATTATGAATACGTGAATCGGGAGAGAACCATTTTGTTTCAACGAATCTAGAGTTTGCTTCAATTCTCTGAAAGTACTTTCCCAGTGATTCTTGAATTGACCATCTAATAACCGAAGCTGTGCACAGAGAGATGGAACGCTTATTCTGTTGTGCAAAATTCTTCCCAGCATTCAAGATTTCGGACACAAATGGAAGATATTCAATCTTCTGAATCAGCAACTGTATCCTTTGATCTCTTGGAGCTCCATGGATGTCAACATGCGATTCAGAGCCCTTGTATAGTGCAGAAAATAGGCTCCCGAGGGCCAGAACAGTGGCTGATCCAGCTGTAGAACTGGGACCTAAGGCCCTAAAGACATCTTTCCTTGTCCTCGAAAACGAAATCTTCCTTTTCTTCTTGAGTTCGTCGTCAGCTTGAAATGAATCCAAAACCCCATCATCATCTGCTTGATATGTCCATACTGTTTTTCTGCAATCTTCTTGGGAAGCAAATAAACAAGCACCCACATTGCCATCGTATCCAGATAGAAACGATCCACATTGTTTTAGCTTCTCGAGCAATGAAGAATGCATACTCGAGTCTGAAGCACAAGCCAAATTGAGATTCACATCACACCAATTCGACACAAAAACTCTGAAATCTATAATTCTGACAGCTGAATTGGATACTAGAGATGAAAGATCAACTATATCTGCCATGGATAAGTACCTGCATCCATTTAGAGAAGGAGAACACCTCAATGCCATGTAAAAGTCGGGGAGTTTAAGCACCAATCAAGAACATTTTCATTAGATACAAATGAGCATGTGCATGTGCATGTGCTTATGAAGTAGTAGGCGATGGAACATAGTTTGCATTCTAAGATCTCGAATTCAAAATACCATAATCTGATTCCTCAACATTTGAAGTAACTAATCACAAATCAAACTAAATAACCAGATATAAATGATCAAGTAAGACATATTTCCTTACTGGATTCTATAAAACTAAGAAACTAGGGCAAATTAAAAAAATCATCTAAGGAACTGAACTTGCCTGCGATCACGGATAAGCTGAATACTGTGGTTCCACACTCTGAATCTCAACTCATTCGGATCCAAAACCCTAAATTTGGGGCAACTCCCGAGGACGACGGCGTGGTGATCCAGAACAGGCGGCACAACCAGCGTCCGATTCAGAATGGCGGCCATTAAAATGGCGTTCTTGGACTCGGAGAGCTGGTTGCTGAACCCGCTGTGGGGCGCGTACCAGAGGAACTTCTCTCCCGGAGAAGCGGCGGAGTTGGCACATCGCCGCCCTAGGAATCCCCGGGCAGGGCGTGCGTCTCGGGAAAGTGGGAAGATGGAAGGAGAATTGAGGATTCGCGAGGATATGAAGAGAGCGATTACAGTAAAGGCGGCGAAAAGGAGTCGTGTTCTGTAACTGCGGAGAACTGTGGGCCTCCTTTTCAATTTCCCGGCGACCCCGCCGCCGTGATTGTGGCTGATTTCCATCTATTCATGATTTTGATTGCGTAACTGTATTCGAAGTTAATAATATCACGATCGGACAACCGCAATCACAAACAGACAAGCAGTGCCAGAGCCAAAAATATAACATGAAGGGCGTTAAAATAAAAAAATTATAGTGAGTTAAAAAAAATCTACAAAAAAAATATTTTATAAGAGTATTTTTTTTTAATTTTTTTTTTTTGGGTGGAAAGTGCTAGTGCTCCCTCCAGCACTCATCTTTCTCTACCCCCTGCACACAAGCAAGTCTCAAGTCAGGTGCACTTATATACCAGCTAATCTTGTTTGTTAATTCATGAGCATAACTCAGATGCATACATGACCAAGAATACATGAGTATATCTTACTTGTGAATTTTTGTTTGTGTATTCTTAAAACAAGATGCAAAGAACGTAGAGGCGGGCAAGATGCATTGACGAGGGATCAATTTTAGGCCATACCGACGCACATGACATTATTAGGTTCGAATTTTAGGCCAGGTGTTACATGTACTTTATATATGTCCCGTTTCATTTGACCTGTTTGTATATTTTATGTTTATATATATAGACCAAATGGAGTAGGACATATAAATTTAGGGCTGTCGAAACGGTACCGGTACTTCGGGAAAACCGGTACCGAACCGGGTACCGAGTACCGAGTACCGATTTTTCGGTATACGGTACAGTACTCGGTACCAGATATTTCACTATTTTCGGTACCGGGAATACCGGTACCGAAATATATTTATTAATTAATTAAATATTTTATTTTATTTCTATTTTCTAAAATTGAATTTCATAATACCTAAACTAAGTAAAATTAAATAAAATTTTATTTCTATTTTCTAAAATTGAATTTCTTAATACCTAAACTAAGTAAAATTAAATAATATTTTATTGTATTTCTATTTTGGATTGTAAATTTAGATTGTGGATTTGTGATTGTGTTTTATTAGTTTATAATAATTTAGATTATTATTGGTATTGAAAGTTTGAATTTGTTGAACACCATAAGAAATTAAAAAAAAAAAGTAAGATTTTTTTTTTTAAATTTCGGTAATTTGTTCGGGAATACCGGTACCGAACCGTTCGGTACCCGGGTACCCGAATTAATAATTCGGTACGGTACCGGTACCCAGAAATCTGGGTATTTCGGTACCCAGGGTACCGAATTTTCGGTACGGGAGTACCGGTACCGTACCGATCGACACCCCTATATAAATTGCATTTAATGTGCCACCGATGATATGACAATATGACGTCAATGATTTGTCCTTTTAGGATTTAATAATTTTTTGATAAGGTTTAGTTTTTTTGTAGAATTTATTTTTATAAGGTATATTAAAAATAATTTTCCTTAAAATAGTATAACAATTTCACGTCAGCCATAAGCCCATTAAATATATCAAATCACTCATAAATAAGTTATTAATCGACAAACTTATTTAAAAAAAGAATAGTTAGGCGACCAAAAGTAAATATAAAATTTCCCTAAGAAACTAAGTAAATATAAAATCGTTTCCAAATTCAAAATTGCACTACATGCTCTGTACGACTCAAGTAGGGATAGGTGTATCAAAACGTGATTTAGAGTTTTTTTATTAGTCCCTAGTGCAATTAGATTATGATCGCTAGAACACATCATTAATAACGCATTAATGGCGTAATAGTAAATGATAGTTTGACCTAAAAAACAAGAGGGTAGTTAGAAGAGCAATTATGTCATTTCATTTGGATTTTTTTTTTTCCAAGATTATAATTGAAATAAAAAGTACTTACAATACATTTTTGCCATTTTCACACATAAAAAAAAAATAAAAAAAAAACCTTGAAATTTCAAAATCATTATGCGTAAAATAAAATAAAAAAAGTTAAATCGGTGTTGTTTATATGTAAAAAGGGGTACCATTATTTTCTTTTTTAGGGCCAAAACGAAAGGGGCTACCTATTCTTTTGAATCAAATGTACAAAGAGACGAAACCTCTTTATCTCCACTACGTAGGAAGGCTAAAAAAAGTGAAACAATAGTCATGTGTCAATTTTTGTTTTTCTTTTGAGATGTTATAATACTTTTAATTTTGAAAATTATACAAAATATATAAGCCTCTCACACGCACGCACACAATTTAATCTAATTTTCTATAATTATTTTTGTGATTCAACATACAAAATGCTATAGACACGATATTTTTTATATCAAATTTGCAAGGATTTCCAATATTTATATATGTACTCCCTCCGTTATTTTCGACTTGGCTCATTTTCCATTTTAGGTTGTTTTTTTTTACTTATCTCATTTCTTTTTTTAGTCCAACAAACACTACCTTTATCCCTAACACTACATTTATCTCTAATTCACCCACACTCATTAGGGATGTCAATCGGGTCAACCCAAGCAGGTTCGGGTCAGCTCTGTCGGGTTTCGGGTTATTTGGTTCGGGTTGAATCGGGTTGAGTTTTTTTCGGGCTAGAAATTTTCAACCCTAACCCTAAACTTCGGGACTCGGGCTAGCCCGTCGGGCCAAGAAATTGAAGATTTTTTTTTATAACCATAATTTTATAAAAATAAATAAATCATGTTATACCATCGAAGTCACTTTATTTCATATTATGTTACTTTAACTTGCATAATATAATAAGTAGCTCCATGAGATGTGAAGATATTTTTCTTTTAATGATTATATTAATTATTTTTTATTATGTGGTGAAATACAAAATAGAGAAAATATTATGATGAATACAACTTAGCATAGAATATTGTAATATTTTTCACAAGTATTTGAATCAAACATAAATTTTAATATTTGAAACAAAGTGATAAAAATCAACACTTAATTAATGAAACTTTCGGGTTATCGGGCCAACCTGCCAAGTTTCCGGGCTAGTCCTATCGGGTTTCGGGCTATTCGGTTCGGGCCATTCGGGTTGAAATTTTTTTCGAGTTAGAAATATTCAACCCTAACCCGCTTTTGGCTCGGGTTACTCGGGTCAACCCGCTGGTTACGAGCTAAATTGACATCCCTAACACTCGTTATAATATGTGGGCACCACATATTAATTTTTTTATTTTAATTTATGTGCCCAAAAAGATGAGTTAAGTCAAAAATTACAGAGGGAGTAGAACTATTGACACAAATTACTCCCTCCGTCCCAGACCACTTGACCTGTTTCTTTTCGGCACGAGATTTAAGAAGTGTTGGTTTAGAGAAAGGAGGAGATGTGTTAAGGCACTTATTGTTTCTATTTTTGGGAAACAGACCTATTCGTATGGGACGACCCGAATAGGAAAGCAAGCCAAGTGGTTTGGGACGGAGAGAGTTTTAATCTAAAGAAATTTATTGATGAGAGAGGACAAGTATTGTACTTCTGGGTTTCAGACAATAATACTCTCCATAATTCATGAGCAAGAATTTTGAAAATCCTATACGATTTTTTTTTTACTCGAGTTGACGCCATGACCTTTTTTTCTCTCCATAATCTAATTTTAAAAAATTCGAATATGCAATTAAATTTATAACATAACGGCGGTTACCAAAATTAATATAATTAAATAAAGAAGAAACTGGTGCGTGTATTTTAATTAAAATAAAAATAAAAAGGAAAAATAAAAATTAAATCTGGGATCGCACTCCACTACATAAAGCTCCACCCCACCACCCCTCGCCCAGCCTTGTCTCACAATGGCGGGTCTCCGGCCTCAACCACCGTCCTCCGCCGCCACCAACCCCTCCTTCACGGCCAAACTCATACTCCTCCTCACCCTCCTCCCCCTCTCCCTCGCCTTCTTCGCCTTCCTCCTCCAATGGCGCGGCGGCGGTGTCGATGATCCCATCTCCCGATGGTCTCCCGACGAATCTCACAAGTTCCCCGGCATGGACTCTTCCCCTCTCGCCACCGTTGGCCACTCATCCTCACACTCCTCCGATTGCTCCACGCTCTTTGGCCACTCCTCCACGGCCTCATTTCCGTACTTCAGGGACTGGAAGTTCAAGTTTCACGCCGATCTTAAGCCCAAGGTTTTTGTTTTTCGATTTTGTTTGTTTCCTTTTTTGGATGGGTTTTCGGTTGATCTACTTGTGGGGGTTTCGATTTATGTTCACCTGCAATGTTCTTTTGTTTTTGTTTTTTTTTTTCCTTTTTCTTCTGAGATGGCGGATTTCATTGTGATTTGGACTTTTAGGGATAGTTTTTAAGTTTTTGACGTCACAGTCTTCTAGAACACACTGTATTGAATGAGAGCTCCTGATTGATTCGATTACTTTTGGCACAAATTATATGCCTTTGAAACATTTCTTTCATTGCATCTTGGATCATTTGCTATAATATATTTGCAATTATGTATTTTATGCAAAATTGATATCCAGAGTTTCTTAATTTCGCGTATAGATTGAAAAGTCATCAAAAGATACAATTATACATGATTTAACTTGCTTAATTAATTGTTTAATTTGTTCCAAAGGTTTTCTCACGCCATTTGGAGCAGTTGAATTTGATGTTAATTGCAGTTTTGATGGTGGAACTGTGGCATTATATGTCAACAAAAGTTACAGGATTCCTAGTGAAACTGTACTAATGCACTCTGTTTAGATTTAGAGTTGAAATTATCTTAAAGTAGGATTCAATTGAGATGTAGTTTACCTAAATTTTTACACTTCATAATTGATTGTGTGTGACCATATTTCTGTCCGATCTTAGCGTATTTATAGTTGAAATTATCTCCTTATCTGTTCATTATTTATTGTACACAGATATGCATTACAACAAGTACATCTGCTGGATTGGAGCAGATTCTGCCATGGATGTTTTATCATAAAGTTATTGGAGTGTCGACCTTTTTCCTATTTGTTGAAGGGAAGGCTGCATCTCCTCAAGTGTCTAAAGTTCTTGAATCCATTGAGGTGAGTTAGTATCAGAGTCACTGGTTTCCTTTCGTTCCTGTAGTCTTTGTGTTCTGCTCTGTATACCAAATGATAAATTATTCCTTTTTCTTTCATATTTATTAGACTAGAAACTTTGAATGGTTTGATCATTCTAACAATACTGTATTATGCAAGGAGATGATATGGTTGATTGATAGCTTCCTTTTGAGGAAAGGATTTCTCTTAATGATTATTATCACTTTATGGTAGGTACTGTTGTCTCAAAATACCATGTGAAGAAAGATCTAAATAAAAATGTAGGATCCTTAATAATTTTGGGCCCTGTTCAGCAAAAAAAACAAAAAAAAGTTGCTTGTTTATTGTTCAGCCTTTCTGTAAGTCAGTGTGAAGAAAATAGACAAAAAAAAAACAATTCTTCATCCTATACTTAACCAGCATAAATAATGCTTGACAAGCTCTGTCGCCTCTGTTGGATCTTAGAGAATGTTTGACATTCTCTGCATGATCATAGAACAATGGCCTCCATTCCACTATTTCGTTCACGTGCTCAGAGAGGTTAGGTGCATAGAACCGGCCATTCAAGTAGTACTCCGTTTTCCCCAATGAAAGTTTGATTATCTTGATATACGTATAGAGCACTAGATTGAGTACTCCATATAAACATATCCGGGGTGGACCTGCTATATTGATTCTTTGCCTGTTATTGTATCTTCATTTTGGATCATAAACATATTGCATGAATTTAAGTTCTTGCGATCATGAATCAAATCACAAAATGTCTTTTCTCTGATCTTGCAGGGCGTGAAAGTGATATACAGAACCAAAGAGCTGGAGGAGCAACAATCTAGGAGGTACATCACTTAAGCTTTTTGATTGCCCGCATGGGTCTTATTGTTTGTTTATCAAATAAAACTATACATGTTTCGTGTTTTATTCATTTGTTTTTCACCTTTGCTTTGCATGTTTCTTGTCTGATTTTTTCTTCCTCAGCTCTCATTTACATTATGGCAAATGTCTTCAATTTCTCTCAGATTCTTTCTTCTCATGTGTGTCCTGTGTATTGTATAATAACAATCCTTTTTCTTGCTCCTCCAGTCGGATTTGGAACGAAACCTGGTTGTCAAGTTTCTTTTACAAGCCTTGCAACTATGAGCTTTTTGTGAAGCAATCCTTGAACATGGAAATGGCTATAGTTATGGCAAGGGTATTGATCCTGACAAATTCAGAAGAAGTTAAACATTTTTCCCATTGAACAGTTGGTGATTTTTTTGCTGATTATGTTTCCAGGATGCTGGCATGGACTGGATACTTCATCTAGATACTGACGAATTGATACATCCAGCTGGTGCTCGGGAGTATTCCTTGAGACAGTTGTTGCTTGATGTTCCTGGGAACGTTGACATGGTTGTCTTTCCCAACTACGTAAGCAGTTTGATTTCTTTGCATTTCTCTATTCCCAATATAACATAATGTCATGTGTATCCTATGCTGCACCAATATTCTAATGGCAATTAGTGAGTTACTTGACCATTTTAAATTAAGAGAGGACAAAATAACTAACTTTGATCTTCCATGTGTTTACTATAATGTCGTTTTCAGGAGAGCAGCATTGAACGGGATGATGTCAAGGAACCTTTCACAGAGGTAATTACGCCAATGCCTGATCATTCATTGTCCACGTATGAAATTTAAGATTTGTCTTGGTTGACTTGCTACTGTAGTGCGAGAAAGCAGGCATATAACTATTTTTCTACAAAGCTATGTTGTCTGTAGCAACTTTGCTTTTGATGAATTTATCAAGGAACAAAATTTAGTTTCATTTTGTGGGACATGAAATGGATCCTAATTTCATCAGATTCTGTTGCACTTTTAAATAGTTTCTTTTACCCTTAAGAAAGTGATGGTTTCAGAGAGAATTTTAGCCTGGACCCTCTACTGTGATATTTTATATTCCATGATTTGTTGAAACTGGCTGTCTCACTTACTTTTGTCATCTGTTATCAGGTGTCGATGTTCAAAAAAAACTATGACCATCTCACAAAAGACACTTACTTTGGCATGTATAAGGAATCAACCCGAGGCAATCCAAATTATTTTTTGACTTACGGGAATGGGAAGTCTGCAGCTAGAGTACAAGAGCATCTTCGTCCTAATGGTGCACACAGATGGCACAACTACATGAAAACTCCAAAGTACATATCCTGCTTTGCAATGACTTTATGAAGCATACCTTTTAATGACATATGCCTGTTTTTGCTTATGATCTGTCCTGCACTGCTTATTTCTTCTTATGGCATGAAGAACCACATGCTATTATTTTTGTTGGTTCGTAGCATATAACTTTTTTCAATGGTTGACAGTGAGATCAAATTGGAAGAGGCTGCTGTTTTACATTACACATATGCCAAGTTCAATGACTTGACTTCTAGACGGGATCGATGTGGTTGTAAGCCCACGAAGGATGATGTAAAGCGATGTTTTATGCTGGAATTTGATAGAGCTGTAAGTTTCCTATACTTGCATGCATCCATATTATTCAAAGTATACATCATTAGGATAGACTTTGTTGCAACTACTTACAAGGACTTACACGCACGCTGCAAGTTTTGTGATTAACCTATATTTATTATATTCTGAGAATATCCAATTAAGAAAATCTTAAAACATTGTACTTTATACGACCATGGAAAAACTATGTAGAGGATACATATGAATTTCTCTAAAATTTAACACGACAAAAAGAAAAGGTAAGGCACACTGATATCTAACATGAATTTTGTCTGAAGTGATGCTTTTATTGACGACCGTAGTCTCTAAAGTGATTTCATAGAGAATCACATAGATCCCTGGTACCAATGTTCAACCTGATGTTTCTAATAAGAATATATAGAAGTTCTGGACTGGAATAAACTCAGAATGCACCTAGACGTTTGTTGTACATAGCCTGTTGCACTTTTCTCATAAGGTTTTTTAGTACACTTGTATGTATAATGAAAATAAGAAAATACTGTAATTTATAAATATCTAAATATCTAATTAAAGAATAATTATTGCATGAGTGTCACCCTGTGAACCAATGTGCATTCTAAGACAAAATTCACAAGTGTTTTAAATTTGCATATCATTAACATTAGGTTTTTATTATTGACTCTTGGTGAGTTTGAGCCCTTAGATTTCTTTCTAGGATAGTCTTATAAGGCGGTTATTAACCTTTTCATATCTTCATTATACTATTTCTTTCTACTGTTTCTTGTTTTCATCTAGAATCCCTTCATCTTACTAGGCAGCCTCATGCTCTGCAGTGACCATTTATAGGATAGTATAGTTAGAACTGTTTATGACAGCTTTAACCCTTCCCCTATGCATCTGTTTCTATGCCCTAGAGAAGCCAACATTTGTTGCTCTTATATGAAATGTAGATTATTTAGCATGTTTCAACCTGCTGAGTAGCTATGAAAGAATACTAGAATAGCACATCTGTGCAATGCATGGAGTTGAGATGGTCGCTAGTAGGGATAATTGTTTCTTATGCTCATTTGTTCTTTAACTGCACATAATTATATTGAATATTATGATCCAACATTATTTGAGAGCAATATCACATATGTGAATTCGTGTATATAATAGAATGAAACATATTGTTATGTATGTAAATCATAAAAATCAGATTTACAATGCCTTGTGTGGTGTTCCAACAACAATTTGATCTTTCTAATATGATGAAAGACCGTCTGTTACAAATATTAATACATGACATTGACATTTATAAAACACTAGCCACACATTTAATTTAGTATTACAATATTCTCCCACAGTTACTGGTCTAATTTAATGATGACAAAATCTTGCCCATTTTTTACAGGCTTTTATAATTGCTTCAACAGCAACAGAGGAGGAGATGCTAACCTGGTAATGAAATCTTTTAAAGCATACCTACGTTGTTTCTATTCTATTACTTGAAGAAAACCAATCAGTTGGATTGAACATGGATTCTTATTGGGTTCATTTTAATAACATTTATTCTGAGAGCTAGTCATGATAGAATCCAACTGCTTGTAATTATCTTGAAGCATCCATAACGTCTTAATTCTTGTACTGTCTTGTTGAGATAACATTCTTAATTATTCTGAAACAGGTACCGTGAGCATGTTGTGTGGACTGACAGAACTCTAAATTTGAAATTGTTGAGAAAAGGAATTTTAACGCGCATCTATGCTCCCATGGTAAACTTTTCAACGTGGTGCATAGATTTACTTTAGAAGACCATATAGTTGGCAATCTTTCTTTTCTTTTCTTTTCTTTTCTTTTTTTTTCTTTTTGCTTTTTTAGGAAATTCACAATAATTTGATATGGCTTTTCTGGCTTATATTTCAGACAATTATCCAAGGGTTAAGAGAATCCGGAGTGTTTGGATCCGTCATTGCTTCGGCCCAAGGATCTCTATCAAAGGAAAGTTTCTTAGCATCCGTTGAGAGCAGTAATTCCTCCAGGGCTTCTTCTACATCCACAGTGCTTGATTCAAGAAAGATAGGCAGAGATAGAGTGACTCACTCAACAGCTAGAAGAACCCTAGAGATAGATTTGGATATTCTTCATGAATTGGCTGTCCCACCATTATCTCCTCCAGCAATTGATGATGATGCTGAGATTGAAGCTTGATTCTCCTTTGGTGGTTGCTGCTTTTTCTTTTCTTTCTGTAAGAAGATGGAAGGCGAGGAGAACGAAGATTTTCCTCATTGGCGTGAGAGTACGAGTAGGGAAAGATTGGAGCAAGCATTCATTCAGTTGGGGAGTTGTGTTTGGATCTGTGGCTATTCCCGATCATTACCCAAGCGGAGGTGTATAGTGAGTGTATCCTAGAAAGAGAGAGGAGAGGAGAGGAGTTTTTGGGATCTACTAATTTCATGCTTTAGAGATGTTAACTGATGTATAGAAACCGAGCATTCATGGCCAGATTTCCTTTTCTTTTCTTTTTTGTTGTATAGTACAGCTGCATTTTTACATGAATCAGATTTTTGGAGCTACCTTGCATTTCATATTTCAGTAATTTCAGACAAAAATCGGGGGAAGGATTGAAAGGTGGTGCATTTTTTTCGCCAAATTTGAAGCTCGTGTGCAAAATGAAAATTTAGTCAAAGTTTTATGTATTTTCTGGCTGTTAATATGCCTTGAATCCATGATGTTTGCCGCCACGCAAACGGGGGTCTTGCTATGTTTCTGTATTAGGCCCAATTTGTCATATTGGGCTTAGCCTGTCTGGAGTACTCTATTTATATAGAAGTAGGGCACACAATCTTTGTAACTTGTAGCCGTCATCTGAATAAAACCGTTCTCCGTTCTTGCCCGTGGACGTAGTCAACACAACGTTGGTGAACCACGTAAATCTGTCACTTTTACGCTTTCTGTTTCTTTCAATTTCACAATTACTCTATTTCGTTACAACACTGACAATTAACCTTTAAATCAAATACTGAATAACCAAACCGAGCAGATATGTTAAAAGCATTTGGAACTGACTTTGGATAAATCCTACAAGTCCAGTATTATATTCATTCATTTATTTCAGCTCTCTCAGTATATATAGTCCAAAATCATTCATTTCAAAACAAAAATCTGCTACTAGAAGATTCTTAGGAACGATTCTTACATTTTTTTTCCCAGTAAGCAAACTAGCACCTATTTCTTAGGAACTCAAGAGTGACTTTCTGGAGCATCATCGGTCCTCAACTCATAAGCAGCAAAGTCTTTAGAAGTCCGTAAATACATATCACAGCTTTCTTTGTGTAGCTAGAGAGGTATACCTGATTCCATTTAATTAGTCAGTGCTCTCTACAACAAGATTTTTGTAGAGGAGAATATCATGCAATACTACTTCTCTTCTAATCATAGATCTAGATCTAACTAAAGAATGAAACATCTGAGGAAATGTCGTTTACAGAAAGCAATGAAATACGAGGAATAAAGAATTTCTATTAATAAGCATATAAACACACATTTGTTTGGTTGTTTTCCTTCTTGTCAAGCTTATGCATGGCTTTAGCTCAAACAAGTAGGAATTCATCGAAACATGAGCACAAGAAAATCTCTGTCCAATAATTACAAGCAGTTAACCCTTTTATGGAATGTGGAATCACACACACACACGCACACACACACACACACACACACACACACACACACACATGCTAGACAAAATAGAAGACTAAGTTCAATCTTACCTTCTCTGCTGGACTGGCTCTCAAAGGCCAAATCATCATACAGATTGTATATAGAATTCCTTGACATATGTTGCTCACCAAAACCTCTAATGCACTTTCCTAGTAAAATAGATAATGAGGAAATCTGCACCATTGGCAAAAGGTAGTGCTGAAACTTTAATCTTTCCCGAAGCAATAATACTTCCTAAGAACTTTACATCATAATACAAACCAAGTGGCCGAAATCTTCAAAACTGATGGCCATATTGATAGGAGTCACCAAGATATCTGGAGCTCTTATATTTCGACGTGTGTTGTACAGTACTTTCTCTCTTCCGGCCACCACCCCTGAATGACCTCCCACCCCTGAAATTTGGATCCCAATTTTTTGCCTCGTTACCGTGGTATTCTGCATTCGTCACTCCCCAAGACACATTCCTGTCGTCCCTCCAACCTCTCTCTTTTGAGCCTATTAAATTGTTATTTTGAAATGATGCCATTCCTTCGGCATTCTTATTCCAAGGTCTCGAACTCCAAGAATTGTTTCCTCTTTGTCCCTGTCCCCATTCGCTTTGTCTTACAGACACAGTTTTCTCGTTACAATTCCAAGAATTTCCACATCCATGACCAACAAAGGAAGATGATCTATTATTATCAATCCCCTGAGGCCAGCCCCAAGACTCATTTCCACTCCTCCAAGCATTATCCTTCGAGTTACCATCAAGTTTCTGGTGACTTTGCTCCCATGGGTCGTCATTTTCAGTATTAATGTATCATTCCACCCACCCCAACCCTTCTCTTCTTTTAAATCGCCATTACCTAACACAATATCTCTTTCCCATGGATTATCACTAGTGTATTGATTTTTATCACGCTGTGTTTGAGCACAATCAACCTCTTCATTAATGGTCTCCAACTGTTCTACCTTCTCCGCATCATCCGGGTCAAAAGCTTGGAGATCAAGATCTGCCATCAGCTCATGATCAATATGTGGGTTCCAATCAATCTCACCAATATACATATCGGGGTCTGGCAAAGGGTTATCACAGTGAAGGCCATGGATCTTGGCCCAGAAACGTTTTTTTGCATTCTCCAACGCCTCTTTACCAGCAGAACCATCCCAATCCAGCACAGTAGGATAAGAGTATATATAGTGTTTGGATGCCAACACCTTTTTCCAAGGAACTTTAACAGAATGGCAATAGTCTATTTCCCATGATGGCACTCTATTGCCAGCAGGTCCTACAAGACGTGCAATCAAGACATCAGAATATTAATTGAAAAAAATAAATATCAGAAACGTTACTGTAAAAGTTGACAGTCATTAAATCTACTATTATCAACTCAGATTTCCATAACTTCAAAAATGTTGATTATTTATACATGGAACTACAGAAAAAGAGTTTGTACATAAAAAATCTATTATCAAGGTCTTGTTACTACTCGATTAAAACAAGATTGAAGTGAAAGACAGAAAAGCAAGTGAAGGTAATGCCTATGGTTTAACACTAGCAGTCTAGTGCTCAGATGTGCACAAGTGATGAACTTTGAATGTCCTAGCTGTTAAAAACTAAATTCTTCAACCACATCAAAGGGAGGGGAAGGGGGGAATCTATCAAGCGACCTTGGTTGAAAATAGGTGAAAATTATCCAGTTCTAAGGTTTTATACCATAGCCCGATGATAAAAATTGAGCTTTCACGTAATGGAATGGAAAATCCATGCCCATCATAGTATGTACCAGCTATCAACACAAAGACTATTGGTCATTTAACTTAAGACTCTCATGTTAAGCCACAAGAACTAGAAGTCATATTTCAAGAAAACTAATGATTGACTGAACAAACATATATATATATATATAAAAGGGATGGATATTTGGCATCCGATTCATCAAATATGGCCATTTTGCAAACTACAAAAAGATATCTTCATTGACTTCTTCATTCATTCCCTTCTGCATCTCACATCAAGATAATACACTACAGCTCATCAGAAACTCCAGCAGAAAACAAATGAAGATAATTCACAGCTAGACCCTTAATTCAAACTATTATTTCCCACTTGAGGGCATAAAAGGAACTCAAACCAGGAACATGAACCGCATAATCTTGGATAATTCAAAGTGGACATCTATAACTACAACAATTCTTGCTAGCAATTCCACAGAAAAGAAAAAAAGAAATTAAATAAGCAGGAAAACAAGAAATGCACACTGTTGTTACGGAAAAAACAGAGTAATTCGGGTATAAAATATCTTCGCCTAAATCGAAAGCCCTTCACAGGAAGAAGGCATACCGACATATTCAAGACCCATAAAAACAATATCAATTGCTTTGAATTCCCAATTCATAAACGAATTAGCGAAAAGAATAGCATCGGATGAGAGCCGACTTTGTTGAAACAATCAACAATGGGTACGTGATATAGAAGAAAAGAAGAAGTGAAGACAAACCAAAAGAAGAATATGATCTTGGGGGGATGGAGGCAGATCTTCATAGTCGTATTGGCGCTGCTTCTTTCTGGGCATATATCTCCGATTCCAATTACCCATTGAGAGAGAGAAAGACAAAGAGAGGGAAAGTTGAAAGGAAGATGGGAAGTGAGTAAAAAGGGCCAGTGATTTCAAGTATATATAGAGAGAGAGGTGTAACTGTAATCAGTAAATCGTGTTTTAGAACAATTCGGGAACTGAAACAGATATTCTGGAACAAATCTAATTCAGTGTTCACCCCAAACCTTGTCTTGTCTTTTCTTTTCTGCTCACACCAAAAATTCAACTAAACCTTAACTATTTGTTGCGATATTCACAAAAATAATAATGAAAATAAAATGTCGCAATATTTTGCAATATCAATGATAGTAAATTAATATCCTTTTTCGTTTGGCATATGCATTGGTATGTATACTTATTGTTGCTAGATACGGTTACGCACGGAATTAATAGAATATTATTGAGGCTTATTGTGTTTGTATTTTTATTATTGTGTTTGTATACGACAAGGACACAAAGTCATCATGTCGTGTTAATTATGTCAAATATAGGTTGAGTTCGTGTTTGTGTAGTATTTTATTTTTATTTTTATGTATAAATTATCGTGTCGTGACAATCTGAATAAAATCGTTTCATAATCGTATTCGTGTCGTATTCTTGTTTAGGTTTAACAAATTCTTAACAGGTCATGTTTAAATTTTAGTTTAATAAATCGTGTCCTTATAAGATCCACACGATAATGATCCTACTCGCACGGTTTGCCACCCTATTTCTTGCTTTCTTTTTTCTTTTTCGTACGTGTTCGTATTGTTTTGTTTGAAATAAGAAAAATAAAATAACAAAAGTGAACCAAGCATTTAATAAGGTAACGAAAGTCGGAGGTAAACTATATGCTACCCCTGCGGCATTGCCATCAACACTCACATGTGTATTATTTTTATTTTTAATTTTTAATACCCCATTCGTTCTTGTGTGATGGTCTTGTGTTGTTCTAAAAAAACAAGCACTCAATAATCCACGTCATCACCTTCCCTAAAAAAGTGAAAATAAAATAAAATACTCCATAATCTGGAAATAAAATAAATTTGATTAAATTTTCAACAGCTTTCTTCCAAAATCCACCATCTCCTTCCCTACAATATTACACCGAATCAAGCTCCCCACGGTCGCCGCTGCCATCTTCGCATCCTCCGCCGGATTCCCCTTCGCCAGCTTCTTGTACAGATAGCTCTCGAAAGTCATCCGCTGCACGTACTCTCTGCCGCACAGCTCCACCAGCGCCTCCAATCCGGCGTTGCTCCCGTAGAACACTCGCTGCAATACGTCCAAGAATTTGAACGTCATGAAGAACTCGTCGTCCCACTTCCGGAGATACTCCCTCCTCAAATCGCCTTCTCCAATCATTCTCCTCCCGTTCTCCGACGCCCGAACGATCGCTTCGCCGCACATTCTCCCGCTTTTCGCCGCGAAATATATGCCCTCGCCGGAGCACTTCGTCACGTAGCCGGCGGCGTCGCCGACTAGGGCTACTCGCCCGCGGACTCTGGTCGGCCGGGGGTGTTCTGGAATGGGGTGGGCTTCGACTTTGATGATTTCTCCGCCTTCGATTTTGGGTCTGACTCGGTTTCTGATCGCGCCTTGTAACTGTTTGATGTTTTGCTTAGACGAAATCGTGCCTGTCCCGACTGCGACGTGGTCGCATTTGGGGAAAACCCAGGCGTAGAAATCGGGGGAGACGTCGCTCCCGATGTACATCTCGGCTAGATTTTCGTAGTATTTCATCTTCTCTTCAGGCAATCTGATTCTCTCTTGAAAAGCAATGGCGCAGGTGTAGTTTCCGGCGTCGATCGACTTCGCCACCTTGCTGTTGGCGCCGTCAGCTCCGATTATGACGTCGACGGCGAGTGAACTGCGGGTGTTGCCGGAGATGTACTGGATTATGTAGGGGGACTTTTCCGTTATAGGCAGGTCTATGTTTGTAACCAGCCCTTTGATGAGGTTGGCGCCGCAGTCCGCCGCCCGGCGCCGGAGGAAACTGTCTAGCACTTCACGGCGGACCATGGAGATGAATTCATGGGGCTTGAGCGTCTTCCCGAAATCGACTTCGAGATTTGAGGGCGAGATGATCTTCATCTGGGTTACCTTGCGGTCAATAAGGTGAGAGGGGATGTCGAATTCATCAAGCATGCAGAGAGGGATGGCGCCTCCGCAGGGCTTCGCTGCTTCAGGGCTGCGTTCGAAGATGAAAGTTTCGATGCCACCGGAGGCCAGAGCTTCCGCCGCCGATGACCCTGCTGGGCCGCCGCCGATGACTGCAACTCGCAAAGTTGAAGTGATGATAAAAGAGGTACTCTTTCTGCATCTAATTCTTTGGGGCTTAAACGTCTTGGATCTGAAGGTCTGAGTGAAAGACTGGAGGGGGTGGTTTACTGTGTTTAGAGTGTGGGCTGCCATTCTTGAGGACTTGAGTTAGGGTTTACAAAAGTGGAAGTGTAGAGGACAATAGGGTAGATTTCAAGCAATTATAAAGGTATGATTAGTTTAATGGCACTAGAGATTAGTTTAATCACTTGATGCTATGATTGCAGTATAAATTAGTTTAATACTAATGGTAAGTGATATCTTTTACTACCTCTTTGGATTGTAGGATAAAAAGACGAAGGAATCTTTGGTTTCTTCAAGAAAGTCGGCCATTGTATTGCTAACAAAATACTATAGCAGGTGTATGTGAAAATCTTTTTCACTTTTCGATTGTAAATACTTTTAGGAGGGAGTATAAATGTTTGATGATGGTAACACATTGATATTTTAAATACTAGAAGGCATGATACTCAAGTTCTCTGCTTTGACCAGCTACCATTAAAGTATTGGTTTTGATCCCAGGTAAACAATCACATACATATGCTGGCTGCCTAAGGTAATTTTTATGCTATTTTCAGTCTGTATCCATGACTTGCAAAGTCTAAAAGTATTATAGAGGAAATCCCATAAGATACAAAATACGATAATTACATAAAACATAAGTACATAACCAAGACCTATATACTTCCTACATTTTATTTCCCCATTGGAAATGCTGTGGTAGCAACATTAGTACAATATTGATGGTGAACCCCCCCGAATTCGAATGTCCTTGGTGCTCATTGATGATTTGATTGGACCCGGCGATCCTTTTAGGCGTGGAGATCTATGCGAGGATCCCATATGATTCCCAATCCAACTACTGCTTGTCAGTTCACTATTAATGGATGATATTGGAGAGAGCTTGTGCTTATAAGGAGAGGTAATCTCAGAACACACATCAAAACTAAGCGGTCTTAATCTTGGTGAGCTCAATGATCTAGCTTTTGCTTTGGCAGATTCTGTTGAGGCCATGTATGCAGGAGTGATGGGAGAACCTACAAATGAAGCTTCATCTCCTATGGAACGCTGCTTCCTATGGTGGTAAGATCTTCTTGGGACATATGCAGGAGACTCCGACATATCTGCTTGATATTGCTTTTGAAAATTTCTGAGTCTGCCCCCAATTTCATCTATGTTTCTTGAATTAGCTGACAAAGTTGTGTTGAAAGTGCCTGAACTCTCACTTTTAGCTAACTGGGAATCTACCCACTGTTCTAACCAATATCTTCGCCTCCCATACACCTTGTCACGTTCTGTTTCTGCTGATCTCTGGCAATATATATGTCCATATGATGATAATTCAAAAAGTTGATGCTTTTACTACAATGGTAGTCGAAAATTTTGAACTCAGAGAAACTCACCCTGTGGCTCAAGTAGTATTCTCTGGCCCTCTCTCTCTTGATAAAAGCCTCTCTTTTAGTAAGAAGCAGAGCTTTTAACTCTTCTTTGGTCAATGTACTGTCATCCCATCCCTTTTGGCTGTTTAAATCTACCTGTAGTTTCATAGAAGATTACTGATTATCACCAGGGTAATGGAAACAGTTGGCATTCAGTATGTTATAAACAGAGAATAAAAGAGAGAAATGTATAACATGGCATTGTATATTGTCCCTTGCTGCAAACTTTTTGCTGGCGGAGAATTCACTCAGCTGACGTGGTAATACTCTTGTCTACTTGAATTTAGTTATGTGGCCACTTCCAGCCCTCGAGGATTTAACTTTTCACTTTTAAGCTAGAAAAATGCAGGCAATTGAAAGTTGAGTAGGAGGAAAAGGGGGAAAATCAAGAAGTTTAGTTAGACACTAAATCGAGGTGACATCTACTTTAATTTCTTTCTGTCGATGTAGTTTATTAGGTGTTTGTCCTTTTCGCCTGCATTCATCAATTTCCTTTTCTTGTAGTAGTAAAGAAAGAAAGGTAGTATATCCCTTCTCACCTATATTGACATAAATAGATGTAGATATATTAAGCAAACCATATTCCACAAACTTAACCTTTATGTCCTTTTCGCTGAGATCCTGTGATTTGTAATCTTTAGATTGCAACTCCTTAACTCTTTCACTCCTTTTCGAGAAAACTTCGGATTGGATGTTAACTATGGACTGCAGACACTTGAGGGTGTTGATAGCTTGCTGTCTAACAGCCCAACCACGAATAAGAGCTTGAAGCTTGACTACTCCTTTCAGTGCTCGTAGTGCTTTTCTTGCCTGGAAATTTGCAATTTTAATGAATTTCTTAACTAAACTAATGCACAAACATAAGCAACTCCAATTAAGTTTGATCTTTTCATTTTACTATTCTGTTTCAGTTTTGCATGTACTTTATGAATGCCGACGGCATTGCTTTTTTTTTTTTTTCCTCATGCTAGTTTCTTTAATGTGTCACTTTCAACACCTGCAGAGTAAAATTGTAATCCAAAGAATTTCAAAGGAACTCACTAGATAACCGCGAAATGCAGCTTGAATTTTGATGGCAGCCAAAGCTTCTGTTGCAACACTGTGACTTTCAGTAGATTCTGGAATCTCCTTGTGCTTATCGACTTTTTGCCCATTGCTGGAGATCTGCTGAAGCTCAGGATTGTCTTCTGTAACCAGAGAATTAGTGTTCTTTTCTGTGAGTTGCCATGGCAGCCTTTCTCTTGAAGAAGATGGTACTAGCTCTTTCATCTTAAGTATTCGGTACATCCATCTCCTTCGTTTATCCTTCTTCTCAGAGTACCAGAATAAAAAATGTTCAGGTAAATCTCTTACTGAGTAAATTGCTAATTGAAAATTATTGCTTGTGTACCTTTTCCTTTCTTGACCGTGGCTCTGAAATGAACAACCTCTTTATTAGACTGAACCATGTCTTCTTCTTCGCCATCTAGTACCACTGTCTGAGAACGATGAGTTTCGAAACCAATAGAAGAAAAGAAACCTAAGCCTAACTAAGGATGGCAAATGAACATCTGATCTGTGAACATAGTGTGTGCTTCCTTAATATGAACAACAAGAAAATAGTACTAATAAATGCATGTGCTAATGCAAGATTTCTTAATGAACTTGCTTTCATACACTGTCAATTATAGTTGCTCCTTTTATCTTCTCTTCAATAATTTCCATCTTTTTCTAGATGAGTCTCATGTGTTGGGCACGTGGGCCTTCCACTGTTGCATAATAAAGTGAGTGAGGGTCGGCCTTTTTGGTGGAGGGATATATATATATATATATATAGAAATGATATGCTACTCATCTCCCGGTGGGCACCTTCGTGGGCACCTCGTCGTTTTATCACGTTTGCATTGCTTTTTTTTAATTTTTATTTTTATTCTATATTCTAGTATCTTAGAAATTAATTTACAAATCATAAAATCTAAAAAATCAATGTTCAATTTTTTTATTTTTTTTTTTCACTTCAAAAAATGAGTAATAAAATAAATCGAGCTTCGATTTTTATGTATTTTTTAGATTTTATGATTTGTAAATTAATTTCTAAGATACTGAATATAGAATAAAAATTAAAAAAAAGCAATGCAAACGTGATAAAACGACGAGGTGCCCACGAAGGTGCCCACCGGGAGGTGAGTAGCATATCATTTCTCTCTCTCTCTATATATATATGATTCAATTCATACTATAGGAATATCATGCTTTTATGGGGTCTATTCTCTTTACTTTATTATGAAGTGTGGTTTTGTTGTGTTCATTTATGTGTCCAAATCACACTAATAAACTACACATGATTGTTTTGCCAAGAGTCACCTACAACGTGCACGCCACGATTATTTCTATCATGATCCCTAATAATATTAAAAATCTAGTAATCAATGTCATATTTTTTTAAAACGCCCTCTTATCATGCATGAGACGTTGGACCTTTTTGAGATATCTAGGCTTAGCTTAATAGTCATTATTACTTTGTAAAAAGATCCATTCTGGGATTCAATCCGATCATCTTCGGGGAAGTTTTCGATGTTTGTCTAAAGATGAAACGACATCGTTAGACCCCAAGCCCACTGGATGGATCTAATAGTACATATCCATAGTAAGCGGGGATGATGTTGATATAGAAGATAGAGCACCTTTCACAATTAGAGGAATCTGGTTCTTGAATCAGAATAAACCCTTTTGCCCATAAAATCAAGAAGGGGGGAAGATAATGGTTTTAGTAAAGATGTGGTGAGGGTTTTAAAGGGGAAAACACATCAAAATCCAAGTGAAAAAAGAGGTTAAATTATTGATAGGTGGGGAAATGAAATCCATAATGTGCAATGAATGAGTAAAGAAAGTAAATGAGTCTTTGTTGTTATAGAAGGAGAGACAGCTGTTGAGGGACCCTATGGCTGCTACATCATATCATATTCATATGAAACAATCCCAAATTAAGTTAATTACATAAAAAAACTTGAGATTATTAATATTAATACAACAAAATTGGATCCAATTTTTGTTTGCTTTGAAAATTAGTTCAGTGTGCACATGTAGGGATGAGTTGCAATCAATTGAGAAGTGATGCCAGAGTTTTCTTACATAGATTTCATAATGTGGCCCTGAATATTATTGAACATATAAACATCAAATTTTATAGTAATAGAAATATATCCGAATTTTGGTAATCCAAAAAAGAAAAAGAAAATAGGAAAGAAAGAAAGAAAGTGGAGATAGATGAGATTTGAGAGAGAAGGGGACATTGATTAGTGGGAGCATGTTACACTCCTCCAGTTTCTCTGATATGTTGTCGGATTTAACTATTCCATTCCATTTCATTTAATTATTTATATTTTTAACCCATGTTTGGTTAAAAAAAATTTGGTACGGAAAAGGGAATCAAGTAATTCTATTAGTTCATTTTATTGGTTAGAGTTATAGGTTATCTATTTTCGTTACTTGGGGGTAATTTAATCCATTACATTGTTACCCCTCAAGAAGGAGGGAAAACAAGAAGAAAGGGAGCCCCCCTCACAAGTGATTTTATTTCTACTATTGAACGGAACACTCAATAAAAGTAACCTATTATTATTATTATCATTCTCTTACTTGACTTGATTTCATTCTCTTTCCGTTACACAACTTGAACCAAACGAGCATTAGAATATACTACTATTAGTCTTAAAAATGTAAAGTATGATAAGAGTACTGTATTTGTCATTGTACTTTCATTTCTTACTAAATTTAAGCCCAATTTATATTAATTTTAGAGGGTTAACAGAGGATTTTGGAGAATTTGAAGTCGCAGAACTAGAAGTGGTGTCTGTACTTGTTAATGGATGTGATGTTTGATTTTTAATTTTTACGGTTGCCAAAGATTTGTATCAGTTCGGTCACACAGTGCGGCCAAATCTTTTGAAAGCAAAATAAATAACTTGGCTCAATTAATCCACATGGCCCACAACCCAAAAAGAAGGTCTCGTAAAAAATATTCAACGGACCTCAATGTGAATCCGAGCTGATGCAAATGTTTCCCTTTTACGGTTAGTTAATTTTCTTTTCTTTTCCTTTCTTTTTTTTTTTTCTTTTTTTTTTTTTCTGTTACACACGGCGCTCATTATGTAAAATAGTACTCAAAAACTAAACAAAAACACAAAAATGTAGAGTGTAAGCTATGAATCAGATGAAGGCTTATATTTTAAGATGAATGCTCACGACTCGCATGTCAACCATATACGAATATCATAAAAATAAATGATATAAAAAAATTAAATCTAATAAAAGAAAACTAATCTATATGGAAAATTGAATCTAATAAATTTTGATTTTTAATGTGTATTTTTATTTTGGTATTTTGATTTTTTTTTTGTGCTCAAATTTAAATAAAATTCAAATTTAAAATTATATGTAGTAAATGAAAAAAAAGAAAAATCAAAGAGTTTAAAGAAATAAGAATTTTTTAAAATGAAATTCAGATTTAAAAATAAAATAGAAAAACAAAAATAAAAATTGAAAACCATAAACAAAACAAAAACAAAAGAAAGAAAAAAAGAAAAACAGAAAACAAAAAAAAAAACAGAAAAAAAGAAGAAGAAGCGAGAACACAAGAAAAAAGAAAAAGAAAAAAAAGAAAAGAAAGAAAAAGGAAGAAAAAGACGTGATGGTATCGCACCCGGTACGCTCCACGGCGGAGCTCCCTTGCAATACCACCCTATTGGGGGTGCTCTTAGGCAGCCCCCAACGTGCCGGGATCGCTGTGTGCGCCGCCGTTTGCGATCCCGGGATCGGTCCCAATGCCGCGTTGAGGTAGCTCAATGCGAGCTGGGAGTAGCACTCAAAGCGCTCGGGTGCGATCCCTGCCTGGCTGATGTCATTATGACATTAGCTAGGCTTTTAATATTTTTAAAAAAAAATCAATTTCAGTAAAAAAAATAATAATAATAAATTTTTTGGGCTAGCCGTTGGAGATAAACGGCTCTTTTTCCCTCACCCTCGTATAAATACACCACAACACACACTCACATATCACACAATTCTCCTTCTTTACATACAAATTAATCTTCTATTTTTACAAATTTCCAAAAAAAATAGTATGTCTTTCTCATCGAGTTCTTCGAGTGACTCCGACGAAGTGCCACGAGCGTTCGAACAACTGAGGAAATCACACCAACTCATCCAAGCTTTAGCAGAATCGCAACAGAAGATGAGGGAAGACGACCAGACGAGGCGCCGACGACGTCCGGCACAAAGGTCCTACATAGAGCGAAATCGTGTTGGCGGTGCCGCCCAACTGATGGCGGATTACTTTGGTGATACACCAACCAACGGCGACGGAATCTTTCGACGTCGATTTCGTATGTCGAGGGCCTTGTTCTTGCACATCGTCGAAGCACTGGAGGAGCGCGATCCGTTCTTCACTCAACGTCCAGATGCTCTTGGAAGGCCTGGCTTCACAGCAATTCAGAAGTGTACTGCTGCGCTTCGTCAACTCGGAAACGGCTGCCCGACGGACCACCTCAACGAGTATCTGCGAATGGGAGAGAGCACGACCATCGATTATCTGAAGCGCTTTTGTAGGTTGATGGTTGTTGTTTTTGGAGGCAACTATTTGCGGCGGCCCGATGTAACTGATTGCGCAAGACTACTGCGTATGCACGAGGAACGTCACAGCTTTTCAGGGATGCTAGGTAGTATCGACTGCATGCACTGGGTATGGAGGCAATATCCGAATGTGTGGAAGGGTCAATACATCCGTGGCGATAAGGGGATATCCACGATCATTCTAGAGGCGGTGGCCTCTTATGATCTGTGGATCTGACACGCTTTTTTCAGAGTTGCGGGCTCTAACAACGACATCAACGTCCTACAACCAGTCACCCCTTTTAAGCGACGTTGTGAACGGGATAGCTCCGCCCATTCAATTCACGGCGAACGGACGACCATACAACATGGCCTACTACCTCGCCGACAGGATATACCCGAAGTGACCCGTTTTCATCTCAAGCCCAACTGCCGCAACCAACCCCAAAGTTCAACTTTTCAAATCAAAGCAAGAGTCGGCTCGAAAAGACGTCGAAAGGGCTTTCGGCTGTACTGAAAAGGTGGGGAATCATCCAAGGCCCATCGAGACTATACTTCCACGATCATATGCAAGATGTTATGCATGCTTGCATCATCATGCACAACATGATAATCGAGAATGAAGGGCCAATGGTGACGCAATGGGCTCCTCCGGAAGATGAAGCTTCTAGCAGCAGCGGGCCTACAGTGGAGCCTTTCGTGAGTACGTTGAACGCTCATTCACTTTGCGCGAATTGATCCGTCACGGAAACCTCATCAACGATTTGATTGATGAATTGTGGAGTCGTACGAGATGATGAAAATTAAGTCATGTATTTTTTTATTTATTTTGATGTTTAATTAATTTTTATGTAATGTCTACTATTTCAATTCAATAAATAAAATTAGTTTTAATAATTTGGTTTAGAATTAAATTTATTAAAGTGAATTATTAATTAAAATTAAAAAAATTAAGAAATTAAAAAATTGAATTAAAAAATAATAAAAAAAATAGGAGAGATTTCAGGAGAGATCCCGTGCATTGGGTCAGCTTTCAGGAGTGGGATCTCTCCCACCGGAAAGTGGGAGAGATCCCACAAAATGGGATCGGCATTGGGGCCGCCTTATGGAAGTTACGGGGGGAAATAAGAAGATTTAGAGAAAAAAATCAAGGCGCACTCATTATTCTGTTTATTTGACTATTATTGGTTTCCCCAGTTTCCATATTAAATCAAGATAGAGAAAATATTAACTTATTGGAAAATAATAGTTACTGTTCTTAGGGGTGAAAATGGATCGGATACGGGCAGATAGTGCTTATCCCGTATCTTAACCCATATTTTTTTCTCGAATTCGGAGTCGGATACGGAAAAGTCAGATTCGGATACGAATTTGGAATATTCGGGATACAGACACGGGACAGATATGGGACGAATCCGGGTCGGATTTGAATAAATATCATCGGATAAAATAATGACTAACATATATTTATTATACATCACAAAAAGAGTTGATATGCTACGCGACTAAAATGAGCGACAACACCACATTAATCAATTGTCTCTCATTTTCTATTCCACAAACTTTTCTCTCATTATGATTATTTGCAATTGTATTCCATATTTTTTTACCTCAAACTCTCTCTCATCTAGATTCTTTGCAATTATATTCCATATTTTTTACCATTTCATATACATATCGATTCGCACCATGTATTTATCATCAATTTTTTAACTTTAATAAATTACGTTATTAATATTTAACGATTCCGATGGAAATACTGAATTATAATTATAATTTTATCTAATTAAAAATATTCAAACTCTATTTGGAAATATATAAACCCAATGAAAAATGAATAATTTATACATAAAATGATATACTATGACAAAATCGAGATAGCCTATTGTATGTAGCAGGCTACAAATTCGTAATCAATAAGAAAAGAATTGCAAATGAAGAATGAAAAATCTTTCCCTTCGTTATTTTAGATTCACGCACAGCATAAGACGTTTAATATATTTATTGGAGATATATATTAAATATTAAAATATGTAATGAGTCTTGGAGATATATTTAAAAGAAATTAGAAGAATTTAGAGTCCCTATTGTTAATTAAATAGTACTACATTAAACTAATGATTAATTAGGCAAAATTATGAGAATTTAGCAAAATAATCAAGAAAAATCGTGGTTGATCGAACTTTATTTTGCTATTATATATATATATATATATATATATATATATATATATATATATAGAGTAATGCTCTAATGGCCACAGTGAGCATGCTTAATGTGCCCACGGATGACGTGACATTGGATTATATAAGGAAGTTAATAAAAACCCTACCAAAAATAATTAAACCCTACTATAAAAAAACTAAACCCTAACATAAAAAACTAAACCCTAAAAAGAAAAATTGCAGACATGACACTGCCACATCACCGGTGGGCACATTAAGTGTGTCCACCGTGGGTAGGGGAGCATTTCTATATGTCTATATATAAGACTTAATACCCTAGTTTACCTAATATCATATAAAGATTCCAATTTATATGACAAGTTTAAAAATGGACAAATACTACCTAATTTTTGTATGGATGGACAAACCTACCCTTGCTTTTGTTTTGTGGTCCCCCTCTCCTTTTCATCTCACGCTTCTCCATTTGAATTAGAATACTCTCATCTCTCTCTCTCTTTCTCCAACCTCTCTCCTCTTTCTCTTACATTACCTATTATTTACAGAATCTTCCCTCTCAATCTCACGATACATAATTTGAAATCTATATCTCTCTCCCCTTTCTCTCAATCTCACGCACGCGAACTCTCTCTCTCTCTCTCTCTCTCGCAAGAGAGCTTACACCGTGACGGAGGCGACGCAGTCGGCTTACTGGGCTGCGGCGGCGACGACGTTGACGGGGCAGGACGGCCAGCTTCTGGGCGGCGGCGGTGTGACTCGTTTGTGCAACTCCCTCTCTCTCTCTCTCTCTCTCTCTACTGCTGTTGTTGCTGCTCACCGCGGTTGCCCCTGCTATGGAGGAAAATAATGTACGAGTTTTGGTTTCAATTGATGGAGAAGAGGAGGAATTAGGGCTTTTAATTGTAGGTTTGCTTATGTTTTGACCTTTTTTTTTTTTAATAATCTGATTTTTTGTTTTGGATTGATTAAGCTTTTGCTGCAAAATATTATGTTTGGTACTCTTGATATTTGTGTGTGTGTACATTGATGTGCGTGTGTGTTGTTGTTGTGTGTGTGTTCATGTGCGTGTGTGTTTATGTAATTTGATGATTTGCTTAATTGATAAAAATTCTTGCCACATAATTGGCAAGTGTTGTCATATCTTGCCAAATTTCTCGTAAATAGACAAGAGTTAACATTATACTGCCAACTATTTGACAAGATTTTTAAATTCATTTAGTATTAGGTGAAACAACTATTTGACAAGATAAGGCATTAATAAATGGTGAATTTAGAACGTGAAATAATTGACAAAGAATTTATTTGTTGTTTTGTTGCGAATTTAGAATGTGAAACAATTGGTAAGAAATTGAATTTATTATGTTGAAATCAAACTAATTTAAGGAATCGCCCCATTTATTGGGTTTGTGTTGAGAATTCGTGTATTATACATATTAGTTTTGATTATTTGCTTAATTGATAAGAAATTCTTGCCATATAATTGGCAAGTGTTGTCATATCTTTCCAATTTTTTCGTAAGTAGACAAGATTTAACATTATACTGCCAACTTTGTTAAGATTTTATCGATATTTTAACAACGTTGTAACGGATTCGAAATCTTACCCATAGTTAGTAATAATTTGTCAAGATCATATGTTCTCTTAATTCGACATCTTACCATCAGTAGGCAAGTATCTAATGATTTCTTACCATTAGTAGGTAAGAAATTGTGTAATTTCTTGCCTCGTCTTTTTTTGCAGTTAATGGTAGTTATATTACCTCATTTCTGGCCTTATCAAGGCAAGAAGTTAACCATTTATTGCTATCAATAAGTAGAAGTTTCATCATGTTTAAATATTTTTGATAGCTGCAAATAACTTTGGTAACATTTCCTCAATAACTTACTAAATATTTAAACGTGAATGGAAAAAATATCTTCATTACTTTTCTTCTTTTCACATGAATGTCACATAATCTCATGTTTTTGTATTTGTATATAATTTGGCAAGATGTTATCAACATCTTACTACTATTACCAAGATTGACAAGATTTCATCGATATCTTACCAATGATGCAAACCTGATGGTTTCATTTGAAACACATTTATAATAAATTCAAAACCTACGTATAAAAAAAAAAAAAAAAAAAAAAAAAAAAAAAAAAACTGGAAATAAGATAGAGAACAAAATTTTAAAAAAAACAAAAAAATTAAAAAAAAAACACAAAGAAAAACGTGAAAGGAAATTGAAAAGGAAACAAAGATAAGAAAATTAAAAAATAAATAAAAGAAAAAATGAAAAAGGAAAAAAGTAAAGCAAAGATTGAAAAGAAAAAAAGAGTAAGAGAGAGAGCATGTGCTCGCGTGTCAGAGAAGGAGAAGAGGGAGGAAGAGAGATAGAAAGTGTGTGGCTGAGGATAGGAGAGAGAAAGTGGAGAGGGAAATTAGGGAATTTTGGTATACTTTTGAAAAAGTGGGTATATTTTGTATGTTTTTATGTTCTCCATATTATTTGGTTTTTTTATTCCCCAATAGGCAAAATAATTCTTGTCTCTATATATAATACAATTACAGATTCTAATTTCTATATGGAATATTGATTTTTATTGATAGTTTGTAAAATTCACAATTGTCACGTCAATTTCAATTTGATATAACTTTGAGGATAGGAAATCTATTTAGATTTGAGTTTTATTAGTTTATTATTTTGTATATAAAATTATAAGTATTTAGAATTAGTTAAAGTTGTGAAAGTCCATTTTTATAATTTTGTCTTATTAATCAATTGATTTTTGTTTACTTTATTGATTTCAAATCAATGTTTAAGAGAGGCGATTTCACCAATAGGAAAAAAGTCAAATATGATTGAGTTATCTCAGTTTTATCCCAAATAAATATTAAAAGAATTCACGTTAACGGAAAAATTATACTATTATCACTTATAATGTGTTAGTTGAGTAAGGATGAGCGTATGAAGAAGTTCATATGTATGAGTCTGATAAATTAATATTTTTATAAGATAAATTCATTGATAAAGAAAATTCGTATATCATTGGAGCAATCCTTAATCAACTTGATTTGAAAACGAGTAAAACTAACCGATGAATGCCAACTTTTCTCAACAATCATCTAAATGACGGGCAGCTTGACATGAATCATTTAGTTATATCGAGCGACGGGCTGCTTATATTGAAATTGATATAACCACATGAAAAAAATCCTACCTCTCATTGACCTTTTTTTTTTCGAGCAATGAGAAACTTAATATAAAAAATACAAGTATTTGAAAAATGTTATCAATCTTCAATTTAAAAAGAGTCATGTCGGGTACAATTTTGATACAACTTTGAGAATCGAAAACCTATCTATATTTGAGTTTATTAATTTATTATTTTGTATAAAATTATTACTATTTAGAAATATTTAAGGTTTTGAAAGTCTAATCCTATAATTTCATCTCACTAATCAATTGATTTTTATTTAATTTAATGATCTCAGATCGATTTTTGAGAGAGATGACTTCATCAAGAAACTCAAATAATCATCTCAGTTTTATTCAGATAAACATTTAAAAGACTTTACATAAAAGAAAAAATTATACCATTACGGCTTATAGTTTGTTAGTAGAGTAGGGACGGGCAGATGAAAAAAAAATTATATGTATGAATGTGCTAAATCGATTTTTGAGAAGATGATTTCATCTCTAGGAAAACTCAAATACAATGGAATTATCCTTAATCAATATTTAAATGACTGACTGCTTGACATTCTATCCTTCAATTATATTGAACGATGGGTGATTTCACTTTAAATGAATATAACCAAGCAAAAAAATCTTACCTCTCATTGACCTAATTTGTTTTTCGACCCAACAGAAAACTTGATATGAAAAATACAACTACTTGAAAAATATTACCAATTGTCAATTTAATTCTATTTACAACGTATAATTAGCGGCTTAACATTCAAAATGAGTATAACTATACGAGAAACGGGACCTCACCTAATCTATTTTTTTATTACAACGATCAACGGGCTACTTGACATTCAGAACGAGTAAAACTAATTGAGAAATGTCACACTTCATTGGTCTTTTTTATTTATTTATTTTCTTATTCAATTTAATGCTATTTTTTTTTCGAATGGATCCTAATATTACTATAATCATAAAATAAATAATTATATTATTATCTTCCACGAGAAGTGATCCCCGTTGAATTACGACGGGCACTAAACTAGTTATATTTCAAAAATCATATTGATGTGATTGAAGCACAAAGTATCTAGCAGTAATGGAATATGCATCTTGAAATATAATTAAATTCAAAACCGGCATAAAATAGTTTGCAAAGTTTAAGAACAATAAGCGTATCATATAAAATTTCACATGACGTGATAGCAAATAAAATAACATAGTTATTGAATATCAAATGGAAGCCTCAACTCCCTCATCAATCCTCATCATTGTCCATTTCTTCTTCAACCTACATTTTTTTTTTTATATATGCAATTAGTTGTCAAGTTTGCAATTAACTTGGTTGTGCTCGGCTTGGGAAGGAGATTTAGAGGCTGTGACTGTGATTTGTAGGAGGCGTCGGGCACGTTGCCGGCGGCAAGATTGATCGGCGACGGGTCTTCTTCCATTTGTGAAGGGACAAAAAGTTGAAAATGCGAAACTGGATTAGTGAATTGAATAACTTTTCTTTTTTAGTCAATATTGACTTTTTAGTTAAATACTAATATATATATATATATATATATAACATAAAATAAATAAATAAAATAAAATAAAATATATTAAAAAATTCGGATATCCAAATTTGTTAGCTGGATAATATCTGATAAAATATGGGAAATCTCGGATACGGGCGGATATTAAGGAATTCGAATCTGATCCCGGATCCGAATTCAAATATCCGGATTCAAATATCTGGATTTTTTATAAGATCAAGACCTAACGCAGAAGTCTATTTAATAGCAATTAAATGTCGAAACTATTGAGATTTTCACAATTGTGTTTTATACCTTAATTTTTGACGACGAAAAACAGCCGTGATCGAGCCGAAATTGAGATGTGGATAAATAACTTATCATTTATTGTGTTCTTTAATGTCTAATTCAGTTTTTGGCTTTCCACGAGTATTTTTTTTTATCGCCGAAAATGATGATCCATAATACAATTGTGAAAATATTATAGTTTGGAACACAATTGTAAAAAATTGAATTGTTTGGCAATTAAATTGTAAATTACCCAAGATTATTTTTATTAAGCTTAAATCTATCTTCTATAATGTGTCACATTAATACATAAGTCGGACCATTAGTTATAATTTTACGGAAGGTGGGCTTTCAATTAAGGGTAATTCTATCCACAACCCCCAATTTACTCCTCACAGCCCCCTCTTTTTAAAATAAATTAAAATAATATTAATTTTACTAATTTACCCTTTAACATTCAAATTAAATTAATCACAACCTCTTAGATTATATAGATAGTCGTATATTTTTCTACAGCCTCCAACTATTCACGTTAATTTTTCACAGCCCCTTCTACGAAGTGTACATACAAAATTAATTATGCTGCTACGAAGTTGAATATGGAAGAACAAAACCATCAGAATAAAGTTCAACCTCATGCTTGGAAGATGCAATACAATACGCTCATGATTTTGTGTGTCTTTGGTCAATCAAGTATAGAAATCAATCTCATCACCACTCAACAATGTGATAAAAAACACAAAAAAGTATACTACATGAAAAAATACATGATGATGGTGAATAAGAAAGAATTATTGATGATGACTGCATATGCACTCTCTGCTTCTAGGCTGCCGATCAATGCTTCTTCCGGAGCGCCTCAAACGCGCCCTCTCACCTTTCTCGATCATCTTCCTTACTCTCTTCTCAAAACTATGCCATTTGATGGTGCTATTTTCTTGCAAAATCGTTGGTAGCCTCCTCTTACTCCTCCACCATAATAAGTGCGAAAACCAGACACTAACGACGAAAGCTGGCTCCCAGAGCTTGTAATCACAAACACATCAGAAACTCCACATGCAATGAAGTCTAATGCAGCGCAAGCTACAGCAATGAGTAGTAGACATTAATTGAAAAACCAATTTTCATGCATTTTGTATGTCGAAAGGCCTAACTTTCTTTCTCTTACCTGAGATGAAAAGTTTCTGCAAATCCAACTTCTGCATCAAGAAGAGATGCTTGAGCTAAGAAAAATGACAATGTGTTGACTTCACTTACCTGAAGTCAGAAGGCTGTGATGCGAAGAAAATGAACAATTCTGTGTAATCATCAGGTGTTGCTTCCTTCGAAAGGTCTGCATCTCATACCTGAAAACAGTTGAGAGAGGCCTTGAAACATTGTTTCTGCAAAAATGACAGTTGCTATTGCAAAGGTTGAATATAGCAATCGTATATTAGGGGAATTGGGGGCTGTACGAGTTTGTGTGTTTTGGAGGCTGTGGGGGTAAATTAGGAAGATTGCTATTATTATTTATTTATTTTAAATAGAGGGGGTTGTAAGGAGTAAAATGGGGGCTATGGATAGAATTACCCTTCAATTAATTCGTAAATTTCGAGTGTCAATGGACCTTTTACCGTAGCCCATATCTCAATTATAAAAGCCACTATGATTTTCTAATATAACAATCCATGAATTTCCAATTTATCTTTCATAATAATAATAATAATAATAATAATAAGTCGGCAGTTTCAAGAAGAAAATATCCGTGTTTCAATCTAATTTTCAAATCTATAACACACCCTGAGAATTCTCATCCGGAATTCTCTTGAACACAAAAGATACAGTATAGATGGAGAAGGATAAAAGAAAAGGAAGAAGAAAGGAGGAGAACCACACATCTCAATTTTTCATTAATTGAAAAATCCAGATTTCCTATCACTAATGGAATCGGTGCGGCGCGACTAAGACATTGAGTCATTTTTCATTGCTCGACTTCATTTTTAAGTTGAAAGTCAAAGTGTTGGTGATTTATTTAAAAGTTATGTCGTTGATATATGTTGTCTATTTTAATATTACGATGGCCGTATATGTTCGTGATGTTATTGATGTTATGATGAACTAGTATCTGCACCCGTGCGATGCACGGGAACTAAAAATATTAAGTAATTCGTGACCACTAACAATAATTGTAAAATTATACTCCTTTCGTCCTATTGAAATATAACTATATTATTATTATAATAGACTCAACATGAATAAAAATATCTTTATTATTATTATTATTTTGAGTTTGTCCTATTAAAAATGTTATAATGTTATCTTTCCCGAGATAGTAGAAAAAAATATTTTTTAAGTAAATACAGATTCTATCACTTTATCACAATTTACACAATATATTGTGAAATTTGAGTTAGTGAAAAAACTATTAAAGTTATTTAAAATATAAAATTTTGAGAATATATATTCTCACATAAATGTATATATGTGCTTTATAAGATTTAATAAAGTTTCAATTTATCTATAATATACCTTTTACATTTTTTTAATTTTCACAATGAATTTGTATTTAAATAATTATTTATATTAACTCTCTGTCTAGTGAGTTACGGAGTACATGTTTTTAAAAGATAATTTTGACCAACATAGAGATATACGATCACATGAAATTTACATTATTATTTTCTTTTTCTCCTTTCTGAAGTGGAGAAACTATATATCATGTATAATTTCTATGTAAGCAATGAATATGAAAACCACACTAAGTTATAAGTCTAAATAAATTAAGACAACCCAATGAACTCTGTTCATTTCAAGAAATCTAAGCAATATATGTCTAACATCGTGGTTTCACAATAGTAACTCTATTATCTTTATTTATTTATTTTATTTTTTTTGAAGAGGAAAGATAAGTTCCACCTAAGTGGAAGAAACAAAAGTTGCTGCATGTTGTGCTAAAAGCATGAGCCACAATTTTAGCACTTCTATACATGTGGGAGACTCTTGGCTCGTAAGCTTCAACACTGCAAGTAGAGAGTCGTTTAAAGTGTAATTAGCTTGAAATTATCCACCATGCAGATGCTCATCCCATACACGATTTCAAGGATTTCAGCTCTAAATACAATGTCAGTGGGGGAATTTTTCTTGCCCAAGCAACCATCACCTTTCCATTGTTGTCACCGACAATAATACCAGCCCCATAACATCCATTGCTTGGGTCAAAGGGTGCATCAACATCCAATCTGTAGCTATCCTCATTGGGAGGTTGCCACCTTCTTTCATCAGCCAAACTTTTAAGAAAAGACATATCTTCAAATTGGGTGGTAGCCTCATTGAATGCTCAGACTCCGATCCATATCAAATGACAACTTATTGTGCGATTTATCCTCGTGTTTTAAGCGATAAAAATTTCCCCACAGATCCCAAGGGATCATGGCCCATGCTTCATACTCTTCCTTCTTTAGATGGTGGCAGAGAAAGCATCCAATATCAAAGGCCGAAGCATCATTGCATCTTTTCAAAAAATCCCAAAAATGATTTTCTTTCCAAATATACTTGATCCCTAAATAGAAAAATAAAGCATGAGTGGAGGTGCTTTATTATCTTGAAAGATCTTCCTCATAAGCTATCAACCCACAAAACAATGTAACTCTTAGGTTATACACATTAAAACACTCAGTACATACAATCGATAAAAGGAATAATGAAATATGAATTAAATACCTAGTAACTGCTAATTAATAGAAGAAATACACACACACAAACATAGGTACAGACGCGAGTTATAATTCACATATGAGAAGACAACATAACCAAATTGACTACCTTAAGATAATTCAAGCATTACACCAAATCAACTAACTAAAACTTTCAATAGGGACAACCATTTTAAATGATTTACGTTAATGCGAGATAAAAAAAAAAAAAAAAAAAAAAAAAAAAAAAAACCCAAGATGAATGACAATAATCAAGCAATTGAAAATTTGACTCGAGTAAAAAAATAAAAAAGACTCAGGATTAAAACTCACCTTTGGATCATTGTGATATATATAAGCTTCACATGATTAAACATCCTTTTTTTGAACTACGGTAGCATAATCACAACAATGGAGCTCATTTCTCTTTGAAGGATTCGACATCAAATAAGCTGAAAGAACATATTTGGCTGGTTGTGTATCAAACAAATCAAGCAGTTCATCATTTGCATACCTAAAAACAAAAATATTCAAGCAAGACAAAACTATATGCATGCAAAAATAAGAAATATGATCGCCTTTGCATAATTACTTCTACCTAAATACCCAAAAAATAAAAATGCCTTCAGAGTAGAAATCTATTGAAGATAAAAAAAAAAACTAAAACTTCAGTATAACATAGTTCAGAAACAAAGAAATTTATAAAATTTGATATTAAAGAAACAAAGTTTGATGTTTAAGTTTCAATATGTCCATTTTCCAAAAGTTCATAAATACAACTGTTATACGTTATCATACACCACTTTCAATATTTGATATTTGGAAACGTAGTTGGTGAATTTTTAATTGTTCCACATCCATTTCAGGAGCTGTACTTGTGATCCTCTTTCTATGGAATAAAAAACATCATGATTAGATTGAAATTATGCAGCAAGAAAAAAGTAGCAACTCCAGTTACAGTATAGTATGATATAATGCAACTACTTCAAAAATGTTAATTAGAGTGTTTATAAAATTCCATGAACACTTAGTTGGGGAAGACATTTATTAGAACTTAGAAGCAAATAAGGATAACAAAATGATCATCAACAAATAACAAATCTTTGTCAATAATTTCAAGTTACATCAAGAAGTCAAAATTTTAAAAACTGGTAGAAAATGTTGCCTACCCCAAATGAGACGAAGATAACCTCTGCAAGGCACCTGCGCACCTGCCTTATGTGCTTGTTTCAGGTTCTTTGATCTAGTCCTGGTTGTAGAAAAATGAATGACTGGTTATTGAAAATGAAGTGAATAATAAATAGCGAATGACCCATTCTAGTATTAACAGAATGCAGAGAGAAAATAAACATATACACAATCTTAAATTTCAAGAAGAACAATTGTTTGAGATATAACTCCTTCATCAAATAAATCTCAATATTAAAAAAAATGAATAGAAGAAATATGTTATCGCATAGTGATAAAATTGAAATCGTAAGAGATATGAACCTGAATGGATGAAATTAAGCATGAATTCGGTGAACCCACAGGCTCGACTCCTTGAAATTAACAATATTGCTGCGAAACCTTTTTTCCTTGGTTGAGAATGATAATTTGTACATCAATTTGGGAACAATAATGCCTATTGAGGACGCCGCCACAGCGATTATGAGGAGAATATTGATAGGCCATATTTTCTTTGAAGGAATTATTATGGGCGAGAAAGGATTACATGACGTGAGATAAAGAGAAAGGGGTAACTGACCATTGATACGTAGAATGTGGAGTAAAAATAGGAAAATCGAAAACCGCTATTTTTGCCGGGAAATAAAAACCGCCGATTTCATTTTGTTTTTATATATAGATAGATGATGATTGTGGGTGGCTTAAATGCTCTCACTAAAGTTATGATGATAGTGAGTAGTTTGAAATGCTCTCACTTAAGTTGTGCACAACTTATCAATATCGTCAGGGACTCGTTAAATGGGTCCGGGACATTACAGTTCTTGGTATGCCACCGTGCGAATCAAGATGTCATTAAGATGCTATCAAGATGTCATTAAGATGAAATTACGTGCTCACAGTTTTACCAACTTGGACAACGATGCATAAATCCCACATTGAGTGTACTTTTGTATGCTCACTCCCCACATTAATAAATGTCATATTTTTTTTGGAGCTCAGAGGTGTACAAGAGATCGAATGGCGCATCATGTTCATAAAAATTATATTTATCGCACAAGTACTTTGCAAAATTCAAGGATCGTGATTTCTTTACGTATTGAAGATATTGTTTCTCATTAATTTTATTTCTATAGATTAAATCCAGTGGGTTATTTAAATTCTCAAGTCTTATTTATGGGAGTAATCTTTAGTTTAAGATGTTATTTTCTCTAGGTATTTCAAAAGAAAAGAAAGAAAAAAATATTCGTTTTCCGCATGAACAAATATTCAAATTTGATTATCACATTTTATTAGAATAGGGTGTTACAGTGTCAACCTGTTAATCTTAAAGAAAACAAATATAAACACTTATAAATTTAAAATTCAAAATCTATAAATTTATAAAAATCAAATGTAAATATATATGTGCTGAAAATATAAAAAGAAAATAAAGGTTATAAGATGAAAATGTGATTTGAAAATAATAATCAAGGTGGAGGAACTTTTTTTATTTTACGAAGCTAGCTTATGAACTATTGAAGTCTTTAAGCAGCGTACTTTTGAAAACCTAATGAGCCATATAAAAAAAGTTTATAGCTATTTTGAAGAGTTTCTTATAAGCACACCCAAACACTACATTAGTTATAGCTCGCTGACTTATTAGATTTGCAAAAGACCTTTTTATCCTGCGTGTTTGGAATGAACCTTCGACTCTTATGGATGGTCTTTTTCATTTTTTATGCTTATGTTGTAATAAGAAAAATCTCTTTGTTTTAAATAAGTAATTAGTTATTAAAATACTTTTCACTATTGTGCCATTATGTATTAAATACAAAATAGAAGAAGTATAAGTTTTTCTTCAACTTGAATTTGCCAACTCAAATTTGATTTAGGAAAAAAAATAATCCATATGCAAATTTAAAAAAAAAAATCAAATGCTTTATGTAATTTTTACTAATAAATCCGATGTGCAAAATAAGAATTCAACCAAAGTTCAAGTAAATTTTTTACTTGTACACAAAACTTTGTTTTTGCATTCAATATTGTCCCAGTAATTATGTATTTGTTAAATTTTGGAGTATCACATTGTTATAGAGTAAAATTTCATAAGTATTTGTACATCTTCTTATCACATCACATGTGTTTTGTCTTATCCTCGAAAGCAAATATGAAACAATTACACATGTATTTTTGAAATTTTGGAGTGATAATTAAACGTACATAAGTAATATTTCAAAATTGAAATTCTGTTCGGAGATGGCAAGTTTTGATGGTCACTATATTATTATTAAGAAAATAAAAATATAATAAAAAACGGTTGCGCATGGCACGATCCAATGTCTGCTCGGAGTAATTCATTTTTATGTGTAGTATAACCTGTGAAATACAGTTACTTACACGGGTCGTTTACTAATTAGTTAGCATAATTTGACATCGATGAGTTTTGGATTAAGTGTAAGGGATATTTACTCGAAATTACACCAATTTGATGGTTATTTGATTTTTATCATAAATTTAAAATTTAGCCTTACAATACATCAATATACGACTTTTGACATGGCCAACACTTTCGGTCAAAATAAAAGTTTACGTGGACAATTTTAATTGCAATGACATGAAAGTACTTTAAGTGATTTTGATTTTCGGTTAAGATCGGATCCAACATGTTTTGGTTAATCGAAAACCGTGAATTGAGTTAGAGGTTCGATTTTGATTCGAAGTTTATTTTTGATTAAACCAAGAACCAAAAAATCAAAACCAATTTATTTATATATAATATTATTTATTATATATTGATACATTATTAATACATTTAAGTTTTAACTTTTATATTTTTATCATCAAATATTCAAATTCTCAATTCACGAAAATCAAACGCCCCCTGACGTCTGAGTGTCTCCCTCACAGCGTCGCTCACTCTCACCGCCTCACCACGCACACCCTCAACGGCCATGCCTTCGTCCCCCTTGGCGACTCCACAGCGGCGCCGCCCGACTCCAGCCTCAGCTTGTCAGCTGCCCCAAGCCCAACCCCCCACTCGGCAGTCGGCAGATTCGGCACCCACGTCTAGCACCTGCGCTTACCCCCAAGGCCCCACTGTGATGATATATATATATATATATATTTTGAATTAACTTGTAATAAATTGATGACGGATTCATGTTGGTTTGTTTTCTTATTGTATTTGATGGTGATGAACTGATGATGATGCACTGATTGTTTGTTTGATGGATTCATGAATATAAAGAAGATGGACCGATGATATGAATCTTGATGAATTGATGGATTGATAGAATTATTTTGATATTTTTTTTATGATTGCAATTAGGATTTTTTTTTTTTTTTTGAAGTTTGAATGCATGTTTTTATTTTGAAATTCGAGTACAAGTTGTATTCTATAATTTTAAATAGTGAAACATACATTGTTTTTAAAGGTAAAAATTTATGTTCCCTTCAATTAACCAGAACCAAACCGGTTAACTCAAATTTAATTGGTCTAGTTCTCGATTCCAGGTATAGGGAGATTTTCAGTTCATTAATCGAAAATTTCGGTCCTATTAACCAAACTAAATTATTTAGACAGCCCTAGTGGCAACCTTTAAAGAATGAAAATATTAATTAAATAAACCAGACTTATATATAAATCAAAGATATACATATATATATATATATATTTTAAAGGTTTTAAGGGTCAAAAAACGACATCATTTACATATAAAGAAACATTATCGTGTGTGTGTGTTGGCCTAACGGTAGGAGTTAATGCCCGAGACCAAAGAACTTAGCTTTGAGTCCTTTGTGGCGTAGCCTTCAAATTTCTTATTAACTATGTTAAAAAAAAATAATAATAATAAATAAATAAATAAAAAGAAACATAGTCCTTTTGTTAGTCAAATAATTTGTCCAAGTGGGCAAAAATCACATTGATAGTTAATTGGTATATAAATATAAATAAACATTGTCATGTGCGTGTGTTTATCTAGCAGTAGGGGGTTAATGTCTTGGACCTTCCGAGTTCGAGTCCTCTATGGCACGGCCTTTAAATTTCATGTTAATTTAGTTTAAAAATAATAATAATAAAAAATAAAAAAAATAAAAAAAAAAACGTTGTCGATTTCGGTCATTTTCAGATTTATGTCAAAACTCTCATTGATAGTTAATTAGTATATTATGGAGCTAAGTTTTAAATTCATTTTAAAAAATCAAACTACTACTTACTTACAAATAACCGTTAGTATAACAAATATGAGCTTGAAAGCCAATATAGTGATAGAGAATAGAGAAATAGGAAAACAAGATTTTTCTTTTCTGTTTTATTTATTTATTTATTTTTATTATTTTTGAGAGGCTTTTATTGAAAAAAGTAAAACTCTTTATGATAAATAATGTTTTTATGTTTTGCTTTAACGCAATCAATTACTACTATTTTACTTTGAAATAAATTAAAATGACTTGGCCTTATATACACTGGATGGGCCAACTTATTTGGGCTTTAAAAAATCAAAAATAATAATTATACGATAATAAAGAAGCCCACTTCAATACAATATGCCTGCGCCTTAATAGTGAAATTTTTGTTGCGGATTTTATTTTAAGGAACACGCATATTTTTCTTAAATAATGAATCTAGCTCTTGTAAATGCTTAATTTTTTTACTTGAAAAAGTGAATTTCTTTATCGAGTGAATCAAGTGGGCAATCTCCGCGTATATAATAGGGAGTAATAAAATCTAAATGAACGACTAAACTTGGATAAAGTATAGTCACTTATTATTATTATTTATTTGATCGGACACCTATTATTATTATTATTATTATTATTATTATTATTATTATTATTATTATTATTATTATTATTATTATTATTATTATTATTATTATTATTATTATTATTATTATTATTATTATTATTTCATTTTCTCTCTTCTTCTTTCTTAATCACATTTGTGGACCCTCATTGTGTCCAAGATTGGAGATATATATAGAGGCATGATTAGATAGAAACTTCTTCTCTCTTAAGAAATTAAATGAACGATTGGTTTTTTGATAATCTCATTGAAAAATGCATAATCGTACAAATCTATTATTTAATATGCATTTTCATAAAAAAAATTACAATTATATGAGTAGATATGCATAATTGCACATATTAAAATGCTTAGTTGACAGGTCAACATTTTTTTTAATTCTAATTTATCAATGTGGCAAATTTGTAATATGAACAAAAACAACTAAAAGTTTTGACTAAAATATCCTTGCTGATAAAACTTTTGATTTGAAAGGTAAAAAGAACTAGAAAAGTTTACCTGCATTCATTTAATTTGCTTTTATGAATATTCTAAATTTCAATGTAATACAATATTTCCTCCGTCTCAAGAATCTTGAGTGTTTTCTTTTCGACACGGGAATTAAGACGGCGGTATTTAGTATTTTAAGTGTATTGTGTTTGGGAATAAAGTGTAGTTTATATATTTAGCCATATTTTAAAACTATAGCATTATAGATGCATAAAAACTTATTAATGTCTGACCTTAAATGAAAGATCGTATCAAAACCTTTAATTTGGTATAAAAATCATAAAAATCGGAAAATAAAGATATAATAATTTAAACTTTTAGAATTTAAATTATATTGGGATAAGTACTGAAAGGTGAGTGAATGTTAAAATTTAATTAAAGAAAGTTAAGTATAATAAGAGATTCACTAAGTATACCTTAATTTCCCTAATTATTTCTAAGAGAAAAAGTGGTCAGAAATTGCAAGATTGCCAAAACAGGAAATAGAGTTAGTAATCTTGAGACGGAGGGAGTAACATTTATCATACATTTTCAATAAATAATAATGTCGTTGCATTGAAAAAAAAAAAAAAAACCCCTAATGTGCGTTTATAAAAATCGAAGTATAAAAAAAGATATTTAAAGATATAAACACTAAAATTTTCATAGTATACTGATTATAGAGAAATGATATGCTACTCACCTCCCGATGGGCACTTTCGTGGGCACCTCGTCGTTTTATCACGTTTGCATTGCTTTTTTTTTAATTTTAATTTTTATTCTATATTCTAGTATCTTAGAAATTAATTTAGAAATCATAAAATCTAAAAAATCAATGTTCAATTTGTTATTTTTTATTTTTAACTTCAAAAATGAGTAATAAAAGAAATCAAAATTTGATTTTTATGTATTTTTTAGATTTTATGATTTCTAAATTAATTTCTAAGATACTAGAATATAGAATAAAAATTAAAATTAAAAAAAAGCAATGCAAACGTGATAAAACGACGAGGTGCCCACGAAGGTGCCCACCGGGAGGTGAGTAGCATATCATTTCTCTACTAATTATATATTTACAATATTTTATACCAATATAATATTGTGTATTTACAAAATACTAGTATAAAACTAATGACGGGCGCTCCGGATTTTCTACCCCATTAAAACACACTAATGTAAAAACTGCCATTTTGGAATTAAATAATTGGGCGGGACCCACAATTCTCACATGTTCACACACCACAGCTCACATGTTGGCAGATTCTACAGCGGTGAACTCGGGGGAAAGTGTCGAGAGTCGAGACAAAGGTGTGAAAGTGTGTGTCTGACTTTGGGGACTTTAATAAAATTGTAATAATTTATTTTATTTTGTTTTTTTCCTTTTGTAAAAGATTCTACTCTCCCTTTCCATCCTCCATATAAACACCCCACCCCACCCGACTCAACACACTAAACCCTACATACTCATCACCACATCACCCTCAACACTCCATATTACGAAGGTGAAAAAAAAAAATAAAAAAAATAAATATTCTTCACTATCTACTCAACACTCTATCCTCCATACCATAATTTTCTACCAATTCCGGCAACCACCCTCCCACCGAAACTTCATTGCACACAAGGATGAGGTCACAATACGTAATCGAAAACGACCACTTTGTCTTGCCGGAAAACGAATCGGGAATCTCCGTCGAAGTAATACCACGACGAATATCGGTATGTTTTCCGGCGAATGTAGTATTAATTTTTTGTTATGAATTTAAATTCTTTTATTTGTTATGATTTAATTAGAAATTAATTCTTTTATTGATTTTTGTTAGAAATTAATTGATTATTATTTTATTTAAATTAATTCCCTTATGTGATTTAATTCGAATTTATTAGAAATGTGTAGTGTTTGTAATGTTAAAATTTATATTTAGGTTGAGAAAAAAAAAGAATTTTTTGGCATAGTCGGCCGGTCAATCGGACGCCGGAAAACCGCCGTCCGGTCGTATATTCCGGTCGCCGAAAAATCACTTTTCCGGCAATCCGAATGACCGGCCGGCTATGCCCGAAAATTTCCCTATTTTTTCTTAGTATGTATAATTAATCACATGTTTTTTATAATTTTATTAAGTTGTTAATTAATTTTTGTTAGAAATTAATTGATTATTATTTTATTTAAATTAATTCCCTTATGTGATTTAATTCAAATTTATTAAAAATGTGTAGTGTTTGTAATGTTAAAATTTATATTTAGGTTGAGAACAAAAAAAGAAATTTTTGGCAAAGTCGGCCGGTCAATCGGACGCCGGAAAACCGCCGTCCGGTCGTATATTCCGGTCGCCGGAAAAATTACTTTTCCGGCAATCCGAATGACCGGCCGGCTATGCCCGAAAATTTCCCTATTTTTTCTTAGTATGTATAATTAATCACATGTTTTTTATAATTTTATTAAGTCGTTAATTAATTTTGTTAGACATTAATTGATTATTATTTTATTTAAATTAATTCTCTTATGTGATTTAATTCAAATTTATTAGAAATGTGTAGTGTTTGTAATGTTAAAATTTATATTTAGGTTGAGAAAAAACAAATTTCCCGAATTTTTCTTTTTTTTCCTTAACCTAAATATAAATTTTAAGATTACAAACATTACATATTTATAATTATTTAGAATTAAATGAATTAAAAGAATTAATTTAAACTAAATAATAATCAATTAATTTAAACAAAATTATATAAACAAATTACGTAGCACATAAATTGTTAGAACTGCTGCTTGAAAGCATTCCTTTTTCCCACAGGATCTTCGAATTAGATGTGATAATTTAAATGCAATTAAATCATATAATCGAGTTCAGAATATTATACCTCAGATCTGTGCTGACGGAGTAATCTACAGGTCTAGATTACTGAGGTGTGATCCCTTTCCTCGAAGTTCTTCGACTGTGTGGGCGTCTAGGAACTTTGGAACCAGGAACTCTCCCTCTGCTGATGATAGGCGCCGATTCTCCTCACTCAAAAACTTAGGTTTTGAGAATCTCCTCCTCCTCCTTATTTATAAGGAGAAGTGCCGCCCCTATTCCTTGTCCACTAAGTCACGGGCTTTAATTAATTAAAGCCCGGTTTAGTTAATAATTACTGGAACAAATTCTAATTAAATATAATTAGAATTAATCCTAATTATTATAAGGAAAATAATATATAATTATTAAATTAATTATCTAATTCCTTAATTAAGAATAAATCTTAATTAATTAGATATTAATTTATTCCATAATTATATAATTAACCAGAGTACAATTATTGAGATGAGATGGACACTAAAAGAGGAAACTGGCGTCCCCTACACTACAGTAGGCGCCACATTAATGGGCTCAAGCCCATAATGCCTCTTTTTAGTCCAAAACTGATATCCCTCAATAATACCTTGAATTCCTTTCCTGAAGAGCTCTTGGGCCACCCCAGGGATCTATGTACCAGACAGAGTTTAGCCTTACCTAATGAAATAATCATGATCAACCCAGAACATTAATTTCATTAGAGCTGTGATGCATTCCACTAAAGAATCACAACTGAATCACCGCTCTGTCCCAATTTGTAGATTGGGGCTGATACTTTATTTAGAGCTATCCCCGTGTTTAATGACTCCGATATCCATTAATTAATTAGAGCTCCTCTGACTGCTCATAATTAATTAACATCTTATTCTCCTCAAGTAGTACCCGTTCACCCCTTATTATTATACCTGAACTTAATCAGCATGCATGACTTGGTATAATAAACCTTGTGAACTCCTGAGGGGATATCTCTCAACCTAATACGGACACGGTGTCTCGATATAACTAATTAGACATACTATGTGCCCTCATGTTACCCAAGATGCAAGTCATCAGGGATGCTGCGATAGACCCTTAGCTATACAAGTCAAAGTAACAGTGAACAACACATATATCTCTAATAGCATATCGAGATTAAGATCATATCTCTAAATCCCGAGATCTCTAGTTCTTCACCTATTGCTAGGGTCAGTATCAGAAGAACCTTATCTCACTCGATCCTGTCAATACGTTCCACCGTACCAACATAACTAGCGACTGAGACCCGCCACTACCGTTATGTTGCAGTCTAAACCGATAGTTTTCCCAAGCTATCTCGATTGTGACACTGTTTATATCTCATAATTATTGTCGAACGCTGCGTGATCTCCCTGACACCCAAGCCGTCCACGTGTTCTAAAACATGAGATATATGGCTTATTCTTATTAATATATTTATTCAGATAGGTGATTGTTACCAGTGGAATACATGTCATATATACTAAAACACGTTTTTGCTTTAGCTATATACAACAACCCCAACATAAATTACATATGAAAATTTATCCATACTAAGAAAAATAAGAGAAAAATTCGGACATAGCCGGCCGGTCCATCCCGTCGCCGGAAAAGTGCTTTTTCCGGGCACCGGAATATACGACCGGTCGGCTCTTTCCCGGCCTCCGATTCACCGGCCGGCTATACCCGAATTTTTCTTTTTTTTCCTTAACCTAAATATAAATTTTAAGATTACAAACATTACATATTTATAATTATTTAGAATTAAATGAATTAAAAGAATTAATTTAAACTAAATAATAATCAATTAATTTAAACAAAATTCTATAAACGAATTACGTAGCACATAAATTACATATGAAAATTTATCCATACTAAGAAAAATAAGAGAAAAATTCGGACATAGCCTGCCGGTCCATCCCGTCGCCGGAAAAGTGCTTTTTCCGGCCACCGGAATATACGACCGGTCGGCCTTTCCCGGCCTCCGATTGACCGGCCGGCTATACCCAAATTTTTCTTTTGGTTTTCTTAACCTAAATATAATTTTTAACATTACAAACATTACATATTTATAATTATTTTGAATGTCACGACCGCACTTTGCTAATTGATAGCTAAGCTCGGTAATTCGTGACTATGGTGGAAATTAACGAATAATTTACGAAAGGTGGGAAAGTCGGGAATTTGATACGAACATATTATAGAACAAACACCGATAGACAGAATAATTATGACATCACTCGTCATGATCTTGAATTACGACCATATCGAAGGATTAGAAGTATCAGAGTGTATGCAGCGGAAATGTGTTTAAGAATACATGTATGGAGACATGTATTACCAAGAGAAATCTTCAACTAATACTACTTGCTAACTTTGACAAAAGCATCACCGGTCACTCTCCCTTCATCCTGCTCAACCTGCATATCGGAAATAATGTACAGGGCGTGAGTACAGAGTACTTAGTGGACACATGCCCAAAACATTTTATTGTCAAGCCATTCATAGTGAAACATAGGGTTTTTCTTGAAAGGCCTATGTTCACGAAAATTTGAGTTATCTTAAAAGCGACTGCAGTCTAGGTTCTGTAGTATTCTACCATATCTGAGTCTGTTGTGTCCGAGGAGGTGGCCACCTCACTCGGTCACGTGATCGGTCACTATCTGGAATGACACGATCGATGTGTACACTAGTCCAAGAATAATAGCTGATCATTTAAGGACCCGAATTCGATTTATGAATTGGCATTTCGCCATTTAACAGATAGGCATCATACAAAAACTGAAAACATTTATGGCATGACAACACTTTAAAAGAGCTAATAATCTAATAAAACATGCTTTGTTTTATAGAAAGCCCACCTCGTTGTTTTTCTTTACTGCAACGAGACCTGATCTCTGCTCCTGCTGCTGTCCCTCCTTCGTGTACCCTTCGATTAAAAATCGAGGTAAGATTCGTATTCTAACGAATGAAATCTTATCTAAGATTCTAGTTTTTAATCTGATCGAAGGTTATTCTGATTTCAGTAACGTGGTTACTGTTATCTAGCTCGAGTTATAAATCCCGTTATGTGAACGGTTCATATAAGTTTATTATAATAAATCAATCTTTGATTTATGGCTGAACTCGATTCACTCTAATTGCGTAATTGATTAGCTTAAAATCAATTATGAAGTATCATGAAAACCTGGTTAATTAACTTATTATTATAAGTCAACAATTCACTTAAGAATTTCTAAACCTTAATCTCTTAATAAATCATTCTCTGGTTTATCGTAAATCTGGGTGAAATAAACTCTAATGTGTAATTGATTAGCTAAATCAATTAATCAAAATTATAAGTTCTGGTTAATTAGCTTATCTGAAGTTAATTAATCTAATCGCGAAATAATTCATTTAAGAATTATCGGAATTAAATCGAATGTGAAACACGATTTAATTTCGTGGTGTCCTGCTCCGTAATTTTATTACTTATTGGGCTCGTAAATTATTTGATACTTGATTTCGGCCCACTTGGTAAGTAGATCCGGCCCATTTCGCCTCAGCCCAGAACTTGGTCCAGCCCGGATCCACGACCCGACTCAAGGCCCGACCCGCGTCTTAAGAGAAGCTCCAACCCCGTTCTCTTCTTCATTCGATGTCGGGCTTCATCTCTCTTACTCTCGCGATTTCTCCATTCGCTCTTCTTCTTCATCTCTTCATCTCCGGTCATCTCTTCGCGTCGCTTCGGCGGTGCCTGAATCAATGGCCGTCATCGATCTGTTGTCCTCGCCTCTTTTCTAGAGTCGTTCTCCCCAAATCGAAAACCCTAGCTCGGTTTTGGGGGTTCCCAGTTCCAATCGATTTTTGGCGAATACTTCCAAAATCTGAAACACCGCCGGTGCGGTGAGATGGCACCGGCTTTGACTCGTCGCCCAGCAACCCGATCCATCTCTGTCGAACTCGACTGCAGCCACGCGACTCCTTCGATTCTCTGGCGCAACTCCCGTGCCTCCGGCGAGCTTTTTCGAGTCGCCATAAACTAAAATCCCTAATTCGAAGGAATTAGGGGACATTCCCTTCCTTCGCTCTCGTTTAACGATTTCAGCGGCGGCGAGGACCCTCCGCTGGCGATGCTACTGACACCACTCTCTCTCTCGTTCATGTTATTATTGAAAGTTATTTATTTTGAATCGAGTTACTGACTCTCGTTATCTTATCTTCTCTATTTTTTTGCAGGTCCGGCGAAACGACGACAGGATGCAGCCGCTGCCTACTGCTATTCGCTGGTGTTCCTCCCTCCGCTCAGCTGCTTCGCCGTCGAGGCCTCGAGCCTCGACGGAGGTTCGTTTTTTCTCATTTAAGCTAAGTGTTTTATTTCAACTATGTTCAAGTACGTAAGTGTGTTTACAACTTAGTTTCTAGTGTTTACTGCTTCTGGGATATGCTTACGCTTCATTGAATTTCGGTTCTTGGTTTCGCATCTGGATGATCGGCTATGAATTTGGTAATAGTTTCTAGTTTCATGCTTATGCCTGTAAGTTTTGAGGATTTTCTGAATCACATTTGTTGGTTTCTTTCAAGTAAGAGTAAGGAGTATCATGCTTGCTTTAGCTTATTGTTCTAGGGCTGGAATTCGAAACATGCTGTGTGTGTGTTCTTGTGTCTTCTAGTTTAAGAATTTGATATGGGATATTCTAAAGAAAAGATCATGCTTCCAGAGTTGGTAATTTGAGGTTATTACCTAGAGGAAGATGAGGCTGTAGTTGCTAGCTTCTCCTCTCCTCTTTCTCTTTAGCTGCTGCAGCTTCCTTCACTCTCTCTCACTCTCTATTTGTTTGTGAAATTTTGGGTGAGTTTGAAACTGTGAAGTTCGAAGTGAGTGGGAGGTGAAGATATAGAGGTTTCAATTCTGGTTCTAGCACTTAAGGGAAAGTTGACTTAGGCTGAAAATGGTTGTAGTTTCTCAAAGCTTCCCTTTTCATGCTGTTTTTGGTTCTTATTTGGGGATTTGCTGCAGATTTCATTTGGTTTCTAGTTGCAGACCCTGCAACTCTCCTGTTTTGTTTGTCTTTCTAACTTTTCTCTCTTATCTATGTAGGTGAAGCTAGGGAATGCTTGCTGTTTTCTGCAGCCAAGCTGGAGCTACAAGGGCTGATTTTCTTTCCTTTGTAGACTTAGGTGTTGTCTTATTCTCAGACTCGAATCTCTATTTATTTATTTATTGTTGATTAAAGGCTGACTTTCTTTTTATTGCTTCTCGATTTTGCAGGTTGCCTGTGTAGTGTTAATTCTTGCTGTTGGACTAGGTGCCCCTTAAGGAAGCTGATTTCCTTTCTATTTTTAGACTAAGATTCTTGTTCTATTAGTAGCTATTTTGTTTTCTTGATAAATAATTGTACTTGGAGAGATACTTATGTACTCTATTCTGACTTATGGGATTCGACCCCTGTCTTATTTGTAACATGTGATTCCCTTTTGATTTAGAGAAGCTATTAGGGAGTAGCAAATCTCTTGTGGACTATTGGAGTATTTATTCTATTCTTTTCTTGGTTTATAAACTATATATATATCTCCAAGTTATGCCTTGCAATATAACTTGTTCTACTTTAGCGAATTGTTTATTGGGTTTGACCCAATAATTCTACAAGCGAGCTCGGCTCGTTCTGATTAATCAATTGGGCCTTGGCCCAATAAATAAAGAAATATATACATATATATATATATATATATATATATAGTATCGATAACTATCTCTTACTCGAGATATTCGATCATCGTTTAGCTTATGTGATTGAGAATAATACGATTCGTTCATTCGAATACTAATTACTTACTGAAAATTAAATAATATAGAAATCAAGTTGCTACTTGATTCTATCTTCATTGTTCAATCAATTTCTCGAAAGATTTAACTATAGAAGTCGAGTCGCTACTCGATTTGATTATTGCTCTCTAAGCAATTGTTCTTGAGTACTAGAAGTTGATAAGTTGAATCAACAATCATAATTAATTAACTAAACTAGTTAAGTAAAATACGGGGCGTTACATCCTACCCTCCTTAAAATAAATTTCGTCCCGAAATTTGCATATATCTCTCAAATAGTTTTGAGTACTTTTTCTCATCCTATCTCCGCATTCTCGTGTGGATTTTTCCTAACCGTGGTGCTTCCACAAAACCTTCACCGAAGTGATGGATTTATTTATGAGCTACTGTACCTTTCGGTCTAAGATTGTTTCTGGTATATTCTTGTGGCTCAAATCTGGTTTGAGGACTACCTCATCCCGGTGGATTTGTGCCTCGGGTCGTGCACGTACTTCTGAAGTTGTGAAACATGGGAGACGTTGTGCACATTTCCAAGGCTTGGCGGCAACGCCAATCTGTAACTATTGAACCTATTTTCTTTAAATTTTATAGATCTGATAAAACAAGGTCTAAATTTTCCTTTGATACCATATCTCTATCCCTTTAGAAAGTGGTACTTTCGAAAATACTTTATCTCTTATCTCAAGCTAAACTTCTACTCGATAGCTATCTATATAAGGCTCATGTCTATCCTGAGCTTCCATAATTCTATCTTTGATTTGACGCACAATCTCGATCATTTCGCTAATCGCGTCAGGACCTGACATCTTTCTCTCACCCACTTCATCCTAATAAAGTGGTGATCTATATTTTCTTCCATACTGTGCTTCGTAAGTTCCCATATCTATGATCGCCTGGTAACTATTGTTGTAAGTAAATTCAATCGGTGGTAAGACTAGCTCCCATTGACCACCTCGATCGAGTACTACTGTTCTTAACATGTCCTCTAGGGTCTGTATGGTCCTCTCCGACTGTTCGTCGGTCCGAGAGTGGAAGGCAGTACTAAACTTCAGTCTAGTTCTCAGTTTATTTTGTAAACTCATCCAAAATCTAGAGGTGAATTTTGAATCTTGGTCTGACGTGATCGAGTTTGGTATTCTGTGGCGGCATAATATCTCACGAGTATACACCTGAGCTAACTTCTCTGACCTGTGAGTTGTTTGGGGTGTGAATAAGGTGTGTGCTCTTGGTGAGTTGATCTATGATCACCTAGGTGGATATATTTCCTTTTCTTGACTTAGGTCGTTTTATCACAAAGTATATGGCGATATGCTCCCATTTCCACTGTGGAATTTCCAAGGGTTGCAATCTGCCATAATGGTATTGGTGTAGAGCTTTCACCTGTTGACAGGCTAGGCATCCTCTAACGAATGAAGCTACATCTCTCTGCATTCTCTCCAATCAGAACTTCTTTCCAGGTCTCGGTACACATTCGTACTTCTAGGGTGGCGGTGTAAAGTGTATCGTGAGCTTCGCTTAGAATTTCTTTCCTCAGCTGTGCATGGTGTGTAATGCACAGTCTCCCTTCTACTATAATTACATTGTTCACTTCCTTGAGATAACTTTTGGGCTCTCTTTCATCCTTTTCTCCTAACGTGCCATTCTCAAACGTTTCGTCTATGGGCTTTCGATTTCTAATATCTCTAGGTAATTTGGCCCAATAGATTAACCAATGGGCTTGGCCCAATAGTCTATATTCTCATTAATGAGAAACACTGCTCGTTTGCTTAACTAGATAGTCCGTTCGCACACTTGGTTGTTTAAGTAGTTGTTATCTAATAACAGTAGAAATCACATCGCTATTTGATTCTATCTAGAAGATACTACTTGTAAATTATCTTCTTGAAGGAATCTCACATTAATTAAGCTTTTAATCAACATTGTCAAGACTACTAAGTACTTACTTAGTCATAGACCTAATTAGGTACTAATTAACTAACTAATTACTCACATAGGGTGCAATTTACTAATTGCGTCCTCCCAAATAAAGAAATAATTGGGGAAAACCTTCTTTGAGATTTCATCTCAATCGAAGATAAGAATGTAACTAACATTCTTTCTGGTGAAGTTTTCTTATCAATGCAACTTAATTGATAGAAAGGTGGTTTCAAAATGCGTCACCCTTCTAAGTTCAACTTACGGAACTTTCTGGATAATTGCTTCTCTACTGGTTAAGAGAAATGCTAGTTTTGACTGAGTTTTATAACTAAAAGCATCTGCCACTACGTTGGCTTTGCCCAGGTGATGGTTTGATTCCACAATCGTAGTCTTTCACTAACTCGAGCCACCTTCTCTGTCTCATGTTAAGGTCTCTCTGCTGGAAAAATTATTTAAAGCTTTTGTAATCTGTGAAAATCTCACACCGAACTCCCTAGAGGTGGTGTCTTCGGATTTTCAGGGCATGCACAAATGCTGCTAATTCTAGGTCATGTGTTAGGTAATTAAGCTCGCAAAGTCGGAGCTGTCGTGAGGCCTAGGCTGTTACTTTCCATTCATGCATCATAATACGTTCTAGTCCATTCTTGACGGCACCTGTGTAAACCACATAATCTTTGTCTAGATCTGGAACTGCCAGAATTGGGGTGCTTGTCAATTTTTAATTTAACTGTTGAAAGCTTGACTCGCAATCCGGTGTCCGTGTGTACTTGATCCGTTTCCTCAGGAGTTGTGTCATTGGTCTGGCTATCTTGAAAAATCCCTCTATGAATCTTTGATAGTAACCAGCTAATCCTAAGAAACTTCAGATTTCATTTGGTGTTGATAGGGATTTCCAATTCTGAACTGCTTCAACTTTTGCAGGGTCCACTTTAATTCCTTCAGCTGACACAATATGACCCAAAAATACTACCTCTTCTAGCCAGAACTCACACTTGCTGAATTTGGCGTAGAGCTTCTTTATTTTTAGAGTTCCTAACAGTACTCTCAATTGTTTCTTGTGTTATCTTTCGTTCTTTGAATAGGTTAGCACACCATCTTTGAAAACAAGGGTGAATTTATCTAAGTAGGGGTGGAAAACACAAATCATGAGGTCCACGAATACTACTGGTGTGTTGGTCAAACCCAGCGGCATGGCTACGAATTCATAGTGGCCATATCAGGTTTGAAAGGCCGTCTTAGATATATGCTCTGGTCGGTTCTTCAGTTGATGGTGACCCGATCTTAGATCTATCTTAGAAAACACGCTTGCTCTTTTGAGCTAATCAAACAGGTTATCGATCCTAGGCGATAGACAATTATTCTTGAGGGTTAACTTGTTCAGATCTTGATGATCTATACATGTTCCCATGGAGCCGTTCTGCTTTTTCACAAATATTACAGGCATTTCCCATGGTGATACGCTAGGCCTGATAAAGCTCAAGTCCGGAAAATCTTGGAGTTGCATTCGGCATGGTATCTTGAATATAGGGCTTATCTAGGCTCTAAATTAGTGGTACGTCGTGGTAGGACGTTCAGAAACAACTCAGATAATTCTCATATGATTTCCATGGCTCCCATCTTCCGCCTTAGCTTTCGACTCTTGGTTCAGGTGAACAAGGTAGATTGGGTAACCTCTCCTTATCACGGTTATTGCTTTTATTGCAGAGATGACCAGTTTTCACCAACCTATAGTGTTTTCGTGGGAAGTCGTAGGCTCTTTACTTGGCATTCTACAGGGAATTATGTCTTTTCTTTCAGAGGATGGTGGCATAGTTTTCAACTAGCCAGTCCATTCTTAGGATTCTATGCATCTTCTTCGTAGGTATGCTGCGGAGATGGTTCTTTAGAAATTACTGTGAACATATGTTCAATTTTAGATTCCCCATCTGTGAGGTGATTATCATATATGTCTCTATTTGTTCCGTCCCTAATCTTAGGTTATCTACGCATGCTTTTGCTATAATGGAAAGTGAAATACTATTTATCAAACAAGATTATTTCAGGTGTATCGAGGGGTTGGCTCATACCTACCAAGTTTTCTTGGCCCTTAGCGAATTTCTCCTGCCTCATCGCATATGCATTCGCGTTCTGTCGTTGCTTATACCCAAAGCATTCTTGCCTCTGAGGTGGGAGTCGGGGTGGTGGTGGGGAAAACTATCGTGGTGTTTTGGGTTACTCTCCACTGAGAAGAACAATTGAACTGGGAGACTCTAGGTGGCGGTCATAGGATCTCTGATATGCCATTATTTTCTACTTCTCCTCATTTTACTTGTGATCTTCTCTTTTACTATACTGTGATTATGTTTCACTTTTTCTCCCATGGAAACTTAACTTGGGTATAATATTTTCCTCCATTTGTACTTTCTTGAAACCTTGATCTGCTTAAGGTTCTCGACGATCTTGTAAATTAGTATACTATTACTGTCCTTGATCAATGCCCTATAGGGCTCATTATTTCCCACCAAGAAATTCTCGGTCTCTTTTCTTAATATAGGGTGGCTACCCTCATCTCGTGTTACGTCGTACTTTATTTCTAAGTCTCGATATTTTTCATACTTATCGTATCTAAATGCTTCTTCTTCTTTGGTGGTTTAGGTGTTGGCATATGTCCTCATATCTTAAGAACGCATTACTATTCTCACTTACTTCTTTATAGAGAATAAAATCAATTCTACTTTGACTTGCATGGACGTTCTTATAGGTCATTCTTCCTTGAAACAATGGATCTCGACTAGATTAAATCTTCTGATTTATCATGTGTTATCTCATTTGCTGCTATTGCTGTGGATTCTGATTTGCCGATCATCATCGGTCTTCTCACCCAGACTAAAAGCTTTCCTCGTATGGCAGCCTGATACCACTACTTATGAGGAATTAAACTTCATAGGTGTTGTTTTAGTTCGCCTGCTTACTCGATCAAGTTCAATTCTGCCAATTTAAAAACTTTTCTATTTCATGAGTATACCGCCTTCAATTCCTTAAACTTAACAGTTTCTCACTGTTAATTTGGTCTTACTCACCAAATAAACAGGCTTATGAGCTCCATTGATTTACGTGCTGCGTATATCAATAAAACTGCTCCCCATCGTGATATGGGTCATAATCGGCTCTTTCGCTTATTCACTGGGTCCCTAGGATCCTCTTAAAGGTTCCCTAACGTTCTCTACAACTCCATATCATCTTAAATCTCTTGTTGATATGTCGTAATTATCTATACACCCTTGGTCTATCCTCATTTGGATACTAGGTCTCAACCCTTCTATTTTAGGTCTTAATTTCTATTCATTTGATCTGTGCACAAACTTTCGGTATCCCCAGTCAGCACTATGCTTCCTGTTATACCCTGAACTTTCAAATGGACTAATTTATTCATTCTCTTTGGTTTCAAAAGAATGTAATATGTACGGAGTGAAATAATTTGTGAGCTGCACTGGAAGAAATTTCAATAGGGAAAACATGTTAATTGCGGCATGACGTCCAATAAAATGGTTTCATCAATAAATTATTAGACCAGTGTGAAAAGAATAGTCAGAGGGTAGATATGAAATGACAAAGGGTCAAAAGAAAGGGACTCCCTTGCCGATACCCATCTGAATTCTGGTCTGTGAATGATTCTACTGAGAATGAGATTATGTAGAGTGGCCAGTTCCACATAAGCACCTCCTCAACATGAATCTGTATGCCGTACTTTGGTGGCTTAATCAAAGGATAATGAAAATGAATTCTCAAGGTTTGACAACTTTTGTTTCAGTTCAAAAAAACTTTCCCACATGATATTTTCTAAATAAAAACTTTATTGGCTTCAAGGGGATTAAATGGGTACATGCCACATCATGAGGCATTTGTACGAAATGTTTTCCTTTAAATTACTGCCTTTCTAATTTCGTTAATTCTCAACACTCACTAATCCTTAATGTAGGAGATTGATATTTTCCCTTATTTTTTATAAGAAACTAAACTGGCAATAGGTCATGTCATCGTTGCTAACGACGCATAAGTGTGGGTAGTAATACTACCTTGTATGTAGTCCCAACTGTATGTTCTTATCTTCAAATTTACTTCCCTTTTCAAGCACGTTTCGACAATCAACCACTATGGTTGGAAAGTCTAATGGAGTAGGATGCTAAATCATCCCGGATATGGCTTATCCTTCTTAAAAGAAGAATTCTTCTTCAAATATCTATTTCTCATAAGAGTTGCAACTTAGGCTGCAACAGTCTAATGATTTAGTTATTTACTCCAAGTGGCACTACGCCCTGATTCTCGTTGCTATAATGTAGTCTGATCATGAATATAACTCAACTTGCTTTCTTTCTTATTCTATTATCATAACTGCTAGCGTTTGAGCTTAACTCATCTCAATTCATCTTTCTCTCCTTTACTAGATTATTCTTTTCTTTCTAGGTGTGCAGTAACACACTCAACATTGAAGTGGGCTTACTTATTTTGCCACAATGTATTTTACTTGATTATACCACTGAGGTATGCTAAAGTTGAAGGCATTTACAACTTGTTCAAATCAATTACCTTGGGCAAAAGGTAATGATCGTTTTACGGATTCGTCTCGATCTTCATGGTACTTCTCGTATCGACTCTTCTTGCATCTTGCGTCACTCATTGCCTCATCTTCGCTTGACTGGAGAAGAAAGGAACTTCATTCCGATCTTAATTTAAGCTTACTTCCTCGAAGCAAGTGTCTAGAGCAACTATGTCCTTTAGAAGAGTTCTGTTTTCTGTCTAAGTGATCTAAGAACTAGTCTTTACTAAGTTCTTGCGATTAAAAGAAATTTTCAACTTTTAATCATTTGGAAAAACAATTTTCTCTTTATCTCGTTGAGCGTGATGAGTTGGAGTGCCGAGCTTTTGTCAAAGGACTCTATTTAGTCTAGTGATTCAAGTCTAGACTATACTTTGAAGAAGACTCTTGGATTTCAGAGCAACCTAGTGCTTTGATACCACTCTGTCACGACCGCACTTTGCTAATTGATAGCTAAGCTCGGTAATTCGTGACTATGGTGGAAATTAATGAATAATTTACGAAAGGTGGGAAAGTCGGGAATTTGATACGAACATATTATAGAACAAACACCGATAGACGGAATAATTATGACATCACTCGTCATGATCTTGAATTACGACCATATCGAAGGATTAGAAGTATCAGAGTGTATGCAGCGGAAATGTGTTTAAGAATACATGTATGGAGACATGTATTACCAAGAGAAATCTTCAACTAATACTACTTGCTAACTTTGACAAAAGCATCACCAGTCACTCTCCCTTCATCCTGCTCAACCTGCACATCGGAAATAATGTACAGGGCGTGAGTACAGAGTACTCAGTGGACACATGCCCAAAACATTTTATTGTCAAGCCATTCATAGTGAAACATAGGGTTTTTCTTGAAAGGCCTATGTTCACGAAAATTTGAGTTATCTTAAAAGCGACTGCAGTCTAGGTTTTGTAGTATTCTACCATATCTGAGTCTGTTGTGTCCGAGGAGGTGGCCACCTCACTCGGTCACGTGATCGGTCACTATCTGGAATGACACGATCGATGTGTACACTAGTCCAAGAATAATAGCTGATCATTAAGGACCCGAATTCGATTTATGAATTGGCATTTCGCCATTTAACAGATAGACATCATACAAAAACTGAAAACATTTATGGCATGACAACACTTTAAAAGAGCTAATAATCTAATAAAACATGTTTTGTTTTATAGAAAGCCCACCTCGTTGTTTTTCTTTACTGCAACGAGACCTGATCTCTGCTCCTGCTGCTGTCCCTCCTTCGTGTACCCTTCGATTAAAAATCGAGGTAAGATTCGTATTCTAACGAATGAAATCTTATCTAAGATTCTAGTTTTTAATCTGATCGAAGGTTATTCTGATTTCAGTAACGTGGTTACTGTTATCTAGCTCGAGTTATAAATCCCGTTATGTGAACGGTTCATATAAGTTTATTATAATAAATCAATCTTTGATTTATGGCTGAACTCGATTCACTCTAATTGCGTAATTGATTAGCTTAAAATCAATTATGAAGTATCATGAAAACCTGGTTAATTAACTTATTATTATAAGTCAACAATTCACTTAAGAATTTCTAAACCTTAATCTCTTAATAAATCATTCTCTGGTTTATCGTAAATCTGGGTGAAATAAACTCTAATGTGTAATTGATTAGCTAAATCAATTAATCAAAATTATAAGTTCTGGTTAATTAGCTTATTTGAAGTTAATTAATCTAATCGCGAAATAATTCATTTAAGAATTATCGGAATTAAATCGAATGTGAAACACGATTTAATTTCGTGGTGTCCTGCTCCGTAATTTTATTACTTATTGGGCTCGTAAATTATTTGATACTTGATTTCGGCCCACTTGGTAAGTAGATCCGGCCCATTTCGCCTCAGCCCAGAACTTGGTCCAGCCCGGATCCACGACCCGACTCAAGGCCCGACCCGCATCTTAAGAGAAGCTCCAACCCCGTTCTCTTCTTCATTCGATGTCGGGCTTCATCTCTCTTACTCTCGCGATTTCTCCATTCGCTCTTCTTCTTCATCTCTTCATCTCCGGTCATCTTCTTCGGCGTCGCTTCGGCGGTGCCTGAATCAATGGGCCGTCATCGATCTGTTGTCCTCGCCTCTTTTCTAGAGTCGTTCTCCCCAAATCGAAAACCCTAGCTCGGTTTTGGGGGTTCCCAGTTCCAATCGATTTTTGGTGAATACTTCCAAAATCTGAAACACCGCCGGTGCGGTGAGATGGCACCGGCATTGACTCGTCGCCCAGCAACCCGATCCATCTCTGTCGAACTCGACTGCAGCCACGCGACTCCTTCGATTCTCTGGCGCAACTCCCGTGCCTCCGGCGAGCTTTTTCGAGTCGCCATAAACTAAAATCCCTAATTCGAAGGAATTAGGGGACATTCCCTTCCTTCGCTCTCGTTTAACGATTTCAGCGGCGGCGAGGACCATCCGCTGGCGATGCTACTGACACCATTCTCTCTCTCGTTCATGTTATTATAGAAAGTTATTTATTTTGAATCGAGTTACTGACTCTCGTTATCTTATCTTCTCTATTTTTTTGCAGGTCCGGCGAAACGACGATAGGATGCAGCCGCTGCCTACTGCTATTCGCTGGTGTTCCTCCCTCCGCTCAGCTGCTTCGCCGTCGAGGCCTCGAGCCACGACGGAGGTTCGTTTTTTCTCATTTAAGCTAAGTGTTTTATTTCAACTATGTTCAAGTACGTAAGTGTGTTTACAACTTAGTTTCTAGTGTTTACTGCTTCTGGGATATGCTTACGCTTCATTGAATTTCGGTTCTTGGTTTCGCATCAGGATGATCGGCTATGAATGTCACGATCGCACTTTGCTAATTGATAGCTCAGTTTGGTATAAATCGTGACTATGGGTAATATGTAGTAAATTTGGGAATAAAGAAGGATTAACAACAAATCGACTCATTAACTTGGGACCAGATTTCATATGATAAAGATAGCATTATTGATGGTTTTTCACATGGAAATAATTGTTATGATTCAGACTTAGTACAAACAAATTGAAGGGAAATTTAAGAGTGTACGCAGCGGAAAGGTGTTCAACATATGTATGGAGACATATGCTACCAAGAGTTATTTCTTCTAATTTATTCTTGACAAAATCTTCGCTGGTCACTTCGCTTCAACACTGCTCAACCTGCACATCGGAAATAATGTACAGGGCGTGAGTACGGAGTACTCAGTGGACACATGCCCAAAATCATTTATTTATTGTCAAGCCATTACTTAGTGAATCATAGGGTTTTTCTTTGAAATGCCTATGTTCACAAAAACATTTATTTTCTTGTAAGCGACTGCAGTCTCTTCTTGTGTAATCTACCATATCTGAGCTTGTTGTGCCCGAGGAGTTGGCCACCTCACTCGGTCACGCGATCGGTCACCACGCTGAGTGACACGACCAATGTGTACACTAGTCCAAGTATGATTTTCTGATCACACAGGGACCCGAATTCGATTCTTAACTTTGGCATTTTGCCATTTAACAGATAGGTATCATACAAAAACTAAAAACATTTATGGCATGACAATTATAAAAGAGCTAACATCTAATAAAACATGCTTTTTGGTTTTATAGAAAGCCCACCTCAGCTGCTTTGCTTGACTTTTATTGGACGTTCTTCGTCTTTGCTACTGACCCTCCTTCACGCAACCTTCGATTGAAAAATCGAGGTAAGGTTCGTATTCTAACAAATGAAATCTTATCTAAGATTGTAGGTGATTGGTTCAATCGGAGGTTATTCTAATTTCAGTAACGTGGTTACTGTTATCTTCATCGAGTTACTAATTCCGTTATGTGAACGGTTTATACGGGATGTTTCTTAATAAATCAATAATTGGTTTACTGCTTATCATAGAATTAATTAATCGGAGGGCTAAGATAACTTCTGATTTAATTAACTTATTACTATAAGTTAATTAAGAAAATAATTTACTTAAGACATGTAAATTACTAATTGTAATTGTGTAATTGATTTTCTCAATCAATTAATCTAGATTATAAAATCTGAGTTAATTATTGATAACGCAAAATATTTATCAAATCTAATTACGGGTATTAATTTGAAGATCGGGCTCGTAATCTAATTAAGGGATCCTGACCGGATTAGGAATTAAACCAGCCCACTTATAAATCCCGGCCCAATTTCCATTCCAGCCCATCTTCTCGGCCCGTTTGACTAAAATAAGAAAATAACTTAAAGAAAGGAAAAGAAATGAAACATAGCCCCCCCTTCTTCTTCCACGCTAGAAACCATCTCCCTCTCTCTCTCGCGTCTTCTCTGTCGCACCTCTTCTTCATCTCTTCATCGGTCATCTTTTCCGGCAAAAACTTGCCGTCGACCTTGTCGTCGCCGGCCTCCATTTTCTCCTCTCGCTCGTCCCTCTTTCTGTTCTTGGGCGTCTTCCCAAATCGGAAGTCCTAAGTTTGAAATTTTGGGGATAAATTCTTGCTTCCGTTTTTCCGGCGAGACTCTGAGTGCGACCCAAATCAATGGCCGTCGTCTCTCTACCGTCGCCTCTCTTTTCTGTAATCGGGTCGACTGCCCCAAATTCGAGAATCCTAGTTCGAATTTGGGGGAAATTTCTTGTAGCTTGAATTTCCGGCGGCTATTCTCTTAATTGGAGCTCTCGTCGCCGCGGTGAGAAGGCGTGGCTCTGAGGCTTCGATCGCAACTCCCGCGGCTGCGACTTCCACTCCCGATTCGCCCAAATTAAAACCCTAGTTCGATTGAACTAGGGGACATTGTCCCTTTCGATTTTGTTTAGGCTTCGACTCTCCCTCTTTTGTTTTTTTTTTTTCTTTTTTTCTTTTTTTTTTTGCAGGTTCCGGAGTGACGATGATGATGGCACCGTGGCTGTTGCTCGCGGCTAATGGGCTGCGACGCCGACGATCATCGACTGCAGCTCATCCCTTTCAATTCGCCGCTTCGCCGTCGAGGCTTCATGCCTCGACGGAGGTTCGAATCCTTCAAACTCTCTCTCTCTCTAATTCTATTTTTTTGGGGAATCTTGGTTATAGACTTTGGGATTTAGAAAGTGCTATTGTTCTTATTTCCGTTTTCTTAAGTTAGCTCTTCTTAGGTTTCGATTGGTATTGGTTTGTGGAGAATTCTTGATGTTCGAATGATTAAAGCTTTTGATTATGTGTTCTCATTAGAGGCATGCTAGTGTTTATTCGAGTGCTGATGATTTCATGCTAGAGGATTTGTTGTTTCTTAAAGGGTAGCAATGGCATGCTTGTTTGAAGGCTGCCTAGTTCATGCTTAAGGTTTCTTTTGGTATAAACTGCAGTATGTTCTTTATTCTAGAGTTAGGTTTTTGGTTGAATACCTTGAAGAAGTAGGGCTGTAGTTGCTAGCTCCCCACCCTCCTCCTTTCTGTCTAGCTGCTGCAGTCCTTGCTCTCTTTAAGTGTTTAAATTTTCAGCTTGGTGAGGTGTGGAGTTTTGAAGAGTGGCTGTAGTAGGAGTGTATTTATACATGGAAAAGGGCAGCTCTTATAACCAAATATTAGTTCAATCTATGAATTGTATTATGGGTAATAGCCTTCCATAATCTTGGCTGATTATCTCTTCTACTTTTTGCAGATTTGAGGGCTCAAATATGGCTGCAAAAGTGGCTGAAAATGTTGGAGTTGAAATGACTGATTTGTGGGCTGAAAAGATGGATTTCTTTCCTTTGATTAGAAGTAGGCGTTTATATTCCGTTTGAGTAGGATACGTAGCTAGCTCTCTCATTTATATCTAGATCTTTATTCAACTTATGGTTTATTCTTTGGATAATAGACTTCCCTAATCCTTTCTTTATTTGAGGTTAATTATCACTCCTTTTCTTGCAGATTTGCTTGTTGCAAGGGCTGCAAAAGTACAGCTTACTTCACTAGAGTTGAAAGATTGATCTCTCTTTCTAGAAGAGCCGTGTAGTTCTTCCCTTGTACTAGTATCACTTATTTGTATTGAGACTATTAACTGAATGTATAGTTATTCTAAAAGAGTTGATGTTATAGTTATTTAATTATTTAACCTAAAGCATCTGATTTGTGTACTTGCTCTATTTTATTTAATCAACTCATGAATTCCTCTAATTCGGCTGATTTCCCTTTTGTAGTAGTAAGGAAATTAATCCTCTATTGTTATGCTTGTCTCTTATTTATTATGGGCTGGGCCCAATAGGAAACGGTACAACTCTCAAAACCAATAATGGTTCTGCTCAATTGAGGACGAGCTCATCCCGTTTATTATTACTACGCACGAATAATTAATTGTGGTATTTGAGTAAATTTTTCTTAGCTAAGAAAAATAATTAAATCTTAAAAATCTACGTACTAAGTCAAATAATTCGATCGAACAACTGATCGATTAATTGCTAATTAACTAAGAGCGATAGTAATCAAGTTGCTACTTGATTTCACTCTTGAACTTCTTTTCTTGGAAAATGAATATATCGTTTAGAAGCCGAACTTGATTTAGTAAAAGCTGATAATTTTCTAGTAACGTAATTAGGCTTCTAATGATAGTTAGAAAAATACGGGACGTTACATCCTCCCCCTCTTAAAAGAAATTTCATCCCGAAATTTGCATACCTCAAATGAAAAGCTCCGGGTATTTTTCTTTCATCTTATCTTCGAGTTCCCACGTTGCTTCTTTCTGTCCGTGGTGTTTCTACAAAACTTTCACTGAGGTTATCGACTTGTTTTTGAGTTGTTGAACCTTTCGGTCTAGAATCGCTTTTGGCCTATTCTCATAACTCAGGTCTGGATTGAGGGTCATTTCATCTTAGTGTATAACATGTTTCGGATCGTACACGTATTTCCTAAGTTGTGAAACATGGAAAACGTTGTGTACGTTTCTAAGACTGGGTGGTAACGCCAGTCTATATGCTACTGGGCCTATCTTTTCTAAAATCTCAAAAGGTCCGATGAAACGAGGCCTTAATTTTCCTTTGACTCCAAACCTCATTATTCCCTTAGAAGGAGATACCTTCAGAAATACTTTATCTCCTATTTCAAACTGAATCTCGGTTCGACAATTGTCGGCGTACGATTTCTGTCTATCTTGAGTCCCTTTTATCCTCTCTCTCTGATTTGACGCACGGTTTCGACCATCTCACTAAACGTGTCAGGTCCTAACATTTCTCTTTCACCCACTTCATCCCAATAAGTGGTGATCTACACTTCCTTTATACAGCACTCCGTATGGTGCCATATTAATGGTAGCCCAATAGCTATTGTTGTAAGCAAATTCGAGCACTACTGTTCTTAACATATCTTCTAGGGTTTGTATGGTTCTTTCTGACTGCCCATCAGTCTGAGTGTGAAACGCAATACTAAAATTTAGTCTTCCATTCCTTTTGCAATTCATCCAAAATCTAGAGGTGAATTTCGACTATCGGTGTGATGTGATTGAGATTGGTACTCCTAAGGCGTATTATCTCACGAACATACAACTGAGCGAACTTCTCCGATCCATGGGTTATTGGGATGGAATTTAAGTGCGCACTCTTAGTAAATCGATCTATAATCACTTAAATGTCTGTATTTCCTCTTCTTGACTTGGGTAATCCTGTCACAAGTCCATGGTGATATGTTCCCATTCTCATTGTGGAATTTCTAAGGACTGCAATTTGCCATAAGGTCGTTGGTGTAGGACTTTCACCTATTGCCATGCTAGGCATCTTCCAACGAATGAAGCTATGTCTCTTTTCATACCGTACCATCAGAATTTCTTCTTCAGGCCTTGGTACATCTTTGTACTTCCAGGATGGCGGTGTAAGAGGTATCGAGTGCTTTGCTCAGAATTTTGTTTCTGAGTTCCTTACAGGGTGGAATGCACAGTTTTCCTTTGACTGTAATTGCATTGTCTGCTTCTGCGTGATAACCTCCAAGCTCTCCCATCCCTATCTTTAATCGTATCTTCTCAAGCACTTCATCTTTCCTCTTGAGCATCTAGGATTTGACTCCGCAATTTAGGCGTTATAGTTAGGGTGCTGATGATCACTTAATTAACAGCTGGACTTTAGGGAAAGATTGTTAACTCTCTTGGCCTAAGATTATTGGGCATTAAATTCTAAATTTATCTAAATGGTTTGGCCCAATAGATTAACTAATAGGCCTGGCCCAATAATTTACATAATCATTAATGAGAAACACTACTTGTTTCTTTAACTAGACAGTCTATCGTGTATCTAATTGTTTAGGCAATATTTATCTAAGAACAATAGAAATCAAATTGCTATTTGATTCTATTTAAGAAATTCTACGATTAAGTCATCTTCTTGATGAAATCTTATCTTGATTAAGCTTTTAATCAACATTGCCAAGGCTATTAAGCACTTGCTTGGTCATTTGACCTAATTAGAAACTAATGAAATCACTAATTACTCTCTAAGGTGCAATTTACTAATTGCTCCCACCTAGATAAAATATAATAATTATTAGGGAATCCTTTCTTTGAGATTCTATCCTCATCGGAAGTAAGAACGTAACTAACATTCTTTCTGATGTAGTTCTTCATATCCAGACAACTTGATTAATAGAAGGGTGGTCTTATCATGTAACACAACTTCTATATTCACCTTGATAAACTCCTAAATGAGCGTCTCTTCATTCGTTAGAAGAGATGCAAATTTTAACCCAGTCTTGCGACTTAAAGCATCTGCTACTACAT